>CM044399.1:16712500-17265000 GCA_024322285.1 Musa beccarii
TGTACCACTTAAGGAACTGTGGATGGTTATATATTCCTTTGATATCTGAAGTGTTTCAAGTGTCATCACTTTGGTTTACTTTTTCCTAATTTATTCTTAATAACTTAACTGCTGCTGGTTACACCAATGTGTATTTCTAGTTTTGTTTGATCTGTTTACGTCATTGTTCCAATCACTATGTCGGGGGAATGACAATCATTTTCATTTATCAGGTGGAGATTTCATCGATTAGTGGCTTACCAGAAAGTTATGCAATCATATCTCTTCTAATAGATCCAATGGGAAAGGAAAATATCATTTACTGGTAAATGAATGATTATATATTTATCTATGATTAATTTTGCAGCATTCATCTTTCCTTGTTTTTCACCTTGGCAAACAAATCCTTGATTAGTGGTCTTTCTGCATTGTTTTTGTGCAGGATCGAGAGAACTTCTTTGAAGATCTTCTCCATCGGTCCTCGTGGGTTCTGTTCTTATGGCAACTTCAGCATTGAGAATCCAGACGCTTCTGCTATCTATGAGTTCTAGTATTGGCACTGGTGGTCGTACAATGTGCAGGATTTGCAGGAAATTGGCCCGAATTCTTCCTGTGTCAGACACTTTTCTTCCAGATATGTACAGGTATTGTTGCTATGCCACTTCTTGTGTTGCTTGTCTGCGTGCATTTTGGATCTCAATTTTGCTTTTTATTTATTAATAAACTTCAATTGTACCCCAAAATTTTGCATTCAGCGAGGTGCTTTTGGGAATTATTCTTGATATCATTTCTTGTGTCTCTCTGGTATGAGTAGATTTTGAGCAACTGGAAAACACAAACCAATACTCCTTGCTTTGTAGTTTCAAGCTTAGGCATCAGGCTTGATCTGCTCCAATAAAAAAATTTTCATAGGAAATAAGTCAAATTCCTGTATGTTGTCTCTCTCTTGCCCAATCTTTTTATTTCTTCCTGCATCTCATGAAGCTACTATTTATCTCGTTGATTCATGTTATTGTGACTTCATAAGAAACATCATTAGCTATTTTTATGAATTTACAAGCACAAGATGCAATGGGGCTTCTAACATAAGAGGAACCAAAATGCTTCTTGAGCCAACAAAAGATGGATGATCGATGGTGTTTAATGCATCCTACAAAACATTTGGATTCAAGAAAAATTCTGATTCAATTCTAATTATTAGGGTTAGGGCAGTAGCTCAGTGATTTAAATCTTAACTTGAATATCTTGATTGAGGTACATATCTTGTTACCTTCCCGACTATGACAGATGAAGGTATTGTGAGCAAGTCCCACTAGCATTTCAACAATCTTAAACACAGCTGCCTCAAAACCTCTATTTGGTCAAAGCCAATTGCCAAATCTTCTAACTATACACCCAATTGTCAAATGTTTTCAGTCATCAAACCAACATCAGCAGCATGAAAGCCAAACATGTCATCTTTGATGCAAGCACGAACATCTTCATATGGATGGAAGCAATTTTGGGTTGTTTGAGGCAGGCCAGATTCTGCTACGACATTGGTGGGTAAGAGCCTTCCGTTTTAGCTGTTTTCTACAGCTGCTCTGAGCTAGGATTTAGATTCTTTTGGTATGATCTGGGGACAAAAATGGTGGTCTTGATCTTATTCTTTTTTAAAAGAAATTTCATTTTTTTCTCTCTAAAGGAGTTAAATACTTGCGTAATTAATAATCACGTTTCTAGTGATTGTTAGAGGAATCATGTTTGGTAATTAAATTTTAATGGAGTTAAATTTAAGATCCATGCTTGAACATTTCATTTGCGGATTCAGTTTTGGGGCGTTTTAGGCCATACTACAATTCAGGTTTATTTGGGTAATGAGAAGTCTATTGGACATCAACTGCTGTAACTGATACACTTGTCGCTTCTCGTCATGCTTTGCAGTTGGACTGCTGCCCCCTCCACCCGGGGCTGATCTCCAGCTGTTCTCAGGAGCGCAACACCTTTACCATCCTGGAGCTCACCCGGCAGTTGTGGGCGGCCAAGAACATGACTGTGGGCTACTAACCCCGCAACAGCTGCCTCTGCTGGTCTTTGCTATGTTCCATGCACTGTCCATAACAAGAACACTGACTACTTCGTCACAGTGGATCCCCAACAACATCAAGTCCAGCGCCTCCACCGACCACCTTCATGGGCAAACTCACTTCCACTCCACTGTAATGTCCACCGCAAGGCCTTCCTGCACTTTGTTACACCGGGGAAGGCACGGCCTAGAGGGGGAGTTCACTGAGGCCAAGAGCAGCATGGATATGAAGATGAGCTGCTTCTTTCAGTGTGTGATTAGTGTGCGATCAGCATGAAACCATCCGGTATATATATATGTATATATATATATATGTATATATATATATATATGTATATATATATATATATATATATATATATATATATATATATATGTATATATGTATGTATATATATGTGTATATATATGTGTATATATATATATATATGCGTGTGTGTGTTGGTTTCATGCAATAATATGATGCTACCTTTATTAATCTGTTTACAATAATAAAAGCTTTTCCAAAGCTAATTGTACAAATTCCATTGTTCTTAAGAAGTTAATTTTACATGTGAGTTACATTATTTATGCCTACTAAAACTGATTGGCGTGCACATTTTGATAGAACATACATCATGCAAGACAATGGCATCAAGAATCCAAAATCCTGCGTTGGCATTTGAAGCTGTTGACATGCGAGTACTGTGGGTTTCTCTTAAGATGCATCAACCACACTTATGATTTACCACATCATATTGATCAATTAAAGATCGATGCATTTTGGGGGCATATTATGGTGAATTTTACCTTCGAGGGTGATTATTAGCTTTGTTCAAGCAATAACGCTCCAAATCTAAACCCAACGCCTTATTTTTGGCCTTCCTTTGCTCTTCGATTGCAACTGCTTCAATCAAATGCCACCCTTCTTTCCCAATGAGCAATTTCAGTGAATCAGAATACGACCTCTGCCTGTTCTTCTCCTGAGAAACAGCTGAAGAAACCCCCCGATTGTGCAACATCGCGATGCAGATTGAAAACGGCTGTAGCTGAGAATTGTGCATGGAAATCAACTGAATAAAGAAAGGCCTTTCGCATCGGCCATGATTTGACAGTGCGAGCATCTTTTTCTTGCTTCCCTGATTGGAAGTACAAAACAAAGCCACTTAAGAACAAGTCAACAAAGATCCTTGGTGCCAAATTAAAAGGAATACCTGTAAAAGGTATGATATCAAATAAAAGAAAGCATGTGAGATAAGTCTTGTTCTTAAATACAAAGGGAAAGAAAATACAAGGATATTTTGTGAGCAACAGGTTTCTTCTATGTGCCAAAACATAATATGACCTGCTACCCAAAGTTTTATTCAAATCACCCAGCATCAGGTCTCCACCAAATTGAAGAACACCATGAACAGACCATGCCAAAAGTTAACATTATACAGAAGTATTAAGCTGCCATGCCTCTACAAAAGGCAACAGGGCCTTTTGAACTTCCCATTCGGAATGATACATCCAGTCATCAGCACGGGAATGGCCAAATACAACAATTGGGCAGGCCATGTCCCAGCCACTACAATCACAACCTTCACTGGTAGGCGTGACCACGGTTCGGTTCGAACCCGGTCGGAACCAAGATCAAATCGAGTCAACGATTCAGTGGTTTTGAACTGAGCCAAAATTGGGGTCATACTGTGCGGTTCCTAGAAATTGGAATCAAAACTGAATCTACGTTTCCAAACTGAATAAATTGAAAATATATATATATATATATAAATATTTATGACGTGTAGCGATTAGTATTTTAAAATTAAAACCTAATGATGTAAGTTTGAATTTTGGTGGAGTAATTTATTTTATTTTATTTATCAATTAAACCAGTTCCAGAATCGACCGTTCCTATACTATGAGATGTTGTTTAATTAGATAAGATATATTATAAATTTAATTAAATTTTGATTATAGTTATCATAAAGAAAATCTAATTATGATAGGATTCCTTAGTTTAATGAGAAAGACACTTTTAATTATTTATTCTAAACCTTTTGCTCTCACCTATAAATAGACATGACCTCTTAGAGACTTAGCATATGACAATATATAGAAAAGAGATTACATATCTACTCTCATCTTTTCTTAGTCCCTATCTCATTGCTTATAGTTGTTCTATGAAGGATAAAAAGAGAGGAAGGGAGTTTAGTTCATACTATAGATCTATGTTATTGTTGTTTTTTGATTGGATTATGAAGTGTATTCTCAGATCAAATAAAGATTTTCTAAATTGCATCAAAAGCTACAGATCTTGATATATTGTTATTTGATTTTAGTTCTTGGTATTATATATTTTTTATATAATAATAACATAATTACAGTTTTTATCCTTACAACTGGTATAAAAGCAAGTTGTTTTGAAATCAAATATCTTAGATCGTAATAATATATTAGATTTATTTTGTATTTAGATTTGTTTGTAAGTATCCTTCTCTTACCAAATGGAACAATGTCTGTGTTATCGATATATTTTCTTGTCACCTGCTTGTATAGGTGATGTAAGGTTCTTTGCTATATACAGATAGAGCCGGGGACGACACGTTGCCGGTGTTTGATCGGTGGGCTGCCATCAGTAACTTCTTATTGGCAACAACACTGTCGAGGGCGATAGCCTCTGTTGGTCGTCGGCAACAGACTAGAGTTGGCGACTGTTGTATGCAGCAAACCTGATAGTGGAAGTGCTACAGCAACACCGTTGCATGTAGCGATTGCCACTGTGGGCGGCGACTACCTTGGACGGCGTCGCTTCCGCCTATAATATTAGGACTTGATCATAAGCAGTTGTGTTGCTATGTGTAGTAGCATAATAAAGTAATAGTTCTATTGGGCACTAGCCTTGACCGACAATGACAAGAGCAGTGAAGATGGTTGTCGATAGGCAGCGACAATGACAAGTGATGACCTCCGATGGTCGTTGGCCTTTTTGGGTATGCCACTTCCTGCAGGTGTTGGACGACAATGACGACAAAAGTAATCACCACATGAGGCAGCTGCATGACTGTAAACGGTCATCCATGGGTGATGACTCCATTGCTTCGCCTGGCAACATTGGATGCCAATGTGGAATGACGACTGCATGCCTATACACATCACGAAGCATATAGGGAGCGTGGTTGGTCGATAATACTACGTCACTGGCCAAGGAAGAATGGAACGTCGATCAGTGGGCGACAACTGGGCACCATGGCGACTGTAGGCCACACAAGCAAAGGTTGCAACGATTGAGAAGAGGAAAGGAGATTAGGGGTTTTCACCCATTAAAAGACTATTTTTCCCCTTTTGAAATCTTTTAATTCCAATTAAGGTTTTTCTTGATAGTTTGTCCTTCGAAAATCAAATATTTTCAACTTATGTCCTCAACTATAAAATTTTATCAATTTGACATGCTTTAATTAAATTTAGATCAAAGTCTAATTTTAGCCCAAATTTTTATCAATTCACTTTTAAATTGGAGTTTAACTGAACCCAATTTTAATTAGTTTGATTGGGTTGGCTATTGGGTCTAATCTTGGTGACCCAATAATTTGAATTGGCTTGATTTAGGATGCCCAATTAAATTAGACTAATTAACCTATTTAAATCATTTATAAAATTTAAAAACTATAAATTATGGATTTCTTTTATAGTTTTCTCATATGATATATTCGTAAAATTTTTTACTTGTAATAATTAAATTTTAATTATTATTCATGGATATTTGTGTAGTTATTCATATGTATATGTTTGAAATTATGAACTAATATTTATTTTTATATACAGATGTGATTTATATTTTATCATGATTACAGTCATCATATGAGTTTTTTTATGCTAATTAATATTTAATAATTATTATGATTATTATTTTATTATTATTAAATTATTTCTACATAAATTATATTAAAATATATTTGGTAAATATTATTTTTAACTTATAATTCTAAATTTTATCTGACTAGTAGTTGCTAAAGTGACCGAGGATAATAGGCTCATAGGATATAAATTATAATAAATATTTTATCAATTATAGGATATTTTAAACTATATTTTATATTATTGTATATGGTCTTATAGTCGTCAAAGTGGTCTAGACTAATAACTTATAAAATTATATTAAAATTAATCCTAAATAATAGTAAAAAGATAATATTCATAATGACACATAATTAGGAGATTTGAATAATCCCAAAGAAAAATTTATTTCAAATAATTATGTGACAGGATATGATATACTATTTTAGATATCCTTATAGTTTAGAGTTGCAAATCCAAAAGTAACAATACTATTCCACAAGAATGATATTAGTTTTTTGAGTGAATATTGGATACGTTAGTATTTCACTCAAAAGTGAAATATGGATAATATCAATAGTTCATCATGTTTTAGAAACTTAAAATAGTAATATTATTTTATATATTAAAGTGGTACTTTTTTTCATACACTCTTATACTTATAGTGTCCTCTAATTCAGATTATTCAGAATGATTAGAGCCTGTACAATTCACACTTAGCATATTAGATTTTGATCTAGCATTATGAAACAAAGTAATAGAATAAATGATTAGGAAAAATCTAATAAGCTTAGTTTAATATTTATAAGAATGATAATTACAAATAACATAAAAGCTCCATTATCATATGCAATTAGCACACAAGAATATTAAAGGTTATTGAAGATAGGTATAAATCTACTGACAAGTCACTATTTAGCATATTAATGAAAGAACTTATTACAACTCAATATGATGACACTCGAGGGATTTAGGATTACATCCTCAATATGGCTGATAATGTTGCGAAACTTAAAGCATTAGTATGAATGCAATTGAGTCTTTCCTCGTGCAATTTTTTTTTAACTATCTTCCTTCTTAGTTTTGCACATTTAAGATTCACTGCAATACAAATAAGAATAAATGAGACTTGAATAAGCTAACTCGTATGAAAGAAGAGTTGAAATTAATAGACCAAAATGGTGGTTAAGAACTCATAGACTAGTCAACTCATTCAAGTCTCATTTATCGCTATTTGTATTATAAGAATCTTAAATAGGCCAAACCGAAGAGGAAGAGAATTAACAACGAACTGTACGAGGAAAGACTCATCTACATTTATGTCTAATGCTTTAAGTTTCGCAACCTTATCAGCCATATTGAGGATGTGATCCTGAATCCCTCAAGTATTATCATACTGAGTCATAATTAGTTTTTTCATCAATGTATCAACCAATAACTTATCAGTAGATTTAAATCTATTTTCTATACCCTTAAATATTCTTATACATTGGCTACAAGTGATAATGAAATCTTGAAATTATTTACAATTGTCATTATGACTAAGCCTATTAGATCTTTCTCAAGCATTTATTTTATTAATTTATTTTATAATATTTTCATTAGTCTAAGTCTGTAAGTCTTTTAACAAATAGTATTGGGTCAAGATCTAATACACCTAATGTAAACTGCACATGTTCTAACCATTCTAAATAATTTGAGCCAAAGAGTATAAGGATATTGGAAGCATGAAAGTATATGAAAGGAAGAACCTCTATAAAATAGAAAATAATATTAATATTTTATATTTTAAAATATAATTAATAATCAATATTATCCATATTTTATATTTGGATGAAATATTAATATATCTGGTGTTCATATAAAATTATTTATTGAGGACTAATACCATCCTTATAGAATAATATAACTATATTTAGGTATACAACCCTAAACGATAAGAATATCCAAAATAGTATCATCCTACTCCATCGCATTATTATTCGAAGCATATTCTATTTTGAATTATTTAAATATCATAATTATGTGTATCATTATAAATATTATTTTTATTAATGTTATTTAGGACCAATTCTTTAATGTGATCTTATATGTTATTAGTCTAGGTCATTTTGATGGCTACAAGACTAATATAATAATATAAAAATATAATTTAAAATATCTTATATATAACAAAACATTCATTATAATTCATATCGTATAAGCTTACCATCTTGAGATACTTTGACAACTACAGAGAAAAATTAGGGATATATGTTACAAATAATATTTATCAAATACTCTTTAATCTAATTTATGTAAAAATAATTCATTAATAATAAAATAATAATCGTAATAATAATTAAGCATTAATCATCATAAAAGAAAACTCATATAATGAATGTAATCATAATAAAACATAAATCATACCTTTATGTGAAAAATAAATATTATTTCATAATTTTCTTTCATGACCATATATTTAATAGCCACATATACATATATACAAAATATTAATTAATTTTTTTAAATAACACAAGCAATTAATCTTAACAATAATAAATTATGTCACATGGATTAAAGAAATATCTATAAATTATTTTTTCTTTTTAATTTAGATAAAAATATTTATTAGGGTTTATGACATAATTTTATTATTATTGAATTATGGCTGCTAAGATAATATTACCAAGGCATAAGGGTAAAACTGTAAATAGAAGATATCAGCCAAAAATAATTAATTTCACGAGGGTAAAATAAGAAATTTGCGACTAAGGGCACAAGTCAAAAATTTTCGAAGGGCATAATTAGAATTAACGATATCGATTGGAATTAATAGAACTTCAAAGGATAAAATCGACTTTTAATGGAATCTTTCCTCACAGCTCGATCGTCGTAGCATTCTGCTATATTTTCCCATATCCGCATGACTTGACCGATTGACGATTACTCATCGCGACGCTCACCGTCGCGAGTCGCTGTCCACCACCGCACATTGTTCGGCCGTCGTCAGAATCATGGCTTACCAAATCGAGCGTGAGCTGCATAACCTCGCGGTCGACTTCTCATGCAGTTAGCATCCGCCGCACACGACTATCACGCAACCTCTGATTGGTCCGGTGACATCACCGTCGTCGTCCGTTGCTCATCGCAGCACCATCGTCATGCGACACCACGGCTTACATTGCCCTCGATCGTCGCCGGAACTAATGGTTTGAGTCTTTCTGCCGCGGTCAACTTCTGCGACAATCGCCTCTGAAGTGTCAAAAAAGCCAATATCGACCAACCGAGTCATGGTCTCCTGCCACCGGCACTGCTGCCATCAGCGGTTGGTCTGCAGCCGACGACCTGGTGCAGGCACTAGCAACGTCGTACTATCATCGCCTACGCCACTGTGAAGCACAGCCTCTAGTGTCTCGTTGACGCTACCGCGGCTGCCTTCACCGCCCATGTCGTCGTCGGTCAAGGCTAGCTCCCAAGGACCACCGCCACACATATGACAGCGACACCCAATAAGACTCCGGTCTGCAGGCATGATCGACAGCCATAGGCGGCCACCACTATTGCCGGGCTACTGCACACAGCAGTCGTCGCTGTACGTAGCAACGCTGCCAACGGTTGACGATCAACCGAACATGGGTAGCATGCTTTCCAAATGCAATTTCATCCGCATTGCAATGCCTGCAAGCCGATGACAACGTGAAGGAGATAGAAACACATATTGATAACAGAGAAGGGTACTCGCTATCAAATTTAAATATAAACAGACCTGATATACTAAGGTATTGACTTCAAAACAACAGGCTCTAATACCAATTATAAACATAAAAATAACTATAAAATTTTGATACCAAAAACTAAAACTAAATAATAATATATCAAGATCATGATTGCGTACCTTTTGATGTTATTCAGAAAATCTTTATATACTTCGTAATCCATTCAGCAACAGCACCGATTTGCAGGATAAACTAGACTTACATTCTCGTTTCTTTTTATCCTTCACAGATTCTATTTATTTATAGACGAGAACAAAGGGTTAGAGATAAGTAATTAAAGAGTCTCTTCTATCAAGATCATCTCCTAAAGAATCCAATTAGATTTATAATATATCTTAATCAATTAAATAAGACCACATAATCTAACAACAAAGTTTACATCGTTGATATTTCAACAATATTTTAATGGATATGTGAAGTTATTAGACTAAATAAAATATCTTTATTTATAAACAATTAGATATATTTTTTTATAAAGGACATGGTATTAACGTGTTAGATAGGTCTATGATCATTGTAATTACAACTCATAAAACAATTATTATTAGTGAAACGAAAAAAGGCATAGAAAAACCATAAAAAAAAAATTTCACATGACTCAATAAAGACAAAGGACAACACAAAACAACTATTATCAGTGAAACAAAAAGAGAAAGAAAAAAACATAAAAAAAGATTTAAGATAACTCAATAACGACAAAGGATCCAAGTCGAGACATTAGACAAAACTAACGCTTATGATTTTTGCATAGCTATAAAAATATCCACAACCCATGATAATCATATATACATATTATAAACAAAATTTAATATTTAATTAAATTCACATCAAGTGAAAATAATATAAAATAAAAGGTGCTATATAAGTAGAACATTTAGAATAAGACATATGGGTTGATATTGGATTGCTAATATTAAAAAGAGATATACACAATGCATGATGCTCAAAGATTCTATACCTAACTAGAAATGCCATGATTCTTTGATTTAGGCTGATTGGGTAGGCTGAAAGGAGAGTTGCCATCGCGACTGGGCAAGCAGTGGGTGTCTTTAATTCCCTTGTACCATCAACTTCATCAGGAGAGGATGAGTTTGCAGGATAAACGTCAGAACTCAGCTCATTGTAACTGGCAATCAGAGGACCAGCAAACAATTTTGGATCAGCAGCAGTGGAGAAGTAGGCACAGGAAACCCATTACTCATCACTGAAGAGTGCCAATACCTGATCAAACATGGATTTTCTGGTTGCTGCTGGTGGTGGCGGTGAGATTGATCCCTTAGTGCACCAACGGTCAAGTGGATCAGGAGATTGAGCATCGATGGCAACCAGGTCGGTCAAGAACTCTTGGTGGTCTGCAGAGTGAGTACTGGTTGATGGCAGCTGGTGCTCAAGTGAGTTTAAATGTGGCACGTTGGAAGAGCAAAGTGAGTAGTACTGATTGATGGAAGCTGCTGCCCAAGTGGATTGAAGTGTGGTGTGTTAGAAGATGAAGGTTGTGCAAATTGAGTAATGGTCGATGGCACCTGCTGCCCAAGTGGGTTGAAGCGTTTGATGTTAGATGATGAAGGTTGTGCAAAGTGAGTACTGGTTGATAGAAACTGCTGCTGCTCGAGTAGGTTGAAGTGTTGGGTGTTGGATGATGAAGGTTGTGAAGCTGGGCTTCCTTCCGGTTCCAAATCTTCCTCCTTGTTCCTGCATTGCTTGGAGCATATCTTGCACGGCACCCGGTCATCAACTGCAAAAGCGAAATTTATAGGAGATGATGGTCAAAAACAGTCAAAACAAGGCAAAAAACTTGAGGAGTTTGTGCATAGACACACATTTAAATTACATCTTTTTATTCTTCTTCTTCTTCTTCTTTTGTTGTAGGTAGTTGAATAAACTAAAGCAGTTCTACAATAGATCATCCATGCAGTGCCAACTGTTAAAACTGAAGAGCTTTCGAGTATCAAACACATTGATAGAATACTAATGGATTTAGAGATAGGCAATGGATTTACTGTAATCTGACAAAGAGTAAAGGATTGTTTTTATCGATGTCTACAAAATTGCATCAGCATAATGACATGCTTATGCAGTTTTCCATCGAATATGATTGATTGTACATGCTTCAAGGAAATCTAGCAATGAAACAAAATCCGATAAGCTCCTTCCAATTGCAAAATCACTTTCCATATGTTTCTTAGGTTTTGTCAATCTCCTTTATTGAACAAGTGTATCAGAACTAGAATTGTTAGTTTTAGTTTGCAACATAATCAACAAATAGTCAAGACCAAAAAGAAAAAAAGAGTTCTAGCTAAATAAAAACAGGTAGATGATGCAAGATAATGACAACTACAATTTATTATATTATATTTTTCTTTCAATCGCATATGTTTGAGAAGTCAAATTAGAATAGGATGTTTTGTTGTAGTTTGTAGCTAAATAAACAAATAACAATGACATCAATGAGCAGGTCTAAACAGGAAGGAACCATTTAGGAACCACAACAGGTGGAAGTTGTATGGCCTAATCCTATCTACATATTCATGATTTCAAATATAAAGCACCAAATCTCAGTTTGATCACTGAAAAAGACACCAAAAAAGTGGTAAGTCAGAAGCTCCATGGTTTCAGCCGTAGAAGAGTCAACTCAGCTTTGATCCTGTTGCAGTAGAAACAAGCAATCATCAAATGAACGACCGACCACAACTTCATAAAAGGATCAAAGCACAGAAGACTCACAACTCGTGTGATCTCTTTTTCACAGGCTCGGGGGGTTGATTGATCCTAAACTCCTGCATCTTCCACTTGGTTTTTCTGGTCTCGGGCTCCTTGTTTGCCTTCCATAAAGGTGAGAAGTGTCTTGAAGCCAATCAAATTCTGGCCCTCATCATAAACTTCTGTTTCAGCCATAATAGCTTTCCAGAAACCCCGGTGTGCCGATCGATCGGGATGACTTCCTTGCGGATATTTCCGCTTGCGTGAGGTGAAGAAATACCAAGCATATTGACCCACGAACTCAGTGTGTAACTCTGCAGCACCATAACTTCTCACCAGTTAGCAACATGCAGTAACATTACCACCACGTTGGTTTACATGCTCTTGAGACGTTCTGACTTGTTATTATTGTTGTGGACGTGGAAAAAAATGGACCTCAACAAGCGCGTATAATATCTGAAACAAATTTCGTTCAGCTTGATCACAAAATCCATTGGTATGACAAGTTTCATGGTTAGTGGAACCATTAGAATTTAATTTCGACGATGCAATTCTATGTTAGAAGAACGATATCTTGAAGAATTCTATGCAAAAGAAGAAGAAGAAGAAGAAGAAGAAGAAGAAGAAGAAGAAGAAGACATGCCTGTGATGTCTCGAGGGTAGAAATCACATATGTTGCTGACTTCTTTGACAATGGCTTGTTCTCGAGGATAAGCTCGTGGTCTTTGGGGTGGAACCCAATTCCTGGCGGGAAGGAGCCGTAGTCCTCGCAGTCTTCTTCTTTCTCCGCTCTCTGCCTCCTGATTCCCTCTCGGCCGCAGAAGAGGTGCAGCGACGACTATCGATGGAACCCTGCTCCTTGGGGTTGGCTTGTCACGCTTTCCCGAAGATCCGGGAAACCCGACGATAACAGCGCATGATGAGGCGGATGGACGGTCGGATTTGAGGGCTGCTTCGTGTGCTTCTTTATCCGGATCGGATTCGGATCATTCTAATCGGGTCTGGGATAGATATGAATAGGAAAATTAATATATCCAAGTCAAATTCAAACTTCCAAGACCTAAATCGATTTAGCTTATTTTGTTCTAATTCGACTTACCAGGATCCACGTGTTGATTTTTTAATGGAGATTATCCACTATAAAATAATTCAGTACATAAGCTTTTACAAACATTAGGTGCGGCCTTCGACGCAAATCAGAGGATTCAGCATATGCAGTTCCAACAGTCGATGAAAACGTAATATTCTACTCCTTGATGAGAGCAGAAATTGGGAGATAACAGCACACGATGAGAAGAAAAACGCATCAAAATCAGCAATAGGCATTGGCACGATACACATTCAGAATGGACAGCCGCGCCAACCGTGAATCTTCCAACTATTTTTGCCACAAGCTTACCACACATGCCGCTTAGCTTTTTTATCTTTCACAGTGGAGCATTACAAGAAAGGAACGAGAAATGACGAGCCACAGCATGTTCATTGGACATTTTACTCGCTCCTCTTGAGGGAAAAATAATTGTCATATGTACATACAACAGCACGGCAGTGAAACCGAGGGTGATGGTGTTGTGTTAGTCTATGTTCTGGTCAGTCACATGGCATGATCGACTGGCTATTTCCTAATACAAAAGACCCTCGAGTTTATTCTGTGCCCATGCGAGCGAGCAATCGAGTGACAACAGAGCTCGATGGATTGATCGATGTGAAAGCCACTGACATGCCGCCATCGTTCGATTGTCAAAATAATTGCACAACTTCAGCTATCCTCGTCAAGGGGGCCGATGTAAGTAAGGTCTCTTCTCCTCACCCTTACAGTACCCTTGAGCCAGCAACAGGCCTTGAGATTGGAATTGTCCCCGTTAGTACTACCCATATTGCTGCTATTGTTTGAGGCAGAACCAGAATTCGTGCCATCTTCCAGCAGTGTCCATGGGTCAATTTCTATGTCCATGTCCTGTAAAGCTGAACTCTTGCTCTTCCCAGGAAAATTATAAGTCCAGGCAGGGATAATTCTTTGATGCGGGCCTGGATTGAGATTGCTGGGCTGAAGCGATGTGAGTGCCACTGAGGGTAACACTGGAAGGTGGCAAGGAGCTGAAAACCAAAGTGACGGAGAGAGAAATGGCATGGCGGTTTGGATACGCCAACGGATTGATGCAGGCAACTCCATGCGATCCAAGTCATTCTGCAAGATTTAAAGCATGACACTATAATGGACGACTATACAAGAGAAGCAATAATCAATAGCGCTATTGGATGAGCCATCAACTTCTGATGTGAAGAAAGATAATTATGAGGATGATTGCAGTAACCATTGAAGAATTATATAGGGGAAACACTCAAGATATCTCATAGTACCCAAATTCCTAATAAGAAACAATTGCAGGGACATGCAACTAAGCAATCTGAATGTTAATTTCACAGGATGCTCAACAACGAAGTCATACTATTCCAACTATATGGGATTGGCTACTCCTACCCTCCCTTACATCACTAATATTTATTGTGGCCGGCTAGTCACTCTAACTTCTCTTATATGACTAATATTAATATTAATTGTTTCACTTCTTGTAACATTTATACTATTTGTCTCCTTAGCGTATGTTTGTATCATCGTAAATGGTTCTTTTTCATTTTATTATCGATCGAAGTTACTCCTAATTGTTCAAGAATAAAAACATTTCTATCTAATTATTCATAAATAATTTTTTTTCTAATCTTTCTTACTAATTCCACCCATCCATCACAACATTCTCATCTTAGTAACACTCACATGATGCTTATAACAAAATCAAAATCAAACATGAAAATATTACAGAAAAGAAGTCATAGATGTCCATGTATAAACCTCTGAATGGTTAAATGATATGCCTTGTCATGACTATGTGCTAAACAAAATCAGTACCAAGGTCATCTGTGTAACTGACTTGCTGCTTGAATCGTTCATACTTCCATGCATGGTAAGAAATCCTTATCCAGGTTCTTATAAAGCCAATCCATGGTAAACATTATGCAAGTTTCTCAATAAAAGAAAGCACCCACACAAAAAAAATTGAGGGAAGAATTTAATTGGTTTGATTACAAAATAGAATCTGCAGGAAAATGAAAAGTTAAATTTCCTGATGTAACGAGAATTAAGACCACTAGAGGTTGTTACTAAAATTTTATAAATCCAGACCCATGATAACCCATAATTCCTTCTACTTATAAGATCCAAGTGTATCATGGGAACTACTAACAAAGGGTTTCTTTCTTCTGTTTACGTAGTAATTATTGACTATATTTACTTAATTCCTAAAAATATTTACATAATATCTCAATAATCGTTGTTCATTAATGCATAATCTGATAACAACAACTTAAGGATACACACAATATTTAAAAAGACAATAAATGCAAGGATGACAACCATGTTTTTTTTAATCAAATTTAGGCACTTAAGGGGTGCCTACAACTCATCTGACAACTTTGCAAACAACTTTCACCTGCTTTATCAAAAAAACAATAGTACTAAAAATAATCAAATGCAGTAGCTAACTAACCTGCAAATTCTCTGCTGCCTCACGATCAAATGCAGAAATATCACGAGGAGATTTGACGGCTGACTTGGTGACAGACTTGGATTTTAGCCAACTTGCCTTGTGGCTGCTCAGCAAACCATGCAGAACGGCTAACAACCGTTCAAACAGACTATCACTGGAATGATCCAACAAGGAAGCTTCAACGGGTGAATCCAACTCCCTTTTCAAAGGATCCATATGTATGGTTGAAGGGCATACGTCTGCATCCTCATATACCAGACGTTTTCCAAGCAAACGAAGTATGATAGGAGCAAGCATCTGCCTCATGTTCCTACAAAAAATTAAACAAGAATCCCAGGACAAAGAAAACCCATTAAGCTGTGGAAAATAATATTTGCAGAAATAAGATGAAGAAACTAAGAAGTTGAAAGACAATAATTGCTAAAATAACAGAGGTGAATCAACTGATAGACAATCCGTTATAATAAAGTATGTCATGTCCACAAACATTAGACAAATAGAAACACATGTAAAAAAAAGGTGAGTTTACATTGATTGGAAATGAGCAAATCCAAATATGAACTCACATTAGGTACTGGGAACAATTGACCTTATCTTTGTTAAGAATATTTTATCTCAGTATAACAAAAGAAAAAGAAAAAAACATATTTCCTTCAGTAAAGATGCATACAAAAAGGCTATCCACTCCAGCCTCATGTCCAAAATTTAACTGAATTAAGTTGGTCTGGATTAGGATAACTTGCCAGATCATAACTAAAATCTCATATATAGAGACATGAATAAGGACATGGACCTGAACCTACGGCCGAAACCATAAATTCACCAAGCTATTTAGATGAGCTAAGCTAGTATAGATCCAGATATACAACCAGACGTAAAACAATTACTACTACTACTGCATACTGTAAAGTCCCAAATACTTGGGGTAAGTAAGATGGATATTTTGCGGTCATTGAACTATGTAAAAGGCAATATCTTTGATTAAAAGAGTATTTATATATTTTTATTTATAGATTATAGTAAGATCTTATATCTCCCTCAAACTCTCCCCATATAACTTATACCGATTGTCTCACCTCTTCTAACAAAAGAAGTAGACAATATTCCACCTCCAACAAAGTATGAAAGCAGACATGAATGATGAAAAATATCAAAAATAAAAAAGAACACAGTGGTAGAAAATAATCCATGCTTTTGACATGGCATAGAAGAATCATAATTCCTTTTAACTAACAACTAATACATGCTAAAAAATTCATATCGATCACAAAAGGTTAGATTTAAAATTTGCTTTGCCCATTATATGCAAATATTTTCCCTCTTCCAGCTTGTTTTTTTGTTTGCTCTATGCACCAAAGTAGAATATATACTTGCTTATCATACATAATCAAACATATCCTTCATAGTATTAAGCCTAAGCATCCTTGTTTACTGATCAAGAGCTACCCTAGGGAACCAAGCAGTTACTTGGGATAACAATGATACAAAGATGCATGTATAAAAAAGCCCACAGATACACATATAACATACATTAGTCTTCATTGAGCACAGGGGAAGCACATCAATACAGGTACAAGATGAGTGATGGTAAATGGATTGATAAGTCATACACAAGATTTAAGTTGTCTAGCTAAATGCAATGCAGTCATAGGCGAGGGTTTTTCTGAAGGGAGAATTAACATGGTGTGTTTTCCTGAAAAGAGGAGTGTTTTATGCCCCATACAGGCGTCTCTCATATTCTCTATATATATATATATATATATATATAAATAAACATAGTATATTGGACCCCATATGAAAAATTTGGTGGATCCTAAACTAACAATCCAATCCCTTCATAAAAAGATAAAAAGCCTTTAAGATGCTAAAAACAAAATCCAGATGTTATGGAATCCTTGGCTACAACTTAAATCATCTGAAAATTAGCAGTGATAAGCCATAGTCTTCCAACCATATCAGTAAAAGTTGTAGCATGTATCAAGCAAATTTCAATTAATTTGGGGACTCAATGAACTCACCAAATCAAAAGGTTATGCAATACAATTTGTAGCTTCACATGCTGGAGCAATTTAATACAAATTGAAGGAGCTTATAAAATTTCACTCTAAAGGCATTTAGAAGCTCTGAGGCACACCATGAACAGTCCAGATGTGTAAAACTAGGAAGCCTTATGAGGCTTCCTAGTGCAGAGTACAAGCATGTGATATGTGAGTGCCTGTGGTGCCACTGGTAGAGCCTTCTTGCAGAGCCAACTGGCTTGGGACCCTTTTATGCAACCTACAGCACATTCAAGGGTTCAAAAGTTCACGTCCAGCCCAATCATACTCTCCACTGATTAGATGCAAGTGTGAGGGCTCAGGACCAACCCAAAGATCCTTATGTATGAAGACTAGAAATATTATGTGATCACAGTTACCTCATGTTCTAAATGCACAAATCTCAATTAGAGAATTATGACAAGCAATTTCAAGAAAGAAATTGATATTTGATCTATATAACTTTCAGTTGGAAACCATGACCACATTAAAACAGAATTTGGCCATGTACAAGGATAGGAATTGTGTAGTCCTTTTTAAAATATGTAGATATTTAATAACCAGGTAACGTATACCTAGGAGTCAGTAATTACAAGTAAAAAGTTCTCGTTCATATGCATTCTTTTCCAACCCTTAACCACTTTAGTCATGCAGGAACCAAGGATTGAAATCTCCACTGGTTCGGCACAGTTCAACTCATATGTACCGGTAGGTCTGACCACCATCTCATACATGGACCAACCTGAACCAAGCGGTTCAATTCAGCATATAATATATATTTTTCTTCTAGGGTTATTGACCAGGGACATCCAATTTCTCATGCTCACGACAAGGCCCATGCCACCCACCGCTCACCTGCTGATACCTCTGCCTCCTACTCCGCCTCCTCTTCCTTGTCTTTTTCCTTTTGACATCTTCCACCTCCACCACCTCCTCTTCCTCCACTCTCTGTCTTCTCCTGTTCTCCCTTCCTCTTCCTCCTTCCTCCAATGGCTCCTGTTCTTCCTTCCTCTTCCTCCTCCTCCTTCCTCCTTTTTCTTCACCACCTCCTCTTCTTCCTTCCTCTTCTCTCTTCAATACATACCAGTGTACCATCACAGAATATCCTCATTACTTCTAACAATACGGATATATTATACTATTGCAATTGCTGAAGTTGTAATAGTGTATTAAACACCACCTATCATGTGGTGAGCATAGACAACATGGAACTGCTAAAAGTAACAGCTAAATAATAAATACAAAAAGAGAAATTACGTAAATGAAATCAATCAACAAACTTGTTACTAAATAATAATGAAAAAAGATACTTCAGATGTTTACAATTACCTATCCTCGTAAATAATAGGAAGCAATCTCAGTAGGAATTGCAGGCGTAGGGACAATGAAATCTTCAGAGCAGCAGCAGATGGTGGGACAGAATCAATCGGTCGCCTACCAAGAACAGGGCTTCCACCTCGGATACCTTTACGACTATTTCCTTTGTTTGAAGATGCCTCAGGATTCAGGCTAGATTTAAAACCGTTGGGTGTTACTGTATTAATTTGTTGATCAATAGCTCCCATCTGTTTGATTAACTCATTGGCAAATAAATTGCGTAACTCAGTCGAGCTGCGGTCTATGCATGGCAATATTAGTTCTGCAAGAGCTTTCTCAGTTTTATGCTGCTGACTTGGACTGATACCTTCGGCATCCATATTATGGATCACTTTGGAAAGCATCTTAATATCAATGCTCTCCTCAACAACCTCCCCTTCTTCAACAGAAATGGCTTCAAACTTTCTCTTATCCCCTCTGCTAGTTGTTGCATCAGATAAAGAACTTGACCAGCCCCATGGTTTCCAAAAACGTGCTTTAATTGGGAAGCCTTTCCTCTGAGCAACAAATATAAGTTGTTGCCTTATCGATTTGCGTCCCAGAAGAACATCTGGACCAGCTAAAATCCACTTTGTATCCATTACCAGTGACTCTTGAAGTAATTTTCCAAGCAGGTGGACAACCTCCGAATAAAGAGGAGCAGCTTCAGGCCTGACAATTATCCTTGACAGAATAATTTCAGTAAATTTCTTTTCACTTTCAGAAAGTACAAAATTTTCGGCACTAGGAGATAAGGATCGAATCGCCTCAGTGAAGGACATGTTGTGAGTTTCAAATTTCTCTATAAGAGCTTGCTCATTCAGAAGTAGCCTCAACTCTACCCACTGCCAGTGAAACTTAGCAGGTTGCAGAGTATCTAAAACATGCATGAGCTGATCCAAAAGCTTTCCCTCAACTTCAGAATATGATCTAGGTTCAGCAGGCCCAGCAACCCATGTCCCATCTTCACGCATAACTGAAAATGCTGGCATTTTGCAATCGATTAGCGTATTCAGAAACAGCCGCGCACGAAGAGGAACAAATGCCATTGTTTTCAAATGTTTATCTGGATTATGCGATTCAAGCATTGCAGCAAACTCAGAATCACCAGAATCAGTAGCCAGTATATCATAAAATCCATGAGTGTTTCGAAAAAATAGATCTCGAAATGGCTTGTGCCTGATTGCATCACCAATGGCCACTAAAAAACTTCGGTATAGTTGGAAATCTTCATGGGTCGCGATATTGCTATTGAAGATATATGGCCTCCATATTACCATTGCAAAAATGGAATATGCAGGAGAGAAAGCTACACTGAGTGAAAGTACTCGCTGCAATCTTGAAAGAGCTACAATATATGATTCACCAAGCATCTCTGCGACAAGTCCATCAAAAACAGTTCTGCAGTTTCCAACCAGAAGCCGAAACCAATGTACATATACATCAATGCAGTGGTCCAACTTCATTGTGCCAATAGAACGGGAGATGCCATTTGAACTGGATCTTGCGCTTCGTATAAACTGCAGAACATCCAAGCCTTCTTTTAATCTAAAGGCTGTTATCATCCTATCTAGGCTACTAACTCCGTGAACAATAGCACCAATAACTAGTGCAGATACAGCTGCTGCAGCTTTAGCAGTCCTTCCGACAATGAGTTTTGTAGAACTGTTCAGAAGATCATTTGAATGATCTTGATATATATCATGTATTTCAGAAGACAATTGAAATTGATTTCGGTGGGCCTTTCCAGGAGCAAAAGCTGCAGAAATAGCTGAAGAAGCTTCAGCAGCTAATGCTATCTCAAATACATGGCTCAGACGGTTGCCAAGGGCTTCTTTTAGCAGGCAGAGGGAAAATATATGAATCTGTAAGATGTGCCTAAAACAATTTAGTGGATTTAATGAAGATGAAAAGCTTTGGTAATTACTGCTTGCTGTGGAATCTGGCAGTTTTGCAATAGCTAGTCCTATGCTACCAACAATGGCAGACACAGCAGAAGCCACTACAGAGGGATCACCATCTGGAGTTGCACCACCATTTTGTCTGATACAATCCACAAGGCCCAAAACGATGTCATGAGCTATTTGGTAACTATCATCCCATTTTTCAAGGGAGTGGTTTCTGGGAGTAGTAACCGCAGAAAATTTTCTTTCCTTTCCACAAAAGTAGTGGACAGCATCCTCAACATGTCGCTGCACTAACTCTTTCATGTTTGTACCAGTTCTAGACATCCTAGCATTAATTTTCTGACGAATATGTTCATCAGTTTCTGTGATTCCTGCTGGGACACCCGAAAAAAACATAAATTCATCGTCCACTGACCGTCCAGTTTCAAGTTCTGCGAGAAGCCTTTGATCACATGTAGCTCGAAACTTTTTTTCCCACCTCAACACATTTGTCACGTTTTTATATTTCTTCAATAAATACCGTGCATAAGCAAAAGTAACAGCACCAGAAGGTCTTCCATTTGATGCCATCATTGTCAAACTTCGTTGAACTAAAGCAGTCAAGACTTCAGGTAAGACATCTGCAGCTCGAAGCACATTCTCATACCTGAACAAGGTAAAATATTCAAAGTAAACTGAAATCAGCCACAAGGTAAGTCCCAACATATCACACTGGTTTCAATTTACAAGATAATGATATACCACAAAAACAACATAACCAACCAATTAGAACAAACTATTGAAGATGATATTAAGAGAAAAAAAAACTCCATGAATCGAATTATGAGAACTTCAAGGAAATTTAGCTTTAACTTAAAGATTGTAATATGACTTCAACTCTTATAAGTTAATACATACCAAGCAATACAAACCCATTGAAAATTAAATCCTAAAATTCAAAACATTCAGTAAGTCTCAGATGCAGCCATCCATCAATAGAATCAAACTGATAAATTCATAAACATGTGAATCCAATAGAGACCCCAACATGGGTTGCATAAGGAGAAAACAAAATTTCCTTAATATCATGACAGTACAATTTCACAACATTGTTCCATACTTGAATCAGTTGGACCACACTCCACAATTGATACTGCCAAATACCAAGACCAAGCATGATTACCAATTTGAAATCCCTAGGAAGCATCAAGTTCTGCCCATCGACCTCTGGCGCCACCTTAACCAGCAACTAAGCTCCCTTTTTCCCCGTTTTACCAATGAATGCCTCTCAAGGAATTGACTTTGGTAAACAGATAATAATCTTACAACACATGTTTTCTTATTGTGCAGCAAAGTAGATCTTAAATGGTAAGCAAAACAAGGAGTAAATCTAGCATGATATGAATGATAGGAGGGTGGATAAAGATATGAGAACCCACAAGTTGACAATGGGCAAATATTAAAGCACTTCAAGGTCATTAGCCAACAGTCTTATTATAATACAGTACCTAAATAAGGTTAAAAAACTTCATTTCATTTTCATGAAATATTGTACCTACAACGAACTTAAAATACAAAATTGCTTGTTACCTAAACGAGGTTAAAAAACTTCATTTCATTTTCATGAAATATTGTACCTACAATGAACTTAAAACACAAAATTGTTTGTTAATCTATACTCCTAATTGGAAAGAGAGTTGTGGGTACCTTATTCTTTTGACAAAAATAAAAAATTAACATAAAAAAAAACAAATTGCTTTTTCTAATGCACCACATTGATAATGAATTTAGCACATCCAAAGGACTAAAAGAACCCAGAATCGAGTTTAGCTTTTCCAAGCAACAGGATACAACTTAGCACCATCCAACCTACATTCAAAAGCTAGTAAACAAACTTATATCTCAAACTTGTAAATATTGCATCAATATCTTATATTTAAATCTAGTCTACTTTAAGTAAATACTCTCATTCACCATACACATTTTTCTCATATACCCTGATTGTATTACCTTTTGTGAGTAATGCAATGTTTCCTTAAGAATTAAATCAGAAAAAAACCATATGAAAGAGGCTGTATTCGGAGCATTTATCTTGGAAAGAGACAGAGTGATAACAAAACATGCAAAATTACACTACAAATTGAACATAGTGGGTCTCTTATAAGTCAGATCGAAAGGTAAAGCACTGGGAATGACAAAAAGTCATGAATAGATCTTAGTCATCAATAAACTAGATCTGACAAGAACCAGATAAGCCAGGCTAATACATTTGTAAAAATTAAAGACAATAACAGACAAAAATAACAAACAGAAATCAACAATATATTTCTCCTGATCAGGATATTCCACCAAGGGCATATTGGTATTGAAAAAATATTCAGGCAACAGTAAAATAACTCACAAACCCAAGTACCTTTGAAGGGAAGACAAGAGAAATGCTTCGCCCACCTGGCATACTTGATCTCTGTTTTTAGGCAACATGGAATTCCTTACACCCTGCACAATAGTCCTTGAGCCACAAAGTACTTTTGGTAACAACCATATCAGGAACTTTACTGCAGAAAGTAAGTCACCAGAAATATCCAAAATATAAAGAATGGATAAGAGTTCATCTTCACCTAGCCTCCATCTTACAGTGTTTCTATCATCGGGCACAGGTGCAGAATAAACATCAGTAAAATTGCTTGCTTTGGGAGTTTTTTCATTTCCTCCAACAAGTTGCCTAATGGATTTGAGCAACCAAATTGAGATTGATCTCCTCTCAAGCAATCTTAGCTGCTTCAAGGCCTTACCAATATCACTTCGGCGTCCTGATATCATACGGTTGACATCTTTTGGAACCTCACCTTCAGTGACAGATCTGTGGTGGGGACAGCTCACTTTGTTGTCACATATATGGCTAGTAGATGCCCCCAGGCTACTCTCAATCCTTGTAGCTGCTAGCTGTGCTAGAGATTGTGTTTTACGCACAGTCTTTTGCCTGCCCCTTGAGGTTTGTTTGGTTAACTTAGATGGTAGTTCAACCTTCAGGGACTCCTGAACCTTAGCTCCCTTCTTTGCCCACCAATTGTCTTCATCATCTGAATGATTAAAAGAAAACCCTTGTAGGGCAGAGATCCTATCATCAATTAGCTTTTTCCTCTTTCCTTTTCTACATTCCTCGCAGCCAGATGTCCCTTCTGTCAAATCAACTTTCCGCTCTAAAGAGTCTATTGTGCTTTTTAAAATGCCTTGGGATTCATCTGCAGAAGTTTCATTTGGCATGGCAAAAGGATGAGGAAAATGCAGAAAACATGAAAGTAAAGCCTTCATTTCTGTTACTTGGCCCTTCATCTGTCCATGATTGCCATCTCCTAAAGAAGATGAGTGATCTGTATCTTTTTGCAAAGAAAACATTGAACAAATATCACCTCTAGAATTTAAATGATTGGATTTACTGCTCAAGAATCCACGAAGCAATAGTTGACGCTCACTTGAGTAAGCATGAACAATTTCATGTAACAGGGGGACTTCTGCAATTCTTGATTCTTCTAAAACATCAAACAAACAGGATCCAGGCAGCCGCTGCAGAATTCTTCGATGCCTTCTTTGCTTTTCTAGATCTAATGAGTTTTCATTCTTATCCATAATTCCACTAACAATAAGCTGTCTTACATAAGCCGGTGGATAAAATATGCCGTTATTAATTAGTTCCAAAAGGAAATTTTCAACACCCCTAAAACTTCCTGCTTTCCCTATCTCATGCTGGTCTAGCCAACACACAATAACATCATGCAGCAGACCAGGACTCTGAAAGATGTCTCTTCTGCTCTTCCTACAATGTATACTACTTAAATTATTTCTAAGAACAAATGCATTTTCCACCGCTGTTCCATCCAACAAACTATCATTATCAGAGGTTGTTTTTCTGTTTGTACCAAGAGCCAAAACATTTCCATCCCTAGACTGTGCAAAGTTATATAAATTTTCCATCTTAAGCTTTAGAAGCAATACTGCAAAATATATTTGTGACAAATCATTCCTTCCAGTCAATTTCAGGTTATGAGGCATGGAAGTACGGAAATCCCGATAATTACATGTGGCCCACTCGCAGAGAAAAAATATAGAGCAAATAACAGACGAATCAATGGTCCCAATCCATTTCAACGAAGACCTCAAACAAGGACTGACTTCTTCTATCCACCTTTCTTCGGTAGCCACATCAGAGAAGTATTCAAAAAGAGAATTATAAGCAAGTATCACATCTCCCGTCATTAGAGCTTTATCCAAGACCTGTAGAACCTCAGCAGCACCATGAGCTTGAAGGATAGGGTTTACATTTTTTGACAGATTAGAAGCACGTTCCTGAATAGAGGAAGTGACATACCCACACGACAAGTAACGAAGATAAGCATCTTCTGTATCAAACTGCACTTTATTGGCAGAGTCACGTAACTTCAGGAATGCATTTCTGCAGCGTAGATCAGGAACAACACAGGATGGCAGAGGGAAGCAATCCAAGGCAACAAATGTATCAGATACAACAATTACGAAGTATCGCACGATCTCAACCATAGCATCCACAAGGAATGACTTTTGTGAAGTGTCCACCGAACTTGAACAATTGGAAGATAGATCATGTATTCTTCGAACAAAGAGTTCCACAAACATACGTATGTATGTCTGTGAGAGTGCAATGCTCTCAATCACATCAAACAGAACAGGAAATAGCAACTCTAAGACCTCTGGTGATTCCTTCTCCTGAATAAATAGATTAGACAAGCATTAACTACTACAAGGATCCATCAGAAGCATTTGAACTTCTACAAGATCTATTATAGTTCCAGTTTTCAGCCCAAACAAGAGTTGAATTACCTGAATTTGATTGAAGATCAACTCAATAATAGGAGAGGGAAGAAGCAAGCCTTCTGCAAGATGCCACTGTACAAGGCGGAACATATACCACCACTTGAAGTGCAGTGAAGGCTCCTCGGCATCAGAAGAGAATGATTCATTTTTCTGTGGAGCATGATAAGATATGGCCATAGTATTTTGTGGTGACTGATTTCTAACAGGTATAGGCACATTAGAACCATCTTTTGGGAAAATTTCATCCAAGAGTTGCTGTAGGTACTCGACAACATCTTTAGACCACAGGTCAGATCGAGCAAACTGTGCTTTATCCGGAGCCCCTGATGAAACACTGGAAGAGGCCAGTCGAACCTATAAATAACAAGAACTAAATAAATGGATATATGCATATTTCAGTTGAAAAATAGAATTGCTGCAAAGTAACCCATATATATGATTTAACATAGTTTTCAACCTGGTTAAGATAGGTAACTTTTATAAACCATGTCGCCCTCAATAATGGAACATTATAACGAATAAGAACTTCAAAAAGAGCTTTGCGCCTATAACCATGAGGAACATGTTCAGCTAATGAGCGCAATCGTTTATGCTGTTGTGATAAAGCCTGCCCAGAAAACATGGGAAGTCAGCATGTTCACAACTCATAAATGTCTATAATGCAGAGCAGGTACCTGATCAACAATATTGGAAAATTGCAAAATGAGATGTAATCAGTAACCAGAATAAGAGTAAGCATAAAATGGCAACTCCAAAAGATGCCACTGGTTGAAAAATAGAAGGAAAAGAAAAACAAAAATATCATATGCTTAGCATAAGGTACATTTAAAAAAAGAATGAACTGGGGAAAACAGACTCAATTTAACAAAAGAACTTGTTTTGTTGCCAAAATGCAAGAAAACAGAAGAATGAATTATCAGTTGTTGCTAAAACCACAAGGAAGATCTATGCATGTAGAGATGTCTACAAATATGTCATCAGAACAAACGACCTGAATTAGACTTTCTGATACCAAAATCTAAAACCCATGATGAAATAACAAGTTGCAAGAAATAATTTAAAAGAAAAGGCCCAAGTTTCAACAAAATCTATATTGTAATAAATGAAAATAGGATCTCAGCAAAAATGATCATAAACCTCAATCCACTTCCTGCGGCTGTCCTCATTAGATGCCCTTTGCTCAGGAAAGGCACCAGCTTTTGTTACTAATGGCCCAGAAATAGGCACTCCATAAACCTGTCCAGCCTGTTGTAAGATTAGAAAATAAAGAATCACTTTAACAGTGTAATGCAGAATACAGATTATCCTCCAAGTTACATATATGTAACTATAGACTTTATACTGTCTCATGTGAGAAAATATAAGTAATTACCTTACGCTTTAGAGCACGAGATTCATTGATAGCCCTCAGTCGCTTCCGTAATGCCTTCAAAACAAGAGCAATAGACATGACAGTTCAAGATGCATCTTTGACCAAGCACAGGTCACTATCAGCATATATAACTACTTAGATAACAGACATATTTAAAGCACCCTTCAGGTCAACGTAAGGCAGAAATCTCCACTACAAACATGATTTTATGTTTCTGACACCATGATCCATGTCAGACCATAGGTCCCATTGAAATGAGGAACCATAGTGAAACCTTGCCGTATTTATCATAGCATTGCAAAAAAATAAAATTTACTTTCCTTTTCTGATTTAGAATCCTTCTTGAAACTGCACTATATAGGTAGATACACTATCTCGTCTTACCCAAAAGAGGTTACTCTAACAAATATTATAAAGTAGGTAAACTTTAAAAAAATTTAACAGAAGACTGTTTCCCACTTCATCCCTTTTTAAGTCACTACAACCACAGAACTCTATTTTCTATCTTCTGTAAATTGCAGACAGCAATCTTGCACAATTACTAGGAAGTGATCACTGGAAAGATGACCTGTTAATTTCAAAGCCAGATGATGGAAAAAAAATAGAAGGTTTCCATATGAGTGCCAAAAATTTTTTTTGCTATACAAGTCTGTCAATCATTCATTTGATCTTATTTCTCAATTTTTTTTTACATAAATGGTTCTAAGCCCTTATTTGAGTATTAGTCATATGTCTTTGTGGATTACAAATAAGATTCTTTTACATTTTTTACAAGTCTATAGCATTAAAAACACTCTGATTATTCTAGAAACATCCAAGTCCCTTAAAATGTGCTGAGGGTATATTTTGTATGTTCTCTTATCACATTAATTACATTTTACAAGCTATCAGTTCACGTTACTTTTCTGAATAGTCTCTCAATCTTTATCACCTAATTTTATATTTACTTTTGCTAGTGGTCCCCTAAAATTTTTTTGTTATTTGCATATACGTAACGCAAGAGACCTTTGAGGTATTCAGACAGAAAAAAAAAAAAGAAAAAAAAGGCAAACTTGGCATCACAGCAAAGTTGCTCTTTTGTGTGACCATGATCAAGTCATAGAAACTGCCTCTTTGCTTGTAAGAAAATGTTTATACTAATCCTTCCAAAATCACCAGGCGGGCTTCACTAGTCCATCAGACAAAATGACTGTCTCTGCATATTATGTGATATTATGACCCTCAACTTTTGCATATTATTTCTTAAAAAATTATACAATGTGGTTCTTAAGAGTGACCATATTCTTCTTTCAGTATTTTTATATATTAGACCCTTAATACCTTTATTTACAAATAAGTTCCTCAACTTGTTTATACACACTTCTATGAAATTGCTAACATATTCTTTGTATGTGTACAAGTCCCTTAATGCTAACAACTTATACAGTAACAGATCAAGGGTTCTTCCCCAATATTTGGTAATATATATTCCATTATAAATTAAGAAAAACAGCATTTTACTACAGTAAAGTTCATTGTTTCTGAATACCCTAAAAAAGTAATAAAAATATAAATACACAAAAAAAGTGTTTTCAACAGTTGGTATGTCCTCCTTGTTATTTTAATTGTAGATAAGTATAAGCACAATATTCCTTAAATCATGTAACTCACTGATAACACAATTATGACAGTAGCATTAACCATGAAACCCAATCTCAAATTTTTCAATGGTTTCATTAAATTCCATAAAAAAATTGTCCATGCAACACCAAATATATATCCCCAGTATCTCTTTTATTTGGATATTAGTATCATGCACATGCCCTCTAGTATATATTTGTGCCAAAAATGCATATACACAAGTCTAGGTTTGTGATACATAGATGAAATTTGTGTGAACATGCATACGCATAGGTAAAGATGTGCATAAGAGAAAGAAGAATAGTTGCTATATCTAGCACACAAGTTGCTGCACATCCACTAATATAACACATTTTCGAGTGAGTCACTAATATCAGCAACTCGTGACTTATATGCATACATTATCAATATTCCCAAAATATTAGTATCTATTATTGAATGGAAGTAGTAATCTTGGACATACAGAACTGCTACATGTACAACTATAATATAAATGCACAAATAGCACCACAGTTAGACATTTCCAAATCCAAAAGTTTTTCACCTTGCTACTTCCATATATCCACACACACACAAGTGAAAAAAAAAAATCTGAATCTGTCATGGCCGGTTAGAATCAAGCTAAAGAAATTACACAAGCTTCAAAAGCCTTCCAATCATCAGCCCTCATCCTTAACGATAAAATATGTGGGTCAGCAAGGCACATCTGCTACATAACCTCAGAGCCACTGGAGACCTCCTTGAAGACATTGGTGGCAAGAAAATCTAACCATCTACCTTTTTTTCATTGTCCTCTCTTCTATAAACTCCACTCAACTTCCAAGGCACCAAATAACCAGTGTCGGCAATTTCATACCGTATTAGAGTTTCGACACTTCTCTGGTACGATACGGTATCGTGTACCGAACGGTATGCCGAAATGTACCATTCGGTATATATATTTATAATTATAAATATTATATATATATATATATTTTCCCCGTGCGACGTCGCTTCCCTTCTCGGGCAACGGCGCCGAGGAGCCTTGGCAACGTTGCCCCCTCGGCGACGTCGCCCGACCCTAAAAAAATAAAAAAAACGATTTTTTATTAAAAAATAAAAAAAATCATATCGCCCGATAGCGGGCGGTCCGCGTATCGGTATCCTGTCGGACCGGTACGTGTACCGGGCGGTATTGTTCGGTATTGCATACCTTGCAAATAACTACCAAAAAATATTAGAAACCGAGAAACAACGCATCCTTTTTCTTTCCTCTCCTCCATAACCTCCATTTTGTAACCTCAAAGCCACCAAAGACCTACTGGAAGACACTGACTTGGTAGCCTAAGAATCTAAGCCTTTATTTTCTTTCCTCCCTTATCTTCTTTTTTTAACACCTCTTCCTATTTTGTACATCTAACCAGTGACGCACATAGCATAACAAATGGCATAACATGTGCAGACAGTGCACACTATCTCAGAGGGCAGCAATTTAATTCTTCACTAAAAAACCATGTACAAGTGAACCAACACTGAAATTAATCCAAGCCAGAGCAGCAAATACAATATCTCCTCGTAACTTTCAAATATTTTAATTGGTCCAAAAGTAGTGATCTAAGGCTACATAGTCAATCTATGAGAAAAAGTTTCTTGGTATTTTGGACCCAGAAATAAAGTGGCCTGTACAATCCTTCAACCCTTAAAATTAGGACATAACATGATATATTCTTTGAGCTATAGTTATTAAGGATGGTATCGGAAGTTAATTAGATCACATCAAAGGGTTGGAGTTAGGAAGGATATCTGACTAAATTCTATCAAGTTTTAGATGAAGTGGTTGTACATATCCTTAGACAAGTCCACCTAAAGTAATATAAACTCATACAAAATTGTAAGAGGCAGCAATCCAAAGATGAGTTATCTATAGATATGCTACATTTTTTGTCCAAAATAGATGTATTACTTCAATGGAAATGAGCCAAGAATGATTTTTTGCTAAGGCTCTTGACCTACAAGCCTGGTATCAGTCATCATAACAATCACAAGCATCATAAGTCAAAATTATATCAAATAATTAAATCTGACCTCTTTGCACTTCACAATGTACTCAGGTTTTGAGAAACTTGAACCTTGACATAATGCAATTTCACGGGCTTCCTGAAACAATAGAAGATACAAAATGTTAGCCTGAGAAATAGTTAGAGTGATGCAATACGAATAAGGATTAAAAAATCAATAGAAGCAGGAAAAATTTTGTCAAAGTAAATCCAAAATCTAAAACGAACATGACATAACAATTGAATTTATATATTAAATATGAATTGAAGGGCAGAAACACTAAGTATTCACTTAAACAGAAAGGATAAACAAAATTTAATCTGGAAACCCAATTAAGCACCAGCGAATCCTGAATATTAAAACAGAGAAAATTTTTAAAATAATATCTCCTAGTTTAAGTATTTCTTAGCTCTGCTTATTTAAATGAAAAAAGCCTGGCTAAAGATCTCTCTGTTTGTGCACCAAGGTAAACCTAATATTTCTGTCAGAAACAAATCACATATATTGTACATTTACATCCCACTCTCCATGCCCTTTCATGAATATCATAGAATAAGATTGGAAAGGATCTCTTAGATACAAGAATACTAATAGAAATCAGAAAAGATAACAAACAGACTGTTGGTCAAAACTAGCCATGTAGGTATCTATAATAAAGGAATACAAAGTCAAACGAACACCATGTTCCAGCCAGCCTTGTTGCTGGTTTGTTTTGGCTTGTTCCACTTTGTTTAATCACAGAAATGCAAAAACTAATCACACACTGATCTCACAGTAACAAGGCTATTTATGCTAGAGTCTAGAAAGGCACATTCTAGCTAGTAGCTACCTTCTCCGTCAGTGATTAGTCTGGAACAAGGATTTTAGTTTCCAAGTCAAAATAGTAACAACACACTGGCACAGTATGACAGCAGGTCCATGAAAACTACTTCATGCTCTGTGCCATTACAGGTGTCTTCATGCATCACTGGTACATGAATGATCATGCTAGCACAATATATGGCTGGTGGCACATCCAACATGTGCTTCTTAGTCCTAGATACACACTTTTCAGAGAAATATAAAATTACCATGTAAAAAAATAAAGCATTTTTAATGACTTGGTCAAAAGAGACACTGGGTGTAAAAGTAGGAAACATAAAAACTATGCTGTCTAATTTACTTTCTTTTAATTGATAGGCATATTTTTACCAACAAAGTAAGACTATATAGCAGTGTATATACCACAACCCTAGAAGATAAAGCATGTAAGATCTGTTCAAATTAAAATTCTGCCAGAAAAGGTACCAAATACCTCTGAAACAATTTCATCCTCACATAATCAGAAATCTATAAACGGTTTTATGGTCATACTTAGAAATTGCAAAACTAATTGGCCAATGCGTATATCTCAAATTCAGATTAAACCATATGAAACAGACAGAATAAAAAGCATCCAAGGATATCTCTTTTGTCTAAAACTAGCTTTTGTATTCGAACAACATACAGGTCTACCTTGCTCTTGAAATAACAAAGAAAAGGGTCACCCCTCTACGGATTCATTTCATGAACAAATTAGAGCAAAACAAGTATATAAAAGAAAAAACCAGACAACCATTCCCACACCATTTCTCAATCACCTTATACTTCACATCAAACAGCATAAAGGTCCCAAAACTAATTGAATTGGTTCAATACATTTATGGTTCAACACTGAGCAAACAACTTTCTCTGTGATAGTTCTAAACAAAATAATATTGGAGCAAAATGTAAGGTGACAAAGAGAACACACCTCGATTCCTTCAATAGTCTCCTTATATCCAGTCTGTAGATATTCTCTAGTTAGTGTCTCTTCAGGACAGTTTGGGGTCTGGGGGTAGAAGTCAGGGGGCCCAAGTCTAGAAAATGTAAGATAGTATAAGGACATGACAGCAGCAATACGTTATATGATATCAATACATCAGGGATAATAGTAACATGCAGAGTTGCCTAGAAAAAATTAGCTTTCTTTCAGTGTGTAGCAGCTTTATTCTATTTCAAACCATATGATAAATCATAACTGAAATCAAGCGTCAGACTACCCCAACATGCAAATAATTTTGACTTGAGTTGAAAAGTATAATGTTTACCTGCAATTAAGAGGTTCTTTATCACACTTTATCTTGTAAGGTGCTAGCTGGGACTGCCTCCTGAAAAATCAAAATTGAAGAAATGCTAAAACTAGCATGAATAAAACCTATAGGTAACAACTAAAACAGAGTAGGTTTTCTTTTTCCATGGAAAACAAAGCACCTAACAGAGAACACAATAGACAGCAATCACCTCAGATTCAAAGAAAAGTTGGATGCTGAAAAAGATGACTCAACCCTGGTGCTGTCTCTTGAAGATGCCCCATTAACAGCGTTGTTACTGACTCCATTACCACAACTAACAGCAGAATGTCGCTGCATTTGTCCTAACAATTCCCAGCATCCTGCATCCAACATCACTGCTGATATGAACGATGCATACCACAACCCAGATTAGACTGTTTTCTTAGCCAATATGAATCCATAAAAAACAAGTTGGATGCTGTTATATTGTACCAAAACAGATTATGAATTGTGTTACATTATCTTAGACTGGCACTGCATTGACTAGGATAACATTTAGTGAATTCGTACTCCCAATTTTACATTGTCCTCAGTCACAATATCAACTAGGGTGCTAGTAGACTCTCTCCAAAATAACTGAGAAGAAATTTACTTCCAAGATGCTTCTTGTCAGTTTTTGTCAATGAAATCACAGTAGGGCACACTCGGCTTATACTGGATTTATAACAGATCACAGCTTGACCTCTTCAGCTTTCTTCCATTCCAAGTAAAGAAGTATGGCCAATGATGAGCAAACTACAGAAGTAAAAAACCACCACAGTGAAGGAAGCCACCAATCTCTATATAACTTCCATCAAAAGTATCCAAGCTACCAAATACAACCACAGTCAAATGTTGCAATGAAGAGAACTTCTCCTTGTGAAAAAGGTGAAGGTCTCTGTAGATCAGACCAATATAAGTCAATCAACTGTTCATTTGATATATGCAGTAGTCACATATCCAAAAGTTTTCTAGTGGAGTTCCATCTTCAGCTGAAATGTAAGCTCCTGATCATCATAATAACACTTAGAAATATATAAGAATATTGATCACCTCCGTCCAAGTTCAACAAGGAAACGGAGATAACTTCACTACGAGGAAAAGAAAACAGTACCCAAAAAAAAAAACCAAGCCAAAAAAAATCTTAGAAAAATCAAGAATCAAAAGAACAACTGCCCAATCCACCCAAGAAAGAAGCAAAAATTATCGACCATTTCATCAAAACCACTCTGATTCATCCAAATGCGGATACCAGATCCGCAATTTCCCTCCAGAACCGCCGAAATTAAAGCCCGAAGGGTTTAAGCCCTCCACAGCCCTCCCTGAAAAAAAAAGCACAAGAATAAAGGAAAGCAAGACAAGCTCACCCGATCCAGAACCACGGAGCTACGGTTCCAAGGCGCCCTCTCTTCAAAGTTCAAAGCACGCCAAAATCCAAAGCTAGGGTTTCGTCCGCGAATCTCCGAAACCCTAGAAAAGCGGCAAACCAACAATAACAAAGAAACCCTAAGAATTAGAAGAAGCATACGGCGAAAGAGAGGCAGGGAGAGCGCGAGGGGACGAACCTGTAGTAGGAAACAGCGGAAGAGAGAGATAGAGAGACAGGAGGCAGCTGAGCCTTTGACTCTTTTTCTCGCTGCTGATGATGACGATGTGGCATTAGAGAGAGACAGAGAGAGAGGATCTATTAATGTGCGTCTGGGTATCTGTCGCTATGCTTATTATATGATTTTGGGGCCCAATAATTAGTGTGGGTGGTGTGATCGTGTAGGCTGTTGTTGGGACGGTTGGAGTTCCCCTGGCGAGTTGAGGAAGAGAATGGAAGGAATCTGGGATTTAATTGACAAATAATTAACTAAAAATACATTTGATTTATTTAGGGTAAATAATTATGATAACTTTTTAGAATTATCTACTTAAATACCTAAAACCATTAAACCTTCGATCTATGTAAATTGAACCGATTCAACTTTCATCAACTTAGATTTAAATTTTTCTAAGCTAATCAAATAATAGTAAAACTAATATAATGATTATTTATATTATATTCCTTCATGTGTGAAAGTTGGGTTACTCGGACAAACTTCATAACATTACACTTATAAATGAACGGTTTATACTGTGTTGATATCACAGATTATTTACTAGTGAGTTGATTCAGTTAATTCACTACCAAAAGTATAGAACCTTCCTATGCTTGTTGATAGGAGAGCTAACATAACTAGTCGATATAAAGTGAGAGATGGTTCGCTGAGAGTGACTTAGCTTTGGTATAGTGAAGCAAGTAAAAAAGTTGGATTCTCCTAGTTACTAAGTTGCCTCCTAGCCATATTTTCGGACGGTGCCAAGGGTCTTGCACAATTGATCTGTACTAGGGACATCCTGGCTCAACCCTTTTGATATTTAAGTTAACAAAAGATGATGAAAGAGGAAGACAATAGTATGAGCAGTGTAAATGTAGAAAAAGGATTTTTTGCTTATCTCCCCCTTTCGTTTTGGTTTGGGGCTTAGTTTTATACCTCGGCACCGAACGATCTGGACGTATACTAGCCAAGGCCCCCTTTACCCTATATAGTGGAGACATTAATGAAGATACCTTGTTAGTATGTGTCCTCTAGTACCTTGGGCAGATCGTTGGGATACCTCTAGGCTAACTCCCTTGTCCCTTTGAGTTAGACAAGGAGTGGTCCCTACATCAGTTATTTAAAAGGAAATATTGATAAAGTCAAACCATGCTATTAGTCATTAATACGAAGGTATGATTTATACTGAGACGCTAGTCAAGAGATGATTAAGGAAGTTGGAGCATGCGACCAACCATTAATATGGGGCATGATTTTTTTAGCTACAGTATCAATAACGAGTGGGTCCTGTGTGTTCATTTTGGAAAGTGAGAACAAGTATGACAGATCTTTGCTAATAATTGAGGGGAGTTGGCGGGGGCTTCCACGTTTGGGTTAGGCAATGTTGTTGATCAAGCTAACGATAGAAGCTGTAAATGATAAGTTTTTTCCTATCATTCAATTATATAAGAAAATATAATATGAGTTTTACCACTTATATCAAAATTTCAACATACGAATAAAATTCGATATACACAATGATTCCATCACATTTACAGTTTTAGGTGATTTTATGGATTGTTAAGTTGAATTTGATGTGTCCTTATATTAATTCCAAAAATAAAAATGGTCTTAGGTAAAATCATTTATCGATGGCCTTTACATGTGAATTGCTCATTTATTATGTTATATGATCTTGAATCATGAATCATTTCTATTTTCTGCTCTCATAATATCTTAAACATTGATCTTGTCAATCTCGAGTCATCCAATGGGCGCACTATTACTCTTCAGGTTCTCGCTCGAGTTTGAGAGGAACAAGGGGCATAAAAGCTATTAAAGCTAGATTGATATTTCTCAAAAATTGATAAGTGAAAGATGATACGACAAGTAACGTCCACATGGCAACATGTGATCGACAGATTGATCGTTGAAAACCACATTGATCACACGTAGGCGATAAATAGCCGATCAGGAGACACATAAGCAGCATGGGATCATCCATGGCTGACCAATCAACTGGCAAAACCTCGTGATTCGCATGGCCCACAGCAAGCTGATCAACGTGAGTGGTGCAACGGGTGTTACGCCATGATTCAACCCCAAAACATCATATGTTCCCCTTCAAGGCAATCCCAGTTGTAATTGTCTCACGAGTTACCTATAAAATGGTCTTCCATTTACGCTCTCACATAGACAATTTTACTTTGGTTTTGACCAATGCAACTAGTTTTACTAGACTGAATCCCATAATTAATTTGATCATCCGATAAACATGTATTGGGAATGGTCCCAATTTATAGATTTGATACTCTATGAATTGTAACCTAGACTAAGATTGACTTGAAATGAATCGTAGTTGGATCCAAATGTTTATTTCAACTTGGATAATTATAATATGTAGTAATAGATTGACGTTGGAGGAAGAGCTATAAATATTTCAAGGAAACTTTATATATGTTGAAAAATCTGAAATAAATGTTTGGCCATCTTATGCAGATTGATGCATAAGAAATCGTAAAACTAAAAAACTATACGTATCATGTGAGATGTGTTACATAGGGAGATCGTAGATCACTGAAAAATCTCAAATCTGTAAGAGAGGATGAAGGAGGTCAACTATCCTCCTCTCTAGTAGTGATTCATACAGCAGATGTGGTGACGATGCTCCTCAAATTGTAGTACAATCTTTCTCTTCAAACACACCATAAGGTTGCACCGTGATTAAGGAGTCAACCCTTCTTGTTATACACTCGCTGTCGACTAAGGGGGAGAGAAGAGGGAGGAGAATAGGAGGGGTGACCAAGAGGAGACCAGCCTATGTCATCTTTTGGCCTCTCTTATTTATAGAGGTTCCTACTACTTAACCCTAATGGATCCTACTCTATTGGGTATTGGATCTTCATCCAATTATCAAAACCTCTTGGATTAGTATATCTCTATCCAATAATCACTTATTAGTTATTATTGGATCTCATCCATAAGATCCAATAATATAAGAACTTATTGGATATCCAATAAGATAAAAGATTCAATAGATATCTTATATCTGAATCTTTACTCATCGCAACACCTACTATATGTGTGTGACCTTCTAAGCCCAATATCGAACTAGTCGTGACTCGTATCTATTGGAACTCTTTTTGACTCAGTGAATTATTATCTCTATAATAATTCACTCGACTCATCGACTATGGATGTACTAAACTACTATGTTATAGCCTCTAGATAATAATGCTAGTCATATATGCCTTACAAGCCAATCACGCGAATAATGACACATGTAACACAATACGCGCTCTCTTTGCTTATTATTATTTATTAGTATTTTTTTCATTTTATTTGCCTCTTACATATATTGTGATTTCCATGGATCTATGCAATGAGAATCGAAATATGATGAGATTATGATAATGAGATTGATATGCTTTTAAATATAGATCCTAAAAAATTTTGATTATAGGTTACTTGATAGGGACATCAAGATAACTTAACAGACCGATATACTATATACTCGTTCATATGATGGAAGTGGTTAGTTTCATAGCTACTCATATTAGTGCTAGTCATAAGTGCCCTACAAGCCAATCATATGAGTGATAGCACGTGTGACTCGACAAACACTATTTTTTGCTTATTATTATTTGATATTTTATCACTTTATCTTGCATGTTATATATATTATGATGCCTATGGATTTATACAATAGGAGTCAGATCGTGATGAGATCACGATAATAAGACCGATTCATCTTTAAACATAAGCCCTAAATAATCTCGATCATAGGTTACTCAAGAAGGACATCGAGATAACCGGACAAACTAGTGTACTGTATACCCATCCATATGATGGAGGCAGTTGGTCTCATAGTTGCTTGTGTGGGGATACTAAAGATACAGTTCGTGTGCTCATTGGAGAATGAGTTCACTAATTGATCCGCCCATGGAATGTTGGATGGTTGATGATACCTTATTATCATACAGTGATTCCGTAGTCCTAGTAGTATATCTGGTCCTTAGACTTGAGATACCAAGGATGTCCTGTATGAGTACTCCACTCTTTGATACTAGACTTATAGGTTTAGAAGTTCCAAATCTAGTACAACTGATCATTGAGAGTGGTAGCCAATCTTACGAGGGCTATTGAGTATCAATAGAGGATTATCCACTCTTAGTATCGTGAGAGAAATATCTCATGTATTCTTGCTCAAACAAATCCTAGGCCAAGATTGTTCGGATTGAGACAGAAAAAGTTCTCTGAGAGAATTCAATTAAAGCGAGACTCGAGGAGAGACTGTATGAGCATCACAACACCATGCCTGATATATAGCCTCTGGGATATTAGATGGATGAGAGACTATATGTATATGATAACTAAGGGCAGATAGGTCCAAAGGATTAGATTCTCTTGTATCATCTAGGGACTATAGCGTAGTGGCCTAGTACGTCCGTAGTCGATGAGTCGAGTGAATTATTATAATCGAATGAATTATTATAGAGTATAATTTATTGAGCCAGAAGGAGTTCTGACAAGTATGACTCATGGTCAACTCGATATTAGGCCTAGAGGGTCATACATATATGGTAGGTATTGCGACGAGTAGAGGTTCAGATATGCGATATCCACCAAAGTCCCTATCTTATTGGATATCCGTTAAGCCATTGAATTATTGGATCATATAGATGAGATCTAATAAGAGCTAATAAGAGATTATTGGGTAGAGACCCACTAATTTAAGAGGCTTGGGTAATTGGATGGAGATTCAATACCCAATAGGACAGGATCCATTAGGGTTAAGTTGACATAGGACCTTTATAAATAAGAGGAAACAAAAGGCCTATAGGCTAGGGTTTTTTTGCAGCAACCTCCTATTCTCCTCCCCCTCTCCTCCTCAGCCAGTAACCCTAGTTTGGGGTGTGTAGACAGTAAGAAGGGCCAGTCCCTACTTGATTGCGTAGTGCGCACAGCGAGGAGATTTGAGCAGCGATTTGAGAAGCGTTGTTGTAACCCCTGCCGTGTGGATTACCACTAGAGAGGAGGACACTTGAACTTCTTCATTCATTCCCATAGATTTGTAGAAATTCAGGGATATACGATCTCCCTAAGTAATTCTCTTATGCGTAGTTTTTCAGTTTCATAGGTTTTGCGCACTAACTTTTGCATGATGATAAGAACCTTTTTTTTCTACGAGAAATCTATGATTTTTATTTATATTTTTCCATTGCGCATATGATGTCACTACAAATTTTTCAATAGTAGTATCAGAGCCAGGTTGCTCATGCAAAAGATTGACTTTTAAATTACGTGTACTGTGTTTAATCGCATAAGAATTATTTTACACGATTACTATAAATTTTTTATTATAAATAATCAAATATGTGCTGTAACCTTTTCTCTATTTTGAGGTGTTTTACTGAGGCCTTTTGATGTCAAATATGTTGGTCCAAAAGAGGAAGAATGGGCAGCAACTATTGTTGCCCCTTAGATTCGCCAAAGGTTGTTTGCAGCCTTGGTTGAGAGCTTTTCTTGCTGCTCTCGACTTGACCAAAAGCAACAGGAATGAGAACATCTAAGCTACTCTCAACCTGTTGCATGATAACCCGTACAGCTAGGTTTCTTGGCTGCAAGGGGCACCCTTAGCGGTTATGGTCTCCTTGACGTAGGGGTTGCCCTAGTGACCAGGACTCCTGGTTGCATGGGGCAAGCTGGAGGTCAGGTTTCCTAACCACCCAAGGTTGCCCTACAGCCAAGGTTTCCTGGTTGCAAGGGACTCCTTGGTGGCTAAGGTTTCCTAGCCACATAAGGCAACCTTGTGGCCTAGGATTCCTGGCCACAAGGGAGTCCTTAGTGGCTAAGATTTCCTAGCCACATAAGGGACTTCCTGTCATATTGGGACACCCTATGGTAGGGTACCCTAAAGGGCAACAAAGTAATTAATTAAATAATTTTATTATTATTATTATTATTATTATTATTATTATTATTATTATTATTATCTAGTAGTCCTACATGATGTTGATGTGTATATGTGATGTATGATGTGGATAGATGATTATGGACCATGTGATGTGTGTATACATATGATTATTATTATTGGAGCATATGAACCTTCATTTTTTTTCTCATTTATTGTCAGGTTTGGGTGCCTATAATAAAGTTGTAATTACACGAGGTATGGCGAAAGCGTGAAAGTGATAGTGGGACCCACAAGATCGAAACGAATGATCATGACACATGGAGATGCGTCGAGATACCGACGGAACCGACGAGAATAAGATAGACGATCATAGGGCATGGAGATGTGTTGCTGCACACATAGATCTTGATATGAGTGATTGAGCCCACTGGCTTAGGCTTGATCACATTAGGATGTGGTCCATGATCATCTGGTGTGATTGCTCATGTGATGTGTGATTATATATATACTTACTAGATATATATATATATATGTATGCGATGTAGATATATATTAAATATGTATGTGTGTAACATATCATAGGAGACCAAATAAAAAATTCCCTCTCTCGATAATATTAAGTTAGTAAATGTGAGGTAATTAGATTAACCCACGTGGTCTTTCATTATTATAGGTAGGAACCGATTCCTGGTATACGTTAAGTTGACCGAGTCCCTCGAGACTCACCTATATCATGATTCGCTATCTTGCCTACGACATAGAGATGTCATCGGTGATTTGATGATATGGTATGCTTGGCTGAGTCCCTCAATGGCATATCATTGAATCATACTTATCTTGTAATTGTTGGGAAATCCACAAGGGGGAGCGACATCACATGCGCAGTGGAAGAACAGAAAACAAAATCTCAGATTTCATATAGAAAGTTTCTATCGTCGTGCGAAGATCGGTGCATCAAAAATAAATCCGCAAAACTACACATGTAAAGAAGATACCTAGGACGATCGTATATCCCTGAATTCCTGCAGATCTGTGGGAGAGGATGAATGAGGTCAAGCGTCATTCTCTCTAGCGGTATCCACATAGCAGGGATTGTGACGATGCTCCTCTCTCTCTCTGGGGAGAGGAGAACAGGAGGTGGCTACCAAAAGAAACCCTCAGCTTATAGAACTCTGGTTCCCTCCTATTTATAGAGGCCCCCTGAAAAACCCTAATGGATCTTTTGCCATATTGGGTATTGGATCTTCATCCAATTACCCAAGCCTCTTGGATTAGTGGGTTTCTACCTAATAATCTCTTATTAGCAATTATTGGATCTCATCTCAAGATCCAATAATTCAGGGGCTTAATGGATATCCAATAAGATAAGGGGTTCAGCGGATATCTCATATCCGAACCTCTACTCGTCGCAACACCTACCATATGTGTGTGACCCTCTAGGCCCAATATCGAGTGGCAGTGAGTCATACTTGTCGAACTCCTTCGACTTAGTGAATTATTATCTCTATAATAATTCACCCAACTCATCGGCTGCGGACGTGCAGGCCACTCTGCGCGGCCCTCGAGACGATACTGAGGAAATCTAATCCTTTGGATCTATCGTCCTAGTTACCATGTATCTATAATCTCTTATCCATCTAATATCCCAAAGACCCTATACGAGGGCATGGTCTTTGTCAGGCCCATATGGTCTCTCCTCGAGTCTTGCTCTTGTCGGATTCTCTGAGGAGAACTCTTTCTCTCTCAATCCGAATAACCTTGGCCAAGGATTTATTCGAGCAAGAACACATGGGATATTCCTCTCATGATATCGAGAGCGAATGATCCTCTATTGACATAGCCCTCGTAAGGTTGGCTACCACTCCCAATGACCGGCTGTACTAGATATGGAGCTTTCCAAACCTATAAGTCCGGTATCAAAGAGTGGAGTACTCATACAAGACATCCTTGGTGTCTCAAGTCTAAGGACCAGATACACTACTGGGACTACGGAATCGCTGTTTGACATGAGGTATCAATAACCATCCAGCATTTCGTAGGCGGATCAATCAGTGAACTCATTCTCCAATGAGCATCTGCACTGTACCTTTAGTGTCCCCACACAAGTAGCTATGAGACCAGCTACCTCCATCATATGAACGGGTATACAGCACATCAGTCTATCCGGTTATCTCGATGTCCTCGAGTAACCTATGACCAGGATAATTTAGGGTCTGTGTTTAAAGGTGAATTGGTCTCATTATCGTAATCTCATCATGATCCAATTCTCATTGCATAGATCCAAGGACATCATAATATACATCTAGATAATGTGAGATAATGCCAATAATCATAAGTAAAGAGATTGACGCAGCGTGTTACAGGTGCTATCACTCATGTGATTGGCTTGTAGGGCACCTATAACTAGTAATCTCCCACTTGACCTAAAGCCAATCACCAATATGTTTGATCCCCATCTGACCTCTGTGACGCTCAAAGACATTCTGAGTCAATGGCTTTGTCAATGGATCTACAATGTTATCTTCGGATGGAACTCTTTCCATTACTACATCTCTTCGGGCCACGATCTCTCTAATAAGTTGGAACCTCCTCAGAACACTTCTGATGAGACCCAGGTTTTCTTATTTGAGTAATCGTCCCGTATTTGTTGCAATATAAAGGAATCAGCTCCTCGTTGCTCGGGATGACTCCTAGATGCGTGATGAACTTCTTCATCCGGACTCCCTCCTTTCTTTGCCTCTCTGCAGCAATGTATTCCGCCTGTATGGTCGAGTCAATAGTAGTGTCTTGCTTGGAACTCTTCCAGCATACTGCTTCTCCATTCAGGGTGAACACATACCCTGAATTAGACTTGCTATCATCGACATCGGACTGGAAGCTCGAGTCTGAGTAGCCCTCAACCTTTAGGCTACTACCTCCATATACCAGTAAAAGATTCTTAGTCCTTCTCAAGTACTTAAGGATACATTTTACTATGTTTTCAATGCTCAAGCCTAGATGCACGATATCTCGCTCGTGACACTCAGAGCATGCGCTATATCAGGCCTGGTACATAGCATAGCATACATGATAGATCCTATCGCTGATGTATATGGCATCATATCCATGTGTGCCCTTTCTTCAGGAGTCTTTGGGGATATATCCCTAGAAAGTGATATTCCATGTCTCATTGGTATGAGACATCTCTTGGAATTTTTCATGCCAAACCTTTTGACAATGGTGTCCATGTACCTGGACCAGGACAAGCTAAGCATCCTCTTGGATCTATCTCTATAGATCTGTATCCCCAATTTGTAGGATGCTTCCCCTAAGTCCTTCATAGAGAAGTGCCTAGATAACCAAGTCTTTACTGTGGAGAGCATTCCTACATCATTCCTAATAATCAGGATGTCATCCACGTATAATACCAAAAAGGTGATAGTGCTCCCACTTAATTTCCTGTACACACAAAGTTCATCTTCGTTCCTAACGAAGTCATAAGATCTAATCGCCTCATCAAATCTTATATTACAACTTCGGGAAGCTTGCTTCAATCCATAATGGACCTAAGCAACTTGTACACCTTATCTGGGTTATCCTTGGACACAAATCCCTCAGTAATGATGGTGATGACTTAATTAAACATCATGGTTGGTTGAGTCCCTTGAGACCATGGTGGTTCGGAGGCTGAATAGGACGGGAATTATAAGGAGTTATGATTAGCAAAAGTTGCATACCTTTACGGGCTTAACGTGATTGGTCAAGTCCCTCGAGATTACGTTAAGACATCGATTAGATCCCGATCTCCACTAGAGATCCATCGGGGTTCTCCGATTCACATACCAAAGGGAGTTGTGCATTTTGCAAAAAAAATAGTGAGAGTATATTAAGATAGAAGTCCTTATCTTAATTATTTAATTTTTATAAAATCTGCATATTATTTATTTCTACTACATCTTTATTTTCAGAAAAAATATTGCTTTCGAATCCTTTATATCGCTTACTTGATGCCAACCGTCTCACTGGTCTAAATTATACGGATTGGCTCGGTAACCTGAGAATTATTCTCACAATGAAGAAAATTACATACGTCTTTGATACAATGATCCCTACGCCCGATGAATGGGCAAGCGAGGATGAGATCGCTCACTATATGAAGTAAATAGATGATTCCACTCTTGCTCAGTGTTACATGTTAGCCTCTATGACTCTTGAGTTATAAAGATAGCATGAAAACATGGATGCCAGTTTCATACTCCTACATCTCTGTAAACTATTTGAGGAACAAGGAAGAATTTAACAATATGAGATATCGAAGAGTCTCTTCTATGCTAGGATGACTAAGGGAACACCGGTTCAGAACTATATCCTTAAGATGATTGAGTGGATAGAGAAACTCATAGATCTAGGAATGGTCCTAGAGGATAACATGTGTGTGGATCTTATGCTTCAATCCCTACCATATTCCTTTTCTCGATTCATAATGAATTTTAATATGAACAAACTTGAGATACTCTCCTAGAGCTCCACAATATGTTGAGAGAAGTAGAGAGTACCATAGAAAAAGAGAAGCCAATTCTCTATGCTGGTGAGACCAGAAAGAAAAGGAAGGTTGAGAAGTCCCTTAAGAAAGGCAACGGTAAGGAAAAACCGAGTAAGACAAAGGATGCTAATAAAGACCCAACAAAAGACAAAAGCTAATACTTCCACTATAATAAAGATGGACACTGGAAGAGAAACTACAAAGAGTACCTCGTAGAGAGGGTGAGACAAAAGTTTGGAAAAGCTTTAAGTATATTCATGATCAGTCTCCATTTGTAAGAATCTTATGATAATGCATATGTATTAGATACCGAGAGTATTTATCACATCAATAATTCATTGAAGGTTTTGGTAGGAGTTAGGAGATTGAAGAGAGGTGAGATCGACCTCAAGATGGACAATGAAGCAAAAGTTATTGTAGTGGCTGATGGTGAGGTCATCCTACATTTGCCTGGTGGAGCTATTATTGCATTAGATGCATGTAATTATGTTCCTTCTATTATTAAAAATATTATTTCCATTTCATGTTTGACAGTTAGTGGATATTAATTAGGTTTTGAAAATAATGATTGTTTAATATTATTAAATGATAAGATCATCACAAGAGGAATGTTACATAATGGTTTATTTATGCTAGACATAGCTCCATACATCATGAGCGTAAGTGAGTCTAGGAGGAAACGAGAGGAGGTGAACAATGCATATCTGTGGTATTGTAGGCTAAGTCACATCCATAGGGGGATGATTCAAAAGTTACTAAAATATAGATACCTAGATCCATTCGACTATGAGTTATATACGACTTGCGTACCTTGCTTTCGTCGAAAGATGACCAACTCTCTATTTAGTGAAACTGGAGAGAGAGCCACTGAGTTACTAGAACACATACATAATGATGTATGTGGCTCCATGTCAACTCATACCATAAGTAGTTACTCTTACTTCATTACTTTTATTGATAATCTCAAGGTATGGACATATATACTTGATGAAGTATAAGTCTGAGGCCTTCAAGAAATTCAGGGAGTATAAGAATAAAGTGGATAACTAGACTGAAAAGAGTATCAAAACTCTTCGATCAGATCGAGAAGGTGAGTACTTGAGTACAAAGTTCACTAAGTTTCTCAAAGACCATGAGATTTTGTCCCAGTTGACATCTCCTTATACACCATAGCTTATTAGTGTATTTAAAAGGAGGAATCATATACTGTTAAATATGGTATAATCCATGATGAGTTTTGCTAACCTACCTATCTCATTCTGGGGATACGCCCTAGAGAACGTAGCTTATCTTCTTAACAGAATTCTAACTAAGTCGGTGGTGTCTACTACATATGAGATATGGAAAGGGAAGAAACATTGTCTTAAGGTCATTAAGATTTATGGTTGCCCTGCCCATGTCAAGAGATACAACTCCGACAAGTTGGAATTCAGGATGGAATGGTGTAAGTTCGTGGGATACCATAAGGAAACTTATGGGTATTATTTCTATCACCATAAGAATCAAAAAGTCTTTATAGCCAAGAGAGCAGTGTTCCTTGAGAAGGAACACATTCTTGGTGGAGATAGTGGGAGCGTGATAGAGTTGAACGAGATTAGAGAATCTAACTCAAGCACCATTCCACAACTATAGTCTATTCAGGTACCTAGCATATAAGTTTCGACTTTATGTAAGTCTGGAAGAGTATCTCATCCTCCTCAGAGATATGTGGGACATATCAAAAGAGATGATATTAGAAATATTGATCCTCATACCTATGATGAAGCTATTATGAGTATAGACTCTGGGAAGTAGTAAGAAACCCTGAATTCAGAGATGGATTCCATGTACTCCAATAAGGTTTGGAACCTGGTTGATGCATCTAAGGGTATTGTACCGATTGGCTACAAGTGGATCTTAAAAAAAAATATTGGAATAGATGGAAAGGTAGAGACCTATAAAGTAAGGTTAGTGGCTAAGGGGTATCGTCAAAGGCAATGTGTTGATACCACAATGGAATTCAGGACGGAATGGTGTAAGTTCGTGGGATACCACAAGGAAACTTATGGGTATTATTTCTATCACCCTAAGAATCAAAAAGTCTTTATAGCCAAGAGAGAAATGTTCCTTGAGAAGGAACACATTCTTAGTAGAGATAGTGGGAGCGTGATAGAGTTGAACGAGATTAGAGAATCTAACTCAAGCACCATTCCACAACTAGAGTCTGTTCAGGTAACTAGCATATAAGTTTCGACTTTATGTAAGTCCGGAAGAGTATCTCATCCTCATCGGAGATATGTGGGACATATCAAAAGAGATGATATTGGAAATATTGATCCTCATACCTACGATGAAGCTATTATGAGTATAGACTCTGGGAAGTAGTAAGAAGCCATGAATTCAGAGATGGATTCCATGTACTCCAATAAGGTTTGGAACCTGGTTGATGCATCTAAGGGTATTGTACCGATTGGCTACAAGTGGATCTTAAAAAAAATATTGGAGTAGATGGAAAGGTAGAGACCTATAAAGTAATGTTAGTGGCTAAGGGGTATCGTCAAAGGCAATGTGTTGACCATGACGAAACTTGCTCACCCATAGCTATGCTAAAATCCATCCGAATTCTATTAGCTATTGTAGCATATTATGATTATGAGATCTGACAGATGGACCTGAAAACTTCATTCCTCAATTACAACCTCGAGGAGGAGGTGTATATGATAGAGCCTGAGGGATTCATGTCTAATGATAGTCCAGATAAGGTGTGCAGGTTGCTTAGGTCCATCTATGGACTTAAGCATGCTTTCCGAAGTTGGAATATAAGATTTGATGAGGCGATTAGATCTTATGACTTTGTTAAGAACGAAGATAAACCTTGTTTGTACAAAAGGTAAGTGGGAGCACTATTACATTTTTGGTACTGTATGTAGATGACATTCTAATAATTGGAAATGATGTAGAAATGCTCTCTATAGTAAAGGCTTGACTTTTAGACACTTCTCCATGAAGGACTTAGGGGAAGCATCTTGGATACTAGAGATTCAGATTTATAGAGATAGATCCAAGACGATGCTTAGCTTGTCCCAGTTCAAGTACATAGATACCATTATCAAAAGGTTAGATATAAAAAATTCCAAGTGAGTTCTCATACCAATAAGACATGAAATATCACTTTCTATGAGTATATCCCCAAAGACTCCTAAAGAAATGACAGAAATGATAGGATACCCTATGCCTCAGCGATAGGGTCTATCATGTATGCTATGCTACCAGGCCTGATATAGCATATGTTCTAAGTGTCATGAGCAAGTATCAGGTAGATCCAAGCTTGAAGCACTAGAAAGCAATAAAGTGTATTCTTAAGTACTTGAGAAGGACTAAGGATCTTTTACTGATATATGGAGGTAGTAGCCTCAGGGTTGAGGGCTACACACACTCGAGCTTCCAGTTAGATGTCGATGATAGCAAGTCTAATTCAGGATATGTGTTCATCTTGAATGGAGGAGCAGTGTACTGGAAGAGTTTCAAGCAAGACACTATTATTGACTCGACCATAGAGACGGATTACATTGCTGCGGTAGAGATAGCAAAGGAGAGAGTCTGGATGAAGAAGTTCATCATATATCTAGGAGTTGTGCCAAGCAGCGAGGACCCGATTCCTTTATATTGCGACAACAACGGAGCTATTGCTTGAGCGAAGGAACTCAGGTCTCATTAGAAGTCAAAGCACGTTCTAAGGAGGTTCCACCTGATAAGAGAGATTATCACCCGAAAAGATATAGTAGTGGAAAAGGTCCTATCGGAAGATAATATTACAAATCCAATGACGAAGCCATTGTCTCAGATCATCTTTGAGCATCACAAGGGTTTGATGGGGATCTGACATGTAGATGATTGGCTTTAGGTTAAGTGGGAGATTGCTAGTCATAAGTGCCATGTAAGCTAATCATGTGAGTGATGGCACGTGTGACTCAACATGTATTTTTTTTGCTTATTATTATTTAGTATTTGATCACTTTATCTTACGTGTTGTATATATTATGATATCCATGGATCTATGCAATGGGAGTCGAATCATGATGAGATCACGATAATACGACCGATTCACTTTTAAACACAAACCTTAAATAATCTCAGTCATAGGTTATTCGAGAAAAACATCGAGATAACTGGATATACTAGTGTGTTGTATACCTGCCCATATGATGGAGGCAACTAGTCTCATAGCTACTCGTGTAGGGATACTAAGGATACAGTGTAGGTGCTCATTAGAGAATGAGTTCACTAATTGATCCACCCATGGAATGCTAGATGGTTGATGATACCTTATTATCAGACAATGATTCCGTAGTCCCAGCAGTGTATCTTGTCCTTAGACTTGAGACACCAAGGACGTCCTGTATGAGTACTCCACTCTTTGATACCAGACTTATAGGTTTAAAAATTTCAGATCTAGTACAGTCGGTCATTTGGAGTAGTAGCCAACCTTACAAGGGCTATTGAGTATCGATAGAGGATCATCCACTCACAGTATCATTAGAGGAATATCTTATGTATTCTTACTCAAACAAATTCTTGGCCAAGGTTGTTCGGATTGAGAGAGAAAGAGTTATTCAGGAGAATCCGATTAGAGCGAGACTCGATGAGAAACTACATGAGTCTGACAGCACCATGCCCGGTATAGGATCTTTGGGATATTAGATGGATGAGAGACTATAGATACATAGTAATTGAGGATAAATAGGTTCAAAGGATTGGATTCCCCTGTATCATCTAGAGATTGCGGCGTAGTGGCCTAGTATGTCTACAGTCGATGAATCGAGTGAATTATTATGTAGATAATAATTCATTGAGTCAGAAAGAGTTCTGGCAAGTATGACTCACAGCCAATTCAATATTGGGCATAACGGGTCATACACATATGATAAGTGTTACGACGAGTAAATGTTCAAATATGAGATATCTGCCAGAGCTCCTATCTTATTAGATATCCGTTAAGCTCTTGAATTATTATATCCTATAGATAAGATCTAATAAAAGCTAATAAGGGATTATTGAGTAGAGACCCACTAATTTAAGAGACTTGGGTAATTGGATGGAGATCTAATACCTAACAGGGTAGGATTCATTAGGGTTAATTTGACAGAAGATTTCTATAAATAGGAGAAAATAAAAGGCCCATAGGCTAGGATTTTTTAACAGCCACCTTCTATTCTCCTCCCCCTCTCCTCCTCAGCTAGCAACCCCTAGTTTGGAGCGTGTGGACAATAAGAAGGGTCGAATCCTTCTTGACTGTATAGTACGTGCAGTGAAGAGTTTTGAGTAGCGATTTGAGGAGTATCATCGCAACCCCTATCATGTGGATTATTGCTAGAGAGGAGGATACTTGAACTCCGTCCAGTCCCATAGATCTACAGGAATTCAAGGATATATGTTCTCCCTAGGTAATTCTCTTATACAGTTTTTCGATTTCATGGGTTTTGCACACCAACTTTTGCATGATGATAAGAACCTTTTTTAAGAAAAATCTATGATTTTTATTTTTGTTCTTCCACCACGTATATGATATTGTTGTAGATTCTCCAATAGTGATATCAGAGCCAAGTTGCTTATGCAAAAGATTGGCTTTTAAACTACATGTGTTATGTTCAATCACGTAAGAATTATTTTGCGTGGTTACTGCCCTGTACACAGTGTCCGAGATATTAGATAGATAAGGGACTATATATACACGATAATTGAGGATAGATATGTTCAATAGATTAGATTTCCCTTTATCGTTTAGGGACTACGATGTAGTGGTCTAGTACGTTGGTAGTCGATGAGTTGAGTAAATTATTATAGAGATAATAATTCACTAAGTTAGAAGAAGTTCTGATAGTTATAACTCATAACTAACTCGATATTAGGCCTAGAGGGTCATACACATATGGTAGGTATTACGATAAGTAAATGTTCGAATATAAGATATCCATTGGAGCCCCTATCTTCTTAGATATCCTCTAATAAGTCTTTGAATTATTGGATCTTATGGATACGATCCAATAAGAGCCAATGAGAGATTATTGGGTAAAAACTCATAATCTAATAAGCTTGAGTAGTTGGATGGAGATCTAGTACTCAATAGGCAGGATCCATTATAGTTAAATTGACATGAGGTCTCTTTAAATAGGAGAGAACCAAAGAGCCATAGGCTAAATCTTTTTTTGCCACCATCTTGTATTCTCTTCTCCCCTTCTCTTAGCTAGTAGTTTCTTTTTGGGGTGTGTAGATAGCAAGAAAGGTTGGCCCCTTCTTGATCACGTGGTGTGCGTGGAAGGAGGATTATGCAGCGATTTGAGGAGCATCTTCGTTGCTCCTATCGTATGGATCACTGCTAGAGAGGAGGATAGTTGACTTTCTTCATCCTCTCCCATAAATGTATAGGTTTTTAAGGATATATGATCTCCCTAAGTAACATCTTTTTTGTATGCATAGTTTTTGATTTTACAATTTTGCGCACTAATCTTCGCATGACGATGAAACCTTTTTGTGAAAATCTGAGATTTTATTTTCTATTCTTCCACTATGCATATGATACTGTCTTAATTTTTTCAATGGTGGTATCATAGCCAAGTTGTTCATATGAAAAATTGGTTTATAAATTGTGTATGTTGGATTGAATAGTGTAGAATTATTTTTGCGCAATTGCTACGATTTTTCGTATAGTTTTCAAATTTGGATTGCATATATTTCCTCGGTTAAAAGATGTTTTAGAAAGGGTTTTGATGTCAAAATTGTTGATGCAAAAGGGAAGAAAGTTGCTGCCCTCACAGGTTGGCTAAAGGTTGCTTGCAACCTTGGTCGAGAGCTCTCGGCATGGCCACCTACATCAGGCCACCTACGGGTAGGGGTCGTAGGTGGCTGGTAGCTATCTGCCCATAGTGGTAGTGCTTACAAGCAGGCCACTTGCAAGCAGGGGTGACGCCTGCTTGTAGAGACAATTGACTACAGGCGGGCCACCGACAAGCGAGGTGCCCATGCAAGGTAGCAACCGCTTGAAAGGCAACGATCACACCGCCACATTGCCATAGTGGTAGTGCCACCTACAACAATGATGGTGGAGGGTTTTTGTCAAAAGATAATTTTACCCATCTTAATTTTAAAATTTTTTGAAGTTTGTCCTTTTTATCCAAATTACATAAATACCCTTCATAAATTAGAAAATATATTATATATCCTAAATTTTAGAAAAATATTTGCTAATTAGAAGGTTTAATCAATTATTATTATTTATCTAGTAATCCTACATAATGATATGCACATTGATGTATGATGTAGGAGGATGATCATGGACCGTGTGATATATATATGTGTATGTGATTATTATTTTTGGGCCTGCAAGCCTCCATTTTTTCTCATTTATTGTTGGGCTTGCATGCTTGTGATTATGTTGTAATTACACGAAAAGGTACAGCGGGAGTGTGGAGACGACAATGGGACCCACGAGGCCAAGATGGACGATCACGATGCGAGATGAGCCGAGGTACCGGTAGATTGAGATGACGAGATGGATGATCACCGGGCATGGAAATGTAACGATGCACACATAGATCCTGATATAAGTGATTGAGCCTACTAGCTCGGGTTTGATCATCTAGTGTGATTGCTCATGTGATGTGTGATTGATTATACACTTACTAGACGTGTATATATATTTGCATGCAATGTAGATGTGTATTAAATATTTATATGTATGACATGCCATATTAGGAGACCAAATCAAAATTTTCTCTTTCAATAATATTAAGTCAGTAAGTATGGGGTAATTAAATTGACCAACATGGCCTTCCACCATTATAAGAAGAAATCGATTCCCGATGTAGGTTGAGTTGGTTCAGTCTCTCAAGGCACACCTATATTGCAATTCGAGATCTTACCTATGATATAGAGATGTCACTAGTGACCTGAGGACATGGTATGCTTAGTCGAGTCCCTCGAGGGCTTATCATTAAATTAGACTCATTTTATAACGATGGTGATGACTTTACCAAATATCATGGTTGATCGAGTCCCTCGAGACCATGATGGTTTGGAGGCCGAACAGGATATGAATTACAAAGAGTTGGGATCGATAAGAGTTGTCTACCATTTCAGACTTAGCGTAATTGGGTGAGTCCCTTGAGGTTATATTAAGATGCCAATTGGATCCTGATCCATATTAGAGATCCGTCGGGGGTCTTCGATTTACTAGTCATAGGTGTTCTATAAGCCAATCACATGAGTAATGACACATGTGACATGATATACACTCTTTTTGCTTATTATTTATTTGATATTTTGCTCCATTTATATTGCTTATTACACACACATATATACATATATATATAGTGATGTTTATGGATCTATGCAATGAGAATCGTTTCGTGATGATATCACAATATTGAGATCGATTCACCTTTAAACACAAACTCTAAATAATCCCAGTCATAGGTTACTCAAGAGAGATATCAAGATAATCAGACATACTAGTGTACTGTATACCCGTCCATATGATAGAGGTGGTTGGTCTCATAGCTGCTCGTGTAGGGACACTAGGGATATAGTGCAAGTGTCAATTGGAGAATGATGTCACTAATTGATCTGCTTACAAAATGTTAGATATTTGATGATACCTCATTGTCAGATAGCGATTTCGTTATCCCAATGATGTACCTGGTCCTTAGACTTGAGACACCAATAATGTTCTGTATGAGTACTCCACTCTTTAATACCAGATTTATAGGTTTGGAAGTCTCAAATCTAGCATAGTCAATCATCGGGAGTGGTAGCCAATCTTACGAGGGCAATTGAGTGTCGATAGAGGATTATCCACTCTCAGTATCATAAGAAGAATATTCTATGTTTTTGCTCAGGCAAATCCCTGGCTAGGGTCATTCGGATTGAGAGAAAAAGAGTTCTTCGGAAGAATCCGATTAGGGAGAGACTCGAGTAGAAATCGTATGAGCTTGACTACATCATGCCCGGCATATGGTCTCTGGGATATTAGATAGATGATGGACTATAGATACATGATAACTGAAGATAGACAGATCTAAATGGATTGGATTTCCCTATATAGTCTAAGAATTATAGCGTAGTAGCCCAGTACGCCCATAATCGATGAGCCGAGTGAATTATTATAGATAATAATTCACTGAGTTAGGAGTTCTGACAAACATGACTCACAACAAGCTCGATATTGGGCCAAAGAGTCACGCACATATGGTAGGTGTTGCATAAGATTCAGATATGAGATATCCGTTAGAGCCCTTATCTTATTGGATATCTAATGACCCCTGAATTATTGGATCATATAGATGAGATCCAATAAGGGCCAATGAGAGATTATTGGGTCGAGACCTACTAATCTAAGAGGCTTGGGTGGTTGGATGGAGATTTAGTACCCAGTAGGCAAGATCTATTAGGGTTAAGTTAACATGGGGTCTCTGTAAATAGGAGAGAACCAAAGGGCCATAGGTTAGACCCTTTTTAGTTGCCACATCTTATTCTCATCTCCCCTTCTCCTCCTTAGCTAGTAACCCCTATCTAGGGCATGTAGATAGCAAAAAGGGTTGGCACCTTCTTGATCCCATGGTGCATGTGGAAAGGAGGATCATGCAATAATTTGAGGAGCATCTTCATAGCCCATGTCATATGAATCACTGCTAGAGAAGAGGACAATTGACTTCCTTCATCCTCTCATACATATATGTAGGATTTCAGGGATATAGGTTCTCCCTAGCTAATATATCTTTCTTATATGCGTAATTTTTGATTTTATGATTTTTGTCATACCAATCTTCACACGACGATGAAACATTTTTTTGTGAAAATATGGGATCTTGAGATATACAAGTTTGCATGTTTTGCTTCTTGAGATAAACAAGATATCACTTTTTCTTCTCTTGAGATTGCAAGCTAGCAAGTTCTTGCTTCCTTTTGCAATATTCAAGCTAGTAATTTTTCTCTTTGAAGTATGCAAGCTAGCAAGTTCTTTCTCCCCCTTTGTCATTGTCATAAAGAAGGGAAGAATACAATGTTGTAATTCTTTTCCCTTTACCTCAATTTTCAAATCATGACATATGAGGTATCAAAAATTTACATCAATATTTCAATCATCAAAATCAAGTCATGAATAATTTATCATTCAAGCTAACACTTTTTGTTTCCCCCTTTTGTCAGTAAAAAGAAGGAAATGAGAAGAGAAGAATTCAAGAGGGCAAATATTTTAACTATCACGTGAACAAATGAAGGATCAAGTCAAGAATCCAAAAGCTTATGAATCATTTTGACAAATCTTGCCTTATAGAACAAAAAGAGATCTTAGGAGATCTAATAGAAAATAATCTTGATTCACATAAAGAATTTGAGTTGTCAATCTGAGAAATCAAAAGAACAATCATGATTCAATTGGATAAATATTTTTTTTAATAAAATGGAAGAATCATGATTAATAATCTTGATTTATAAAAAATTTTAAGTCATAATTATCAAGATGTCAAGTGACATGTCATGAATGAAAGATCTCCACCATTTTTAGGATAAGTTTCCTCTTTAGTGAGTAACAAAAAAAAACATAGGAGAACAAAATGAATTGAGAAAGAAGCATCGAAAATGATTCATATTAAAATACATTTCAAGTCATAAACACAAATAAATCTAAGTGTTTGTTAAATTTGAAATCATCAAAATCATTTTTCTTTCATTTCGAATATTTATTGAAAGTAACATAGATTAATTCCTATAAGATTAAAAGTAGCTAAAGTTCTTTTAGTTCCAAATTTTGTGATTGATTTCATGCAAGCATGCTCAAATCTTTTATCCAAATAAAAACATGCATCAACGTTTCATCCTAAAGATCATTAAGACTATATATATATATATATATATATATATATATATATATATAATTTCAAAACATAAGATTTCAAATCATTATTACTTTAAATCCTCATGCATAATATAAAAACATGATACACATCAAAATTATCAAGCATGATACAAACATTTATTTTCAACTGATCGCCCTTACGATGGGTGTAGTGCCCCACGCACAGGCAGGCCGCCCAATGCCCGTTGGTCGCTCCTGCGGTGGGCATAGTGCCGACGCACAGGCAAGCCACCCGTTGCGGCTTTGCCTGTGGGCGCCCTTCGTATATGCGGGCAGTGCTGCCGTTGAGGGCAAACGACCATCGCCCATCGGTCACCGATAGGCCCTTGCACGCACGGCCATGGCTACAAGTAGCCTTGTCCAAACTAGGAGAGCAACAATAGTTGCTGCTCTCTTGTCATTTGCATTAATAATTTTGACAACAAAAGCCATCCTCAATCACAACACACGTAGTTAATAATCTGAACTTTGCATGAATAATCTGGCTCTGATATCACTGTTGGAAAATCTAGGTGGCGACATCACATGCGTAGTGAAAGAACAAAAAATAAAATATCCTATATTTCTATGGAAAGGTTTCATTGTCGTGCGAAGATTGGTGTGTTAAACAAATCCGCAAATCCAAAAACTACGTATGTAAAAAGATAGTACCTAGGGAGATCGTATATCCTTGAATTCCTACAGATCCATGGGGTGGATGAAAGAGGTCAAGCGTCCTCCTTTCTGGTGGTGATCCATACGATGGGACTAAAGATGCTCTTCTCTGGAGAAAGGAGAATGAGAGGTAGCTACCAAAAAACCCTCGTGACCTTTGATTCCCTCCTATTTATAGAGGCCCCCTGTAAACCCTAATAGATTCTACCTTATTGGGTATTGGATCTACATCCAATTACTCAAGCCTATTAGATTAATAGGTCTCTACCCAATACTTTAGCTCTTATTGGATTTCTTCCATGGGATCCAATAATACATGGGCTTATTATATATTCAATAAGATAGGGGCTCTAACAGATATCTCATATCTGAACCTCTACTCACCGCAACACTTACCATATGTGTGTGACCCTCTAAGTCCAATATTGAGCTGGACATAAGTCATACCTGTCAGAACTCTTTCTGACTCAATGAATTATTATCTATATAATAATTTACTCGACTCATCGACTACGGACGTATTAAGCCACTACACTGTAATCCCCAGATGATATAAGAGAATCCAATCATTTGGACCTATATGTTCTCAGTTATTGTGTGCCTATAGTCCCTCATCCATCTAATATCCTAGAGACTGTATATTGAGCATGGTGCTGTCAGACCCATATGGTTTTCACTCGAGTCTCGCTCTAATCAGATTCTCCCGGAGAACTTTTTCTCTCTCAATCTGAATGACCCTAGCTAGGGATTTGCCTGAGCAAAAACACATGAGATATTTCTCTCATGATATCGAGAGTGGATGATCCTCTATTGATACTCAATTACCTTCGTAAGGTTGGCTACCATTCCCGAGAACCAACTGTACCAGATCTGGAACTTTCCAAACCTGTAAGTTCGACGTCAAAGAATGAAGTACTTATACAAGATATCTTTAGTATCTCAAGTCTAAGAACCAGATACACTACTGGGGCTAGGAATCGTTGTCTGACATGAGGTATCAATAGCCATCTAGCATTCCGTAAGTTGATCAATCAGTGAACTCATTCTCCAATAAGCACCTATACTGTACCCTTAGTGTCTCCACACGAGTAGTTATGAGACTAGTCACCTCCATCATATGGAGGAGTATATAGCACATCAGTCTGTCTGATTATCTCGATATCCCTCTCGAGTAACATATGACCAGAATTATTTAGGGTCTGTGTTTAAAGGTAAATCAGTCTCATTATTATGATCTCATCACGATCCGATTCCCATTGCACAGATCCAAGGATATCGCAATATACATCTAGATAATGTGAGAAAATATCAGTAATCATAAGCAAAGAGATTGATGCAGTGTGTTACAGGTGCCATCACTCACGTGATTGGCTTATAGGACACCTATAACTAACATATAGCACATGCTCTGAGTGTCACGAGCATGTATCAGATGGATCCAAGTTTGTAATATTGAAAAATAATAAAGTGTATTCTTAAATAGTTGAAAAAGACTAAAAATCTTTTACTAATATTTGGAGGAAGAGGTTGTTAGGATCGAGTTAGCACTAAGAGAGGAGGGTGAATTAGTTCTATCAATAAAAATGTTCGATTTTAAAAAACTTCGTTCGATCAAAGCCTTCGACTATTAAGTCCATATTAGAAATGCTTTAAACTTAAATATGTTTATGAGAGCAATGAGCAAGTAAAGTGATTTGCAATAAAGGTAAACAATAAGAAAGGCAGCAAACTAATTTTATAGTGGTTTAGTTATCCGACCTACATCTACTCCCAATTCCTCATTCGTTGAGACCACCGGCATCCACTAACGGTATTCCTTTAATGGGCGAAAACCAACTACCCTTTTACAGCCCTTTTTTCAAAGTTTCCCTTACAATCCCCCTCAGAATACTTTCTATGCTTTAGGAGGAGGGACTCTATAATTTATAAGGGTTACAACCTTAGAATCACAGAGTTTTTGCTCTTTTTTCTTTCACAATTCTTGCTATACTAAGCAAGAATAGCTATGATATTTATAGACCCAAAATGACTTCAAAAATCAGAGCTAAAATTCAAACATCTCGAGATTTTAAGATACTAGCGGTACTACTGCCTTTAGTACTAACATTGGGTAGTATCATTGCTTGACACAGTTTGGTGATACCACCGCCCATACTTAGCTTGGGAGGCCGAGCCATCAGGTGGTTCCACTGCTAACCCTGGCGGTGCCACTGCGTGATGTGGCTTCAGGTTATTGTGTTGGGCTTTCTATCCAGCCCAACATAACCCTGATTCGAGCTCAATTGGCACCTAATTGAGTTGGCCTAATTTTAACCTAATTATAACTTAACACTATTTTGATCTAGATAATTATTACAGAACTTGAATCATTTATTGTCTAGCATGTCATTGGTTCATCGGCGTTTCGTCTAATCCTTCGACGCATCATCATCTCTTACGGTCTATTGCCTAATCGACATGTTGACCCCATAACTCTGATCTTCTTAACGTAATTTTTGCTTTTCTTGGCCCGATGCCTGAACCGATGGCACAAAGCCTTCTACCAACACATCGATCGATCCTTTGAATCAACGTCCAATCTTCTAACACGTTCCACTATGGCCCAACTTCTATTTCCTTCTATTTTAATTGTCTCTTCCTGATCGAAGCTAGTCCTACGTTACTCAAAATGCAGATTAAATCATAAACCCTATCAATTAGTTTCATAATCAAAATTCGAGATTCAACAATCTTCCTCTTTTTTATGATGACAACTAATTGATGACGGAGTTAACCTTAACTCCCATTATCAATATACTATATTGATAGATCCTTTAAGAAATCATGCAATGTTTCAAAACATAAAAGTACATCATATCATGCATGATTCAAATCATCATAACTTCTCCCCATTTGTCATCAACAAAATGGAGAAGTGTAAGTTTTATAACATACAAGCTAGCAATAATTTTAAGTTATGCAAGTTAGCAATATTTGCTTCTCTTTTGAGATATGCAAGTTTTGCTTCTTGAGATGAGTAAGATAGCCCTTTTGCTTCTCTTGAGATTGCAAGCTAGCAAGTTCTTACTTCCTTTTATAATATTCGAACTAGTAATTTTTCTCTTTGAAATATGCAAGCTAGCAAGTTCTTTCACCTCCTTTGTCATTGTCAAAAAGAAGGGAAGAATACAATGTTATAATTCTTTTCCCTTTACATCAATTTTCAAATCATGACAAATGAGGTATAAAAAATTTACATCAATATTTCAATCATCAAAATCAAGTCATGAATACCAATTTATTATTCAAGCTAGCACTTTTTCTCTTCCTCTTTTGTTATCAAAAAGTAGGAAAGGAGAAGGGAAGAATTCAAGAGTGTAAATATTTTAACCATCACGTGAATAAATGAAGGATCAAGTCAAGAATCCAAAAGTTCATGACTCATTTTGACAAATCTCCTCTTAAAGAACAAAAAGATATCTTAGGAGATCTAATAGAAAATAATCTTGATTCACACAAAGAATTTGAGTTGTAAATCCAAGAAATTAAAAGAACAATCATGATTCAATTGGATAAATATTCTCTTTAATAAAATGAAAGAATCATGGTTAACGATCTTGATTTATAAAAAATTTCAAGTCATAATTATCAAGATGTCAAGGTACATGTCATGAACGAAAGATCTCTACCATTTTTAGGATAAGTTTCCTCTTTAGTGAATAACAAAAAATATAGAAGAACAAAATGAATTGAGAAAGATAGAAGCATCGAAAATGATTCATATTAAAATATATCTCAAGTCATAAAAACAAATAAATCAAGTGTTTATCAAATCTGAAATCATCATCAAAATCACTTTTCATTCATTCGAGATATTTATTGAAAGTAACATAGATTAATTCCTATAAGATTAAAAGTAGCTAAAGTTCTTTTAGTTCTAAATTTTGTGATTGATTTCATGCAAGCATACTTAAGTCTTTTATCCAAATAAAAACATGCATCAATGTTTAAAACTGAAATAAAGTTTTGTCCTAAATATCATTAAGAAAAAAAAATATATAACACATTATTCTAAAACATAAGATTTCAAATCATTATTACTTCAATTCCTCATGCATAATATAAAATCATCAAGCATGTTACCAAAACTTTTAACATTTTCATTACATCATCAAAATTATCAAGCATAATACTAACATTTATTTTCAAAATATTTATCATTACTTTCAACTCATTCAAATTTAATTCGTCAAATCATCAAAATCACTTTCAAGAGATTCATAAAAAGACATGGATTCATTAATCTTTTATTGAAAAATTGAAAAGCTTTAAAGATAGTGCTTTTTTTGATTTTATTACTTTCTACTTTATTTCATGTAAGCATGTTCAAGTTTTTCATGCAAAAGCCGAGCATCATATTTAAAACCAAAAAGCAATACAAAATCATCAAGATACACATAATTGCTTCTTAAAATATATATAGAATTAATCTTATTTGGTGTATAAGAATTATCATAAAACATGTAATTATTATTATTTTTAACTAATAAAATCATAAAAAGCACTAAGTAATTTCATAGTAAGGTAAAAAGGATTTGATTGAGTCACTTACCTTGTTGTCGAAGGCCATCAAAGCGTAGTTCGCCACTTCATCTTCGGATACACTCAATTCGTCCTTGAGTGCTTTCTTCTTCATTTTTGTACACATGACTTTGGAGTGTCCCGGCTTCTTGTATTTATAGCAAGTGGTTGTGTTCAGATTAAGTTCATTTTTATTCTTAGTTTTTTGTTTTATGAATTTTTAAATTTTATAGTGATAAATCCAAGATCATCATCATCATCATCGCTTGAGTTATCACTTTCAAAGTCCTAAAGCATTCTTGTTCTTTGGAATATTGTTCTCATGTTCGTTATGTGCCAAGAAAGTCATTTCATATGTCATCAATGAAGTGATGAATTCTTCCAATGGAAAATTGTTTATATCTTTTTCCTCTTGTATTGCAGTTACTGGTAAATCCCAATTGTTAGGAAGAAAATATAAATTTTATTAACAAGTTCAATATTCAAAAAAGGTTTACCAAGTGCTTTTAAACTATTGACGACATCTGTAAATTGGGTGTACATGTCTCTAATAGTTTCGCTTAGTTTGATTCGAAATAATTCAAAATTATGCATCAAAAGATTAATTTTTGAATCTTTAACTCTACTAGTATTTTTATGTGTGATTTCAAGTATGTGCCAAATGTCATGCACAGTTTTACAAATATAAACCTGATTAAATTCGTTCTTATCAAGAGTACAAAACAAAACGTTCATCGCTTTGACATTTAATGAAAAAGCCTTCTTTTCTAAATCATTCTAATCATTCTTTAGTTTGGAAGACTTTTAAAAATCATTTTCAGTAATATTCCATAAGTTCTAATCCAAAGAAAGCCAGAAAACTCTCATTCGAGTTTTCCAATATATGTAGTTCGTTTCATTAAACATAGGAAGATGAATAAAAGAATGACCTTCTTGAAAGTCGAAAAGATCTATTTCTCTTGGGTGTTAAACCAATACAAGAAATAACGTGGCTTTGATATAAACTGTTAAGACTGAGTCGACACTAAGAGAGGGGGTGAATTAGTGCTATCGATAAAAATGTTCGATTTCAGAAAACTTTGTTTGATAAAGCCTTCGACGATAGAGTCCATATCATAAATACTTTAAACTTAAAGATGTTTGTGAGAGCAGTCAGTAAGTAAAGTAATTTGCAGTAAAGGTAAATAACAAAGAAAGGTAGCAAATTAAATTTATAATGGTTCGATCATCCGACTTACGTCCACTCTCAATTCCTCCTTCGTTGAGGCCACCGACATCCACTAACAGTCTTCCTTCAATGGATGAAGACCAACTATTCTTTTATAACCATCTTTTATAAGGTTTTCCTCATACTCTCCCTTAGATTACTCTCTATGCTTTACGAGGAGGGACTCTATACTTTATACTTTATAAGAGTTACAACCTTAGAATCATAAAGTTTTTGCTCTCTTTTCTTTCATAATTCTTGCTATACCAAGCAAGAATAGCTGAGATATTTATAGATCCTAAATGACTTTAAGGATTGAAGTCAAAATTCAAACACCTCGAGATTTCGGGATACTGGCGGTACCACCGCCCAAACTTAGCCTAGGAGGCAGAGCCTTCATGTGGTTCTACCACCAATCCTGGTGGTGCCACCGCCTGATGTGGCTCTAGGTCACTATGTTGGGCCTTCCATCTGGCCCAACATAGCCCTGATTCAAACCTAGTTGGCCCCTAATTGAGTTGGCTTAATTCTAACCCAGTTACAACTTAACACTATTTCGATCTAGATAATTATTACAAAGCTTAAATCATTTATTATCTGGCATGTCATTGGTTTATCGGTGCTTCGTCTAATCCTTCGATGCATCATCTTCTCTTGTGGTATATTGCTCAATCGATATGTTGATCCCACAACTCCGATCTTCTTGGTATAATTTTCGCTCTTCTTGATCTGATTCCCAAACCGATGGCATGAAGTCTTCTATCGATACGTTGACCGATCCTCCGGCTCGATGCCCAATCTTCTGACATATTCCACTCTGGCCCACCTTCTGATTCTTCTTGCTTTAATTATCTCTTCTTGATCGTAGCTAGTCCTGCATCACTCAAAATATAAATTAGATCACAAACCATATCAATTGGTTTCATCATCAAAATCATTTTAGTTGCCACTTCCTATTCTCCTCTCCCTATCTCCTCCTCAGCCAGTAGCTCCTATTTGGGGGTGTGTGACAGTAAAAAGGGCTAGCCCCTTTTTGATCTTATGGTATGCATGAAAAGGAGGATCGTGTAGTGATTTGAGAAGCGTCTTCATAGCCTCTATCATGTAGATCACCGCTAAAGAGGAGGATAGTTGACCTCCTTCAACTTCTCTCACAAATATGTATATTTTTAGAGATATACGATCTCCCTAGATAACACATATTTTTTATACGTGTAGTTTTCGATTTTATGATTTTTTCACATTAAAATTCACACAACGATGAAAGCTTTTTTTGAAAATATAAAATTTTATTTTCTATTCTTTTACTGGTCATGTGATGCTATCTTAGTTTTTCAAATAGATGGTAGCCCCTGTAACCTGTTAGGATCGCAGTTAGCACTAAGAGGGGGGGGAGGTGAATTAGTGTAGCGGTAAATCGTTTGATTTTTCAGAAAATCATTTCGTACGATGAAAGCCTTATCGATAAAATCATATCAGAAATGCTCTAACTTGAAAGTGTTTGCAAGTGAGTGATGAGAGAGTAGACCAGTGAGCAAGTAAAACAGTTTTGCATAAGATTAAACAACAAGAAAAGGCAGCAAATCAATTTTATAATGATTTGGTCATCTGACCTATGTCTACTCCTGATTCCTCCTTCGTTGAGGCCACTGGCATCCACTATCGGTCTTCCTTCAAATGGGCAAAGACCAACTACTCGTATAACTCAATTTTCCTTTTGACAGGTTCAGGAGAGAACCTTTACATCCTCACTCATCCCTCTCTTAGACTTAACCAACACTTAAACCTAGAGGGGAGGAATTCTTTTATAATTACAATAGAGTTTTTTCTCTTTTTATTCTCAATTGGTGTGTGTGCTGACCAGGGATGAGAGGGGTATTTATAGACCTCAAGGGCATTCAAACTTAGAGCCAAAATTTGAATTACCTCGAGTCTTTAGGGTACTGGCGGTACCACTGCCTAGTCTCCCCTGACATTGAGCGGTACTACCGCCCAGTCTAGCAACACCATCGCCTGACATAGTCTTCGAGACTGTGTCTTAGAGACTGAGCCACCGGCGGTTCCATCGCCTGTTTTGGTGGTGCCACCGCTTGACCTACTTGTTGGGTCACTGTTTCAGCCTTTCACTTGGCGCAACATAACTTATATTTGGGCCCAATTGGCCTTTAATTGAGTTGATCCAATTATAATCCAATTACACTTTAAACCTACTTTGATCTAGACAATTATTATAAAGTATAAATCAATTTGTTGTCCGGCATATCATTAATCCATCGGTGCTTCGTCTGATTCTTCGATGCATCACCCTCTCTTGTAGCCTATTACCCAATAAATAGTTAACCTCTATAACTCCAATCTCCTTGGTGCAATTTCGCCCTTCTTGGCCCATTACTCGAACCTATGGCACGAAGCCTTCTGTCGATACGTCGATCGATCCTACGGCTTGACGTTCAATCTTCTAACATGTTACACTCTGGCCCAATATGGATTCTTCTAACTTTAATTATCTCTCCCTAATCCAAGCTTCCTACATCACTTAAAACACAGATCATATATTAAACATTATCAATTAGTTTCATCATCAAAATTCAAGATTTAACAATCTCCCCCTTTTTGATGATGACAACCAATTGATAATAGAGTTAATATTAACTCCCCTTATCAATATGTCATATTGATAGAAATTTTTGAATTTGAAACTCCAAGCAACATGTCATCATAAAATCATGTATAATCATAATTTTATTTCAACATTCAGTACATGAAATTATCATCATACTTCTCCCCCTTTGTCATCAACAAAAAGGAGAAGTGCATCTAGCAAGTATTTGAGATATGCAAGTTTTACAACATTCAAGCTAGCAACTTATCACTTTCCAATATGCAAGCATAGCAAGTTTTAAAGATGTGCAATTTTGATGATTTTTCTATACTCATAAGTTGTTTTCGTACGATGAATCATAAGTTATTTTCTTTTAATTTTTTGATACTCACAACTTGAGGTTTCCTAGCTATAGGGGCAGCCTTGGCAGCCAGGATTCAACACAACCAGGGTTTCCTAGCCATAAGGGCAGCCTTGACGGCTAAGATTCCTAGCTGTATGGGGTAAGCAAGCAACCAGTTTTCCTGGTCACTCATGGCTACTCTGTAGCCAGAGCTTCCTAGTTGTAGAGGACTCCTTGGTGGCTAGGGTTTCTTAGCCACACAAGACAGCCCTGTGGCCTAGGATTCCTGGTCATAGGGGAGTCCTTAGTGGGTAGGATTTCCTAATTGCATAAGGAACTACCTGCCATGTGGGGCACTTAATGGTAGGGTTCCCAAAATACTACATATAATTAATTAAATAATTTAAATAGTTATTCTTATCTAGTAGTTGTACTGATGATATGTACATGCGATGTGGACAGATGATCATGGACCGTGTGATGTGTGTGTACATATGATGTGATTATTATTATTATTGGACCTGCGAGTCTTTAATTTTTCTCATTTATTGTTGGGTCTATATGCTTGTGATTATATTGTAATTATATGAGGAGGCACGGTGGAAATGTGGAGGTGACAATGAGACCCATGAGAACGAGACAGACGATCGCGACACATGGAGATGTGTCGAGATATCGATGAAAATGATGAAGATGAGATAGATGATCACATGGTATGAAGATGCGCCGATACACACATAGATCATGATGTGAGTGATTAGGTCCACTAGCTCGGGCTCGATCATATTAGGTAGTGGTCCATGATTATTTGGTGTGATTGCTCATGTGATGTGTGATTGATTGTACACATACTAAATATGTATATATATTTGTATATATTATAGATATATATTAAATATGCATGTATATGATATGTTATATTAAGAGATCGAATCAAAATCCCATATCTCGATAATATTAAGTCAGTAAGCTTGAGGCGATTAGATTGACCCACATGACCTTCTATCATTATAAGGAGAAATTGATTTTTGACGTAAGTTGAGTCAGTTGAGTCTCTCGAAGCTCACCTATATTGAGATGCCACCGATAACCACTACTTAGTTGAGTCTCTCGAGGGCATATCATCAAATCAGACTTATTTGATGATTTAACCGAATGTCATGGCTAATCGAGTCCCATAAGGCCATGCTGGTTCGGAGGCCAAATAGAATGAGAATCATAAAGAGTTGTGATTGGTAAGAGTTGCCTACCTTTTCAGGCTTAACGTGATTAGTTGAGTCCCTCGAGGTTATGTTAAGACGTCGATTGAATCCTGATCCTCACTAGAGATTTATCGAAGATCTTTAATTTATTGAGAAACTTAGGACATCATCACATGTACAACAGAAGAACAGAAAATAAAAATTTTAGATTTTTTATAAAAAAATGTTTCTTATTATCGTGCGAAGATTGGTGCACAAAAATTCATAAAACCAAAAAAACTAAGCATATATGAAAGATGTGTTACCTAGGGAGATCATATATCTTTAAAAACCTATAGATCTATGAGAGAGGATGAAGGAGGTCAACTATCCTCCTTTCTAGCAGTGATCCATATGGTAGATGGTACGAATACACTCCTCAAATCATTACATAATCCTCCTTTCCATGCACACCACACGATCAAGAAGGGGTTGGCCCTTCTTGCTATCCACACACCCCAAACTAGGGCTGTCAGCTGAGGAGGAAAGGGAGAAAGGAGTATAGGAGGTGACAGCTAAAAAGGGTTTAGCTTATGACCCATTGGTTCCCTCTTATTTATAGAGGTCCTTCTAAACTTACCATAATGGATCTAGCCCTATTGGGTACTAAATCTCCATCAAACTACCCAAGTCTCTTAGATTAGTAGATCTTTATCCAATAATCTCTCATTGGTACTTATTGGATCTCATCCATATGATCCAATAATTCAGGGACTTACTAGATATCCAATAAGATAGGGGCTCTAATAGATATCTTATATCCGAATCTCTACTCGTTGCAATACCTACCATATGTGTGTGACCCGTTAGGCCCAGTATCAAGCTGGACGTGAGTCATACCTATCAAAACTCCTTATGGTTTAGTGAATTATTATTTCCATAATAATTCACTCGACTCATCGACTCTAGAGATACTAAGCCACTACACCGTAGTCCTCATACAATACAGGAGAATCTAATCCATTCAACATATCTGTCCTCAGTTATAATATATCTATAGTCATTCTTCTATCTAATATCCCATAGTTCGTATACTAGGCATGGTGCTCGCATACCCATATGGTTTCTACTCGAGCCTCACTCTAATTGGGAATCTCCCAAAGAACTCTTTCTCTCTTAATCCAAATCACCATAGTCAGGGATTTACCTAAGCAAGAATATATAGGACATTCCTCTCATGACACTGAGAGTGGATGATCCTCTATCAATACTCAATTGCCCTCGTAAGGTTGGTTATCATTCCCGATTATTAGTTATGCTAGATCTGAAACTTCCAGATCTATAAGTCCGGTATCAAAGAGTGGAGTACTCATATAAGACATCCTCAGTATCTCAAGTTTAATGATCGGATACACCGTTGAGATGATGAAATCGTTGTTTGACAATGAGGTATCATCAACCATATAATATTTCGTGAGCAGATCGATCAATGAATTTATTCTCTAATGAGCACCTATATTGTATCCCTAGTATCCCCACATGAGCAGTTATGAGACTAATCACCTTTATCATATGGGCAAGTATATAACACACTAGTATGTTTGGTTATCTCAATGTCCCTCTCGAGTAACCTATAACTGAAATTATTTAGAATATATATTTAAATATAAATCGGTCTCATTATCATTATCTCATCATGATTCGATTTCTATTATGCAGATCTATGGACATTACAATATATGCAACAAGTAACATAAAGTGAAAAAATATCAAATAAATAATAAGTAAAAAGAGTATGTATCATGTCACATATGCCATCACTCACGTGATTGGCTTGTAGAGCACCTATGACTAACAATTCCTAGATCTAATAAGAGAAAATAAAATATTATTGGACAAAGATCCACTAATCCAAGAGATTTGAATAATTTGATGGAGATCTAGTACATAATAATATATGATCCATTATGGTTAAGTGGCAAGAACCTCTATAAATAGGAGGGCCAAAAAGTGGCATAAACTAGTCTCCTCTTGGCCGCCCCTCCTATTCTTCTCCCTCTCCTCTCCCCCTCAGTTGACAGCCCCATTTTGTGGTATGTAGATAATAAGAAAAGTTGGCCCCTTGTTGATCACGGTGCAGCCTTGTGGTGTGAGTGGCGAGGAAGATCATGCTGCGATTTGTTAAGCATCGTCACCCCATCTACCATATGGATCACTACTAGAGAGGAGGACGATTAACCTCCTTCATCATTTCTGAAAGATATGAGGTTTTTCAGGGATATATAATCTCTCTAGATAATACATCTCACATGATATATATGATTTTTCAATTTTACGATTTCTCGTACACCAATCTTCGCACGATAATCAAATATTTATCTTTGGGAAGTCTGGTTATTATTTTCTATTTTTCTGTATGTGATGCTTTGTTTAAATTTTTCAATAGTGGGCGATAGAGCTTATTGAGTTTGACATCTCTTATCAATCGTGCATCACCATAAAAGCTCAAGTCTTGGTTAACTTCATCATAGAGATAATGGCTATAGATAAGTCAGCCACCGGTTGATTCTCGATCTTGGGTCCTTCATATTGGACGGTCTACAATTGTTAAAGAGGGAGGTGAACTTGTCTTTCAAAGTCTTGATAGGGAGATATTTGAATATTCTCTTTACTTTACGTTCAAAGTACTAACAATGAAGCTAAGTATAAAACTTTTTTAATGGGAGTAAGGATATATTGATAAAGAAGTTAGAAGTATATAATAACTCCTAGTTGGTTGTCAACAAGATGAATGGAACCTACAAGGCTTGTGATCCGATCATGACTCTCTACCTCTGGTTGCAAAGCAAATTATTACAAACATCCCTTCCTTCAACATCAAACAAATTCCCTAAGAGCATAATGCTATAGCTAATTCCTTATCAAAACTTACTTTTAGTGTTTACTCAACGCAGATGTTGAATCAAAGAAGTGTGCACAAGGATAAGGTCGTTGTGACTTCCCTCGAGTCCACTTGGTTGAGAAATATATTATGTTGCTTAAAGATGGGGGTTTTGTTAGTCGATCCCAAACACGCCAAAAGGGTCTAGAGGCAACATGCTTGGTTTTGCATAATAAATGAGGTGTTGTACCTTAACTCCCTCGCCAAACCATTCTTGTGTTGTCTTCGTTTAGAAAACACGGCATGAGCACTATATGAAATCCATGAAGGAACATACGAGGAGCACATTTATCAAATTTTTTTTTATAGGATCATAACGTCTTTCCATTGCTATATCAAGAGCCAAATAAATAAATATTATTTTATTAATATGTATAAATTAGAAATATTTATTACGATTCATTTATTCATCAAAATATAAGTCAAAAATAGTCGTGGATTTTATTAAGAAATATAATATTATTAACTCAAAAATAAAATCTAACTAGCTCAATCTAAATGATAAAGGAAAGTTTGCTCTTTATTGGAATCCAAACTAGTATTACTGGGAGACTACTTTGAGAATAAAAAAAATAAAATAAAAAATTTTAACAATGTTGAGTAGGAACCCATATAATTCATCTGTAAAATAAATATATATCTAAAAGTCAATCATCTACATACATTAAATGCTCAAAGAAGCATACCCCCGACAATGGTTAGAGAAGCTTTATCATACGGGACGAGTTTATTTTTCCCTAATAGCGGATAAAGACAAACCCATATCACACTCCCAATAACAAATAGAGTAGTATCCTATACCTACTAAAATGAGGATATATTTCTCCCAATGGTAGATGAAGGAACTTTCCAATAATCATATTTGATTATCTGTTAATCCTTGAAGGGAATCACCTTACTTACCTTTGATAGGAAAATAAAATCATCTCAAATTGATAATGTCCATATTAGGATGGAATAATACATTAAAACATCTTAAATTATTTTTTAAATATCATTACTATCAAATAATATCAATTAGCCCTCAATTGACTTAGTTCAATCGATCCAATTAAACTCGATTTCACTAGAATCTAATTGAATTTATCTCTTATTCTCATTTAAATGATTTAGAACAATATTAGACTAGTATAATTTGAATTAGATTGGATTTAATTTAGGTTAAATAGATTTGAATAAATTAAATTGATTCAAAATCACCCTGAATCAATATAAATTAATCAAATCTGATTTGATTCAATCAATATTTGGGACCAAATCAAACAAAGTAAGGTTAATGGGGTTGTGTTAAGCTAGCTTAATACTAGTTATATGTACTACACATGACTATCCATATTGAGTTGGGCTAAGCTAGCCTATAGGCTAAGTCGAACTATTGGCTGAGCTTAGTCTATGGTGTTTGAGATCGAGTGGCACTAAGAAGGAGGAGGGGGGGGAATTAGTGCAGCGGATAGATACGATAAACTTTGGCGCTTTTAAAATAACTTCAGAAACTTCATACGTTGAAAGCAACGTTTCGTTTAAAACCGTTTTGATTGCGTTTTAACTTGAAGGAATACGGAGACAACAAAGTAGAGCATCAAAGTGAAGATGGTTTGCAGGAATGTAAATGATAATAAAATAAATGTAAACTGATTTATATTAGATTAGTTATACGACCTACGTCCACTCCCGATTCCTCTTCACTTGAGGCCACCAGCTTTTCCACTAGCTATCCTCCTTCCAATGGACGAGGATGTGTTGGGAAATCCGTCAGGGGGAGCAACATCACATGCGCAGTGGAAGAACAGAAAAACAAAAACCCCATATTTCCCGTAGAAAGTTTCCGTCGTCGTGCGAAGATCGGTACGTCAAAAGCAAATCCGCAAAACTGCACGTGTAAAAGAAGATACCTAGGGAGATCGTATATCCATGAATTCCTATAGATCTGTGGGACAGGATGAAGGAGGTCAAGCGTCCTCCTCTCTAGCAGTATCCACACGGCAGGGATTGCGACGATGCACCTCTCTCTCTAGGGAGAGACGAACAGGAGGTGGCTACCAAAAACCCTTAGCCTATAGAGCTTTGGTTCCCTCCTATTTATAGAGGCCCCCTGAAAACCCTAATGGATCTTTTGTCCTACTAGGTATTGGATCTCCATCCAATTACCCAAGCCTCTTGGATTAGTGGGTCTCTACCCAATAATCTCTTATTAGCAATTGTTGGATCTTATCTCAGGATCCAATAATTTAGGAGCTTAATGGATATCCAATAAGATAAGGGGTTTAGCGGATATCTCATATCCGAACCTCTACTCGTCGTAACACCTACCATATGTGTGTGACCCTCTAGGCCCAATATCGAGTTGGTTGTGAGTCATACTTGTCAGAACTCTTTCTGACTTAGTGAATTATTATCTCTATAATAATTCACCCAACTCATCGATTGCAGATGTACCAGGCCACCACGCCGCAGCCCCCAGACGATATAGGGGAATCTAATCCTTTGGACCTATCTATCCTCGTTATCATGTATCTATAGTCCTCATCCATCTAATATCCCAAAGACCCTATACAGGGCATGGTCTTTGTCGGAGCCCATACGGTCTCTCCTCGAGTTTTGCTTTGTCGGATTCTCCCGGAGAACTATTTCTCTCTCAATCTGAATAACCTTGGCCAAGGATTTGTTCGAGCAAGAACACGTGGGATATTCCTCTCATGAAACCGAGAGCGGATGATCCTCTATTGACACTCAATAGCCCTCGTAAGGTTGGCTACCACTCCCAATGACCGGCTGTACTAGATCTGAAACTTTACAAACCTATAAGTCCGGTATCAAAGAGTAGAGTACTCATACAGGACAGCCTTGGTGTCTCAAGTCTAAGGAACAGATACACTACTCGGACTACGGAATCACTGTCTGACGTGAGGTATCAATAACCATCTAGCATTCTGTAGGCGGATCAATCAGTGAACTCATTCTCTAATGAGCACCTGTATTGTACCCTTAGTGTCCCCATACGAGTAGCTATAAGACCAGCTACCTCTATCATATGAACGGGTATACAGCACACCAGTCTATTCGGTTATCTTGATGTCCTCGAGTAACCTATGACCAGGATAATTTAGGGTCTGTGTTTAAAAGTGAATCGGTCTCATTATTATAATCTTATTACGATCCGATTCCTATTGCACAGATCCAAGGACATCATAATATATACAACACGCAAGATAAAGTTATATAATGCCAATAATCATAAGCAAAGAGATTGACGCAGCGTGTTACAAGTGCAATCACTCATATGATTAGCTTGTAGGGCACATATAACTAGTAATCTCCTACTTGACCTAAAGCCAATCACCAATATGTCTGATCCTTATCAGACCTCTGTGACGTTCAAAGGCAATATGAGTCAATGGCTTTGTCAGTGGATCTGCAATGTTATCTTCGGATAGAACTCTTTCCATTACTACATCTCTTCGGGCCATGATCTCTCTAATAAGTTGGAACCTTCTCAGAACACTTCTGATGAGACCCGGATTTCCTTATTTGAGTAATCATCTCGTATTTGTTGCAATATAAAGGAATCAGCTCCTCGCTGCTCGGGATGACTCCTAGATCTGTGATGAACTTCTTCATCCAGACTCCCTCCTTTGTTGCCTCTGTCGCAGCAATGTATTCCGCCTCTATGGTCGAGTCAACAGTAGTGTCTTACTTGGAACTCTTCCAGCATACTGCTCCTCCATTCAAGTTGAACATATACTCTGAATTATACTTGCTATCATTGACATCGGACTGGAAGCTCGAGTCCATGTAGCCCTCATCTATGAGGCAACTACCTTCATATACCAGTAAAAGATCCTTAGTCCTTCTCAATTACTTAAGGATACATGTTACTGCTTTCTAGTGCTCCAAACATAGATCTGCTTGATATCTGCTCGTGACACTCAGAGCATGGGCTATATCAGGCCTGGTACATAGCATATCATATATGATAGATCCTATCGCTGATGCATATGGTATCATATCCATATGTGCCCTTTCTTCAGGAGTCTTTGGGGATATACTCCTAGAAAGTGATATTCCATATCTCATTGGTATGAAACCTCTCTTGGAATTTTCCATGCCAAACCTTTTGACAATGATGTCTATGTACTTGGACTGGGACAAGCCAAGCATCCTCTTGGATCTATCTCTATAGATCTATATCTCCAATATGTATGATGCTTCCCCTAAGTCCTTCATGGAGAAGTGCCTAGATAACCAAGTCTTTACTGTGGAGAGCATTCCTACATCATTCCTAATGATCAGGATATCATCCACATATAATACCAAAAAGGTGATAGTGCTCCCACTTAATTTCCTGTATATACAAGGTTCATCTTCCTTCTTAACGAAGTCATAAGATTTGATCGCCTCATCAAATCTTATGTTCTAACTTCGGAAAGCTTACTTCAATCCATAAATAGACCTAAGCAACTTGCACACCTTATTTGGGTTATCTCTGGACATGAATCTCTCAGGCTGTATCATATACACCTCCTCATTGAGGTTACCATTGAGGAATGCGATTTTGATGTCCATCTACCAGATCTCATAATCATAGTGTGCTGTAATAGCCAATAGAATTCGAATAGATTTTAGCATGGCTATAGGTGAAAAAGTTTCGTCATAGTCAACACCTTGCCTTTGACGATACCCCTTAGCTACTAGCCTTGTATTATAGGTCTCTACCTTTCCATCTATTCCAATCTTCTTTTTGAAGATCCACTTGCAACCAATGGGTACAATACCCTCGGGTGCATCAACTAGGTTCCAAACCTTGTTGGAGTACATGGAATCCATTTCTGAATTCATGGTTTCTTGCCATTTTCCGAAGTCTATGCTCATAATAGCCTCCTCGTAGGTCTGAGGATCAATATCCTTAACATCATCTCTTCTGATATGTCCCACATATCTCTCAGGAGGATGGGATACTCTATCAGACCTACGTAAAATTGGAACTTGTGTGTTAGGTATCTGAACAAATTCTGGAATGGTGCTTGAGCTAGGTTCTCCAACCTCGCTCAACTCTATCATGCTCCCACTGTCTTTACTGAGAATGTGTTCCTTCTCAAGGAACACTGCTCTCTTGGCTACAAAGTCCTTTTGGTCCACAGGGTGATAGAAATAATACCCACAAGTTTCCTTGGAGTATCCCACGAACTTGCACCGTTCCGTCCTAGATTCCAACTTGTCAGGGTTGTATCTTTTAACGTGGGCAGGGCAGCCCCAAATCTTAATAATCTTAAGATCGGGCTTCTTCCCATTCCATATCTCATATGGAGTAAACATTACTGACTTGGATGGAATTCTGTTCAGAAGGTAAGCTGCGATCTCTAGGGCATATCCCCAGAATGAGATGGGTAGGTCGGCGAAACACATCATGGAACGCACCATGTCTAACAGTGTGCGATTCCTCATTTTTTGATACACCATTAAGCTGTGGTGTATAAGGAGGTGTCCATTGGGATAAGATCCTATAGTCCTTGAGGAATTGGGTGAACTCTGTACTCAAGTACTCACCTCCTCGATTTGATCGAAGGGTTTTAATACTCTTTCTTGTTTGGTTCTCCACTTCTCGTTTCCTCTTAAACTCACTTACACTCATGATATGTAGAGCTATATCTAGCATAAATAAACCATTATGCACTGTTCCTCTCGTGATGATCTCGTTATCTAATTGAACAACCATTGTTCTCAAAAACTAATTTATATCCATTAACTATCAAACATGAAATGAAAATAATATTTTTGATAATAGAAGGAACATAATAGCATGCATCTAATGTAATAATAGCTCCACCAGGTAGATGTAAGGTGACCTTGTCAACAGCCACTGCAGCAATCTTTGCTCCATTGCCCATCTTAAGGTCCATCTCGCCTCTGTTCAATCTCCCAAGTCTTGCCAGAACCTGCAACGAATTGCAAATATGATAAGCACTCCCGGTATCTAATACCCATGTGTTATCATAAGATTCTGACAAATGGAGACTGATCATGAATGTACTTGAAGCTTCTGTAAGCTTCTGTTTCGCCCTCTCTACAAGGTACTCTTTGTAGTTCCTCTTCCAGTGCCCATCTTTGTCGCAGTGGAAGCACTGGCCTTTATCCTTTGTTGGGTCTTTCTTGGCAACCTTTGCCTTACCCATTTTGCCCTTGCCCTTGCCCTTCTTAAGGGTCTTCTTTGCCTTCCTTTTCTTTCTAGTCTCACTAGTGTAGAGAACCGGCTTCTCTTTTTTTATGGTGCTCTCTGCTTCTCTCAACATATTGAAGAGCTTTGGGAGGGTCACCTCAAGTTTGTTCATATTAAAATTTATTATGAACTGAGAAAAAGAATATGGTAGGGACTGAAGCACAAGATCCACACAGGTTATCCTCTAGGACCATTCCTAGACCTATGAGTTTCTCGATCCACTCAATCATCTTAAGGACATGGTTCTGAACCGGTGTCCCCTCAGTTATCCTAGCAACGAAAAGACTCTTTGATATCTCATATCGCTGAGTTCTTCCCTGTTCCTCAAATAGTTTGCGAAGATACAGGAGTATGAAATTAGCATCTATATTTTCATGCCGTCTCTATAACTCAATGGTCATAGAGGCCAACATATAACACTAAGCAAGAGTGGAATCATCTAAGTACTTCACATAACGAGCGATCTCATCCTCGCTTGCCCCTTCGTCAGGCGTAAGGATCACTGTATCAAGGACATACACGATTTTCTCTGCCATGAGAACGATTCTCAGATTGCGAAGCCAATCCGTATAATTTGGACCAGTGAAGTGGTTGGCATCAAGTATGCCACGTAAAGGATTTGAAAGCGATATTTTTCTGAAATAAAAGATGTAGCAGAAATAAATAACATGCAGACTTTGCAAAAATTTAAACAATTAAGGTAAGGACTTCTATCTTAATGTACTCCCACTAATTTTTTGCGAGACACACAGCACCCTCCGGTATATGAATCGGAGACCCCCGGCGGATCTCTAATGGGGATCAGGATCCAATCGACATCTTAACGTAACCTCGAGGGACTCGACTAATCACGTTAAGCCCATAAAGGTAGACAACTCTTGCCAATCACAATTCCTTGTGATTCCCGTCTTGTTCGGCCTCCGAACCACCATGGCCTCGAGGGACTCGACCAACCATGATGTTCGGTTAAGTTATTAACATTGTTACCAGATGAGTCTGATTAGGTGATATACTCTCGAGCGACTCGATCAAGCATATCATGTCCTCAGGTCACCTATGACATCTCTATGTCGTAGATAAGATGGCGAGACGCGATATAGGTGAGTCTCGAGGGACTCGACCAACTTAACCTACACCAGGAATCGGTTCCTAGCTATAACGATGGAAGGCTAATTGCCTCACGTTTACCGACTTAATATTATTAATATAGGAGATTTTGGTTTGGTCTCCTCATATAATGTGTCACACACATGCTTATTTAATATATGTATCTACATCGCATGCAAATATATATATACATATCTAGTAGGTCTATATCTAATCACACATCACATGAGCAATCACACTAAATGATCATGGACCACATCCTAATGTGATTAGGCCCGAGCTAGTGGGCCCATTTACTCACATCAAGATCTATGTGTACTTTGGTGCATCTCTATGCCCTGTGATCGTCCATCTCGCTTCGTCGGATCCGTCGGCATCTCAACAAATCTTTATGCGTCGGATTGTCCGTCTCAGCCTCGTGAGTCATGCTATCACTGCGCCTCCTCATGTAATTAAAACATAATTACAGGCACATAGACCCGACAATAAACGAGAAAAATAGAGGCTCGCAGACCCCAATAATAATAATCACATGTACATACATCACATCACAAGTCTATGATCATCTGTCCACATCATATATCACATGTATATATTACTTTATAGGACTACTAGATAAAAAAATAGTTAATTAAACTATTTAATTAACATATTTTCTGAAATCAAGGACATAGAGGGAATTTTCTAAATTCCTAGGGGTATTTTGGTAATTCTATTAAAAGAATAGAATTTAGAAATTTTGAAATCCTGAGGGTATTCTGGTCATTTGGTCGTAAGGGACAAAATTAGAATTTCGAAAATTCCTAGGGGTATTTTAGTTATTTTGTCAAAAGGGACAAAAATCAAAATTTTGAAATTATTTTGATTGCCCAAAACCCTAATACCTTTCCCTTCTGCATAGTTACGGCCGCCGCCACCCTGCCGACGGTGGCCACTATGGCCGGGCTCGCCGCCTCGCCCTTTCATGCAAGCGTAAGGGTACTTGTGAAATGGTCTCATGAATGGCGCTACTTCTTCCAAGAGCTAGCCTGGCGGCGGCGCTGCCCCTGCGAGTGCGGCGCTGGCTTTGGTGCCATGCCCACGCGGGCGCTCGCGCTGCGGTTGCAACGCTTGCAGGTGACGCTAATTCATGCGGCGGTTGCCAAGCCTGCACAACGACAGTACCGCAAGTCTTTTGCTGTTAGCGAGCCGTAGCCGTCTGCCGATCGGTTTGCGCCGCCACGGCCGCCGGTTGTTACTGTCAGGTAGGCAAAGCAAGGCTGCTGCGACCTTACGGCCATTGCATGAGTACAACGGGCAGCAACAGTTGCTGCCCTTCCTCGCCCTTCGCGCAAACGATTTTGGCGTCAAAAGCAGATCTAAAATACAACACACACAGTTTAAGATCTGATCTTCGCACGAACAACCTGGCTCTGATACCACCGTTGGGAAATCCGGCAGGGGGAGCAACATCACATGCGCAGCGGAAGAACAGAAAAATAAAAATCCCAGATTTTTCGTAGAAAGTTTCTGTCATCGTGCAAAGATCGGTGCGTCAAAAGCAAATCTGCAAAACTGCACGTGTAAAAGAAGATACCTAGGGAGATCATATCTCCCTGAATTCCTACAGATCTGTGAGAGAGGATGAAGGAGGTCAAGCGTCCTCCTCTTTAGCGATATCCACACGACAGGGATTGTGACGATGCACCTCTCTCTCTAGGGAGAGGCGAACAGGAGGTGGCTACCAAAAACCATCAGCCTATAGAGCTTTGGTTCCCTCCTATTTATAGAGGCCCCCTGAAAACCCTAATGGATCTTTTGCCCTATTGAGTATTGGATCTCCATCCAATTACCTAAGCCTCTTGGATTAGTGGGTCTCTACCCAATAATCTCTTATTAGCAATTATTGGATCTCATCTCAAGATCCAATAATTTAGGGGCTTAATGGATATCCAATAAGATAGGGGGTTTAGCGGATATCTCATATCCGAACCTCTACTCGTCGCAATACCTACCATATGTGTGTGACCCTCTAGGCCCAATATCGAGCTGGCCGTGAGTCATACTTGTCAGAACTCTTTCTGACTTAGTGAATTATTATCTCTATACTAATTCACCCAACTCATCGACCGCGGACATACCAGGCCATTACGCCGTGGCCCCCAAACGATACAGGAGAATCCAATCCTTTGGATTTATCTATCCTCAGTTACCATGTATCTATAATCCCTCATCCATCTAATATCTTAGAGACCCTATACCGGGCATGGTGTTGTCAGGCCCATATGATCTCTCCTCGAGTCTTGCTGTTGTTGGATTCTCCCGGAAAACTCTTTCTCTCTCAATTCGAATAACTTTGGCCAAGGATTTGTTCAAGCAAGAACACATGGGATATTCCTATTATGATATCGAGAGCGGATGATCCTCTATTGACACTCAATAGCCCTCGTAAGGTTGGCTACCACTTCTAATGACCGGTTGTACTAGATTTGGAACTTTCTAAACCTATAAGTCTGGTATCAAAGAGTAGAGTACTCATACAGGACATCCTTGGTGTCTCAAGTCTAAGGAACAAATACACTACTAGGACTAGGGAATCGTTGTCTGACGTGAGGTATCAATAACCATCCAGTATTCCGTAGGCAGATCAATCAGTGAACTCATTCTCCAATGAGCACCTGCACTGTATCCTTAGTGTCCCCACACGAGTAGCTATGAGACCAACTACCTCCATCATATGAATGGGTATACAGCACACCACTCTATCTGGTTATCTTGATGTCCTTCTCGAGTAACCTATGATGAAGATAATTTAAGGTCTGTGTTTAAAGGTGAATCGGTCTCATTATTGTGATCTCATTACGATCCGATTCTCATTGTACAGATCCAAGGACATCACAATATATACAACATGTAAGATAAAGTGATATAATGTCAATAATCATAAACAAAGAGATTGACGCAGAGTGTTACAAGTGTAATCACTCATATGATTGGCATGTAGGGCACCTATAACTAGCAGGATGAACTCCCTTACAACACCTCTCCTTTTGACGGGCTTAGGAGATAATCTTTACAAGGCCTCTCACCCCTCTCTTGGACTAGAACACTCTTAAAACTTTTAATAGAGTTTTAAGAAAGATTTCAATAACCTTTTAATAGGGAAGATTTTGACACACTTTCAATAACCTTTCAATAGGGAAGATTTTGACACACTTTCAATAGTGTTTTTCCTCTTTTTATCTTAGTTCTAGACATCCCTTCATCCGTGAATGAGAGGGGTATTTATAGGCCTCAAGAGGATTCAAATTTGGAGCCCAAACTTGGAGCCCAAATTTGAATCACCTTGGTTTTTAGTATTCTAGCGGTACTGGGCGGTGCCACCGCCAGTGCTCTCGGCCTTTGGGTGGTGCCACCACCCAGCTCTCTGGTCATGGGCGGTGCCACCGCCCAACCTATTCCAGCACGCTGGTTTGGGCCTTAAACTCGGCCCAAACCGGTCCAAAACAAGGCCCAATTGGCCCCTACTTGGTTTATAGGATTAACACCTAATCCTAAACCAAATTACATGCTAACTATGAATTTTAAAGACATTTCCTAAGCTATTACAAAGTCCAACAAGTCAAGACTTCTTCCGACGAACCCTCGGAAACCATTCTGCGGACTCCCGGCAAGCTCTCGGACTTCACGATGATCTTGGCGAGTTCCAACGAGCTTCATTGGCAAGCTCTGATCTTTCTTGGCAAACTCCATGAACTTTCGACGAACCTTCCGGCGAACTTCCGAAAACCCTTCGGCAAACTCCCTACTCATTCTCGACCAGTTCCGGCAACACTCCCAATGAATCTTCGGACTTTCATCGAACTCTCAAACTCCCAACGATCCATCACATTTGTCTTTCGGCACTTTATTTCGCTTTACGTCTTCATCGTTATCATAGTTAATCCTGCACACACACAAACATAAACTCTACTTCGATCTAGACAGTTATTACAACGCGAATTGACATTCAGTTGCTCGGCACGTCATTGGTCGGTGCTTTGTCCGATTCTTCGGCGCATCGTCCTCTCTTGCGGCTTATTACCCAATCGACGGTTGACCTCCGCAAATCTAATATCCTTGGCATAACTCCGCTCTTCTTGACCCGATGCCCGACGTCCGAAGCCTCCTGTCGATTGTCGATCGAACCTTCGGCTCGACATCCAATATCCTGACGTGATCACTTTTGACGCAATGTCAATTCCTCCAGCGTCAACTGTCTAATCCTGATCGATAATAGACCTACGTCACTCAAAATGTAATTAGATCATAAAACATAATCAATTAGTTTCATCATCAAAATCCGAGATTCAACAATCTCCTCCTTTTTTATGATGACAACTAATTGATGACTAACGGAGTTAACCATAACTTTTCGAAGTTTAACCAAACTCCTCCTATCAATATGCCATTGATAGAACACTTGGATTATCCCAAATCCAAGCAACATTCATCACATATTATGAGAAAACAACAAAACCATCATGCAAATGTATAAAATATTCAATTCAATGCATGAAGTCATCAATCTACTTCTCCCCCTATGTCATCAACAAAAAGGAGAAGTTGCATCATAGCTAGTTTAAAAGATATGTAAATTTTACAACACACTAGCTATTAATCACATCATACAACATTTAAGCATAGCAAGTTTCTTATGATAGACAATATCGCACTTGTTGTGATGATAACAAGTTTTTCTATGTTTCTTTGAGAAGTGCAAGAAAATTATATTCAAAGATGTACATTTTCTTGACTTTACGATATACATGCAATTTTGTAATTTTTTTCTTCTCTTTTACAAGTTTGTAAGTTTTACTTTCTTTGCATGCTAGGACTTTTGCATCCATTTGTAATATGCAAGCTAGCAAAAGCCTTCTCCCCCTTTATCAGTGTCAAAAAGAAAGGGAAGATTAATACTTCAAATAATCTTGTATGAGATTTAACAATAATTTGTAACAAAGATGCAAGCAATTTTATAGAAAAAGTGAAGTTAAGCAAGATTTTTGCCTCTCTTGAGATAGTAACTTTTTGCTTCTCAATGTTTAAGCTAGCAAATTTTTTTCTTTGGATGCACAAGCTAGCAATTTAACTCCCCCTTTTATCAATATCGAAAGAAAGGGAGAAACCAATGATCAATTATAAATTTGTATCAATCAATATATCAATCATCACAAGATGCATACAAGACAAGAAATCATGTCATGAAGGATGTCAATATATAAATTCAACAAAAATCAAAACAAGGAGATATCATTCATGATTCATTACTTTTTTTAGCAAGATCAAAATAAATGTATCAATTTTTAATTTAAGATAAATATCATACAACCAAGAATCATGATATACAGATCAATATCAAGGATCAAGTCATAATTACAAGTGTTAATATATTTTCTTTTCATTCATTTTTAAGCCATGATAAAAGAATAAATCAATAATTCAATCATTAAGCACATTTCTTTTTCATCAAATTTTCAATCATCACATAAGGAAGTTATGTCATGAAGGATCAATTCATGAATAAACAAGAATTATATATATTTATCATGAAAAAAATCTTGACTTATATGTAGGAGTTTTCAAATCATTACGATAATGATTTCGTAAAAAAAAATCTCAAATATATAGTTCTAAGAAATCAAAATCATGATTTATAAGACTCATATAAATCATCAAAATTACTCTCAAGAGATTCATACAAGGTCATGAATTTAATAAAATTTCTTTATAACAAAATAAAATCTTTTAGAGCTTGATTCAAGCATTAAATACATCTTAACAAGTCATAATTTTAAAAGATTCAAGAGTCACTAAAAGAAAAATCATTCAAGTTCAATTTGACAAATCATGACTCATAATCAAATTATCATTTTTAATATTCATAACATGAACAAAGTGTTGAATCTTAGATTTTGATGATGAAACTAATTGATTGTGTTTTATTGTTTAACTGCGTGTTGAGTTACACAGGTCTACTATCGATCAGGATTAGACAGTTGACACTGGAGGAATTGACATTGCGCCAGAGGTGATCACGTTAGGATATTGGATGTCGAGCTGGAGGTTCGATCGACTATCGACAGGAGGCTTCGGACGTCGGGCATTGGGCTAAGAAGTGCAGAGTTGCGCCATGGATATCGGGGTTGCGGAGGTCAACCGCCGATTGGGCAAAAAGCCACAAGAGAGGGCGATGTGCCGAAGGATCGGAAGAAGCACCAACCAATGACGTGCTGGGCAACTGGATGTCAATTCGTGTTGTAATAATTGTCTAGATCGAAGTAGGGTATTTGTTTGTGCAGGAGTAACTACGATAAGGATGAAGACGTAAAGCGAAACAAAGGGCCGAAGTCAAGTGCGATGGATCGTTGGGAGTTCGAGTGTTCGATGGAAGTCCGAAGATTCATTGGGAGTGCTGCCAGAACCGGCCGAGAACGAGTAGGGAGCTTGCCGAAGGGTTTTCGGAAGTTCGCCGGAAGGTTCGTCGGAAGTTCGCGGAGCTTGCCAAGAAAGATCGGAGCTTGCCAAAGAAGCTCGAGGGAACTCACCAAAATCATCGTGGAGTCCGAGAGCTTGCCGGGAGTCCACAGGATGGTTTCCAAGGGATCATCGGAAGACCGTCGGAAGTTCGTCGAAAGCTCGTCGGAAGAAGACTTGACTTACAGACTTTGTAATAGCTTAGGAATATCTTTAAATTCGTAGTTAGCATATTAATTTAGGTTAAAATTAGGTATTAATCCTATAAACCCAAAGTAGGGGCCATTGGGCCTTGATTTGGACTAGTTTGGGCCAAAGTTTTTGGCCCAAATCGAACCAGCATAGCTGGGCGGTAGCACCGCTTGGCTGGGGTGGTAGTACCACCCCTGTTGTGTCAGTCTGCCAGACTTACAAGCGGTAGCACCGCCCCAGCACCGGGAAACTCAAATTGAGTTCAAATTTGGAGCTCAAATTTGAATCCATTTTGAGCCTATAAATACCTTCCCTTTCTCAGCTGAAAGGGTAACCCTTTAGAGTTAGATTTTGAGAAAAAGTCTTGGGAAAGTCTTGTTCTTCAATTGCTTAAGTGTTCACCTCCTTCTCTTTGTGAAAACTTATAAGAGTATGAACCTCTTGTAAAAGGGTTGTAAGAGGGGTATTTGGTCCTTCCCCTTCAAAAGGATTTGCTAGTGGAAGAGGGGAGCCTCATCGGTGAAGGCTTCAAGAGTGGATGTAGGTTATTTGACCGAACCACTATACATCGTGGTGTTCTTGAATGTATGAGTGTTTAAATTTAGAAATTATTTCTTTACATTGCTGCAAGCCTTTACTTGCTCCACTTCTTTTTCATCTTCTTACGTATGCTTTAAAGTTAGAACGCAATCAAATCGGTTTCAAATGAAACGTTGCTTTCATCGTACGAAGTTTCTGAAGCTTGTTTTAAATCGCCGAAAAGTTATCGTTTTATCCGCTGCACTAATTCATCCCCCCCCTCTTAGTGCCGCTCGATCCCTAACACAAAGTTATTACCATATCATCAAAATCTCATTCAAAATTCAAGTGATTTACAAAATATCATAAATGAATTTATCACTTATCTTTCATGAAAAATCAAAATTTTCAAAAATCATACACTTCGCTTCTTTATGATTTGCATTGATTTCGTATAAATATGTCGTTGTCTTCTTTTATGTTGAATAGAAATAAGTATAAACGTTCAAGACATAAAGGCTAAATCTTATAACACAAATTATCAAGCATGATTCATATTTAAAATGTATCTTATGTAGTAAATACGAATCAAGCATTTGTCAAATCCGAAATCATCTTCAAAATTATATTCAATAAATACATACATGACAAGCATAGATTTATTGAAATTCCTATAGAAAAATCGATAAGATTAAGATAGAGGATTGCATTTTGTTTTTATAAATTTCTATTCATGTGATTTGCTTCTTATATGCATGCCTTTGTCTTTTAATGTCAAATTGAGACAATCATAAAAGTTCAAGACGTAAAGGCAAAAACCATCATTAAGATTCTTAAAGTCAAAAAAATAACATGTCATATAAATAATTTATCATAAAATGATTAAGACCAAAAACACATAGGTTCAAAGTGCAAGAGTCACTCATCACACATAATATGTTTTATTTTAATTTGTTGGTTTCATATGAGTGTGCTCATGTTTTAAAAAATGAGTATCATTTTTAAAAACAACACATAAGTTTCGTCATCCAGATATGATATCATAAAGTCATTAAGCATGATAACAATCTTTTAAATCCTTATGCATGATATCATGAAAATAAACTTTTTATATTTTTATTTCATCATTGTTTATGATTTCATAAGATATGTTCTAATATTTACATGAAAGCTATCATCGTATAAATTTGAAATACAAGTTTTGTCATTAAGACCATTAAGATCAAATGCATCACACATAAAACATCATGATAGTACATTTTCTTATTTTTATGAGTTTTAATTTACATGATTTGATCTTTCATAAGAATGATCAAATTTTTGTATGAAAATGTTATGCATCATATTTAAACATGAAGACATCATTAAAATAATTTTAATTCTTTCTTTCATTAGTTATAACAAGATGATTGATGCTCAAATTTTTACTAAAATCATTTTATAAATTTCATCATAAAAACGATTAAGACCTATTAATCGAGATTTTCAAATCATAAGCATGATACTATAAAATTATCATTAAAACATTTTCAAAAACAACATACATAGATGTGTAGTTGATGTATAATCATTATTACAAATCATTCAAAATTTTAAAACATAACATGCATGATATAAAATCGTCAAACATCATGTTTAGAACGAAAAATCAATGTAATTCATCAAGATACACATGCATAGATTAGTCCTCATAGGTGTATACACATTATCACACATCGTACAATCATCATTTAAATTTTTATTTTTCAAAAATTACTAGAAAGAAAAAGCATAAAAAAATTACTACCAACTATATCAAGCAACTCATGAAAGGATCATGTAATTTCAAAATAAGGTGAAAGCATTTCGAGTGAGTTACTTACCTCATTGTCGAAAATCGATAAGGCATAGTTTGTCGTTCCACTTTCAGAAGTTCTTGATTCATCCTTGGGTGTCTTCATCTTCTTTGGCTTCTTCCTCCATTCAAGTTTATTATTTATTTTAGATTTTTATTTAATGAACTTATTAAGATTTAGTGTTCGAAGTTCAAAGTTCTCAATAGTGTCCTCATCACTTGAGTCATCACTCAAGTGGCATTTCAAAGTTCGGAGTTCTAAAACCTTCTTGTTATTTAGAAAATGGTTCATGTGTTCATCATGTTCAAGAGTCATTTCATAGGTCAATAAAGACCCAATTAGTTCTTCAAGTGAATAAACGTTTAAGTCTTTAGACTCTTGAATAGTTGTTATTTTTGGATCCCAACTCTTTGGGAGGGATCTTAAAATCTTGTTAGTGAGTTCAAAGTTTGAAAAATATTTACCAAGGCTTTTCAAGCTATTGGGTGTACATATCACTGATAGTTTCGCTTGGTGTCATTCGGAAGAGCTCAAAATCATACAATAAGAGATTCACTTTTGAGTCTTTGACTCTACTAGTTCTCTCGTGCGTGATTTCAAGTATTCACCAAATGTCAAAAGCCGTTTCATACATAGAAATCCGATTGAACTCATTTTTATCTAAAACACAAAATAAGGCATTCATAGCCTTTACATTCAAAGAAAAAGACTTTTTCTCCAAATCCGATCATTCGTTCATCGATTTAGAGGGAAGTTGAAAATAATTTTCAACAACGTTCCACAAATCCAAATCCATTAAAAGCAAAAAAACTCTCATATGAGTTTTTCAATAAGTGTAGTCCGATCCATTAAAGAACGGTGGACATACAACCGAAAAGCCCTCTTAAAAGCCATGAAGAGCCATTTCTTACAGGTGTAAATCCAAATGAGAAATAACGTAGCTCTGATACTAATTGTTAGGGATCGAGCGATACTAAGAGGGGGTGAATTAATGCAGCGAATAAATACGATAAACTTCGACGCTTTTAAAATAACTTCGAAAACTTCGTACGTTGAAAGCAACGTTTCGTTTGAAACCGTTTCGATTGCATTTTAACTTGAAGGAATACGTAAGAAGGAGACAACGAAGTAGGGCATCAAAGTGAAGATGGTTTGCAGTAATGTAAATGATAATAAGATAAACGCAAACCGATTTATAGTGGTTCAGTCATACGACCTATCTCCACTCCTGATTCCTCTTCACTTGGGGCTACCAACTTTTTCACTAGCTATCCTCCTTTCAATGGGTGATGATGAACTCCCTTACAGCACCCCTCCTTTTGATAGGCTTAGGAGATAACCCTTACAAGGCCTCTCACCCCTCTCTTTGACTAGAACACTTTTAAAACTTAGAGGAAAGATTTTAACATACTTTCAACAGAGTTTTCTCTCTTTTTATCTCAGTTCTAGACATCCCTTTATCCATGAATGAGAGGGGAATTTATAGGCCTCAAGAGGATTCAAATTTGGAGCCCAAACTTGGAGCCAAAATTTGAATCACCTTGGTTTTCGATGTTCTGACGGTACTAGGCGGTGCCATCGCCCAGCCAGTGGTGCCACCGCCAGTGCTCTCGGATGCTGGGCAGTGCCACCGCCTAGCCTATTCCAGCACACTGGTTTGGGTCTTAAACTCGGCCCAAACCAATCCAAAGTAAGGCCCAATTGGCCCCTACTTGGTTTATAAGATTAACACATAATCCTAAACCAAATTACATGCTAACTATGAATTTTAAAGATATTTCCTAAGCTATTACAAAGTCCAACAAGTCAAGACTTCTTCTGGCGAGCTTCCGGTGATCTTCCGATAATCTTCCGACGAACCCTCGAAAACCATTCTGCAGAGTCCCGGCAAGCTCCCGGACTTCACGATGATCTTGGCGAATTCCAACGAGCTTCATTGACAAGCTTCGATCTTTCTTGGCAAGCTCTGCAAACTTCTGACAAACCTTTCAGTGAACTTCTAAAAACCCTTCGGCAAGCTTCCTACTCGTTTTTGGGCAGCTCCGACAACACTCCCAATGAATCTTCGGACTTCCGTCGAACTCTCAAACTCCCAATGATCTATCACACTTGTTTTCCGGTACTTTATTTCGCTTTATGTCTTCATCGTCATCGTAGTTAATCCTGCACACACACAAACAAAAACTCTACTTCGATCTAGACAGTTATTACATCGCGAATTGACATTCAGTTGCCCGGCACGTCATTGGTCGGTGCTTCATCCGATTCTTCGACGCATCGTTCTCTCTTGTAGCTTGTTGCCCAATCGATGATTGACCTCCGTAACCTCGATATCCTTGGCGCAACTCCGCTCTTCTTAGCCCGATGCCCGACGTCCGAAGCCTCCTGTCGATTGTCGACCGAACCTCCGGCTCGACATCCAATATCCTGACGTGATCACTTCTGGCGCAACATCAATTCCTCCAGCGTCAATTGTTTAATCTTGATTGATAGTAGACCTGTCACTCAAAACGTAATTAGATCATAAAACACAATCAATTAGTTTCATCATCAAAATCTGAGATTTAACATATGGGTTGTGGCTTGGCCTGCTGGTTAATTTTAATCCAAATTCTAATCAATTTTCTCAATTCCAAATTATAGCAGTATAGAATTATAATCAAAACATCTAATTATTAAGTTATTAAAACATAATAAATAATGATAGATTAAAAAGATGAAATTTCATAGGAAAGAAAAGTAGATATATAAAAATTAAATAAAAATATTTTAGATGATTATATTTTATTTTGTTATGTTTATATTTTATGTTAAAACTGATAATAATTTAGCTGACTGTCTAACTAGATACTTAAATAGGACTAAGGTTCTAATATCATCAAAGAAGATGAGTCTTTACCTAAAATGTATCTTCCAAAGGCAACAACGAGCACAATGGTTAATACTTTAATGTATATAGATATGGAGTTTATCCCTAACCCCATCATTATGGTGATTAGTACTCCTATATAAAAGTATATGAAGAGCATAGCTCTAAAAGTGATGGAAGGTGATATTTGTTATGAGATGTGACTCTACACATTTTTGGTAAGGGCTCTTTAATATGAAAGAATCCATAGACAATCGTAAATAGGGATTTGGGTATTTCTTAGAATTTCTCATGAATAAATAAGATACTTGCTTAAGGCCATTAACGTGTAACGTGAAGATAAATTATATATCATGTATGAGTCATTTGAAGTCAGGATCAAATGATCCTAGTTCAAAACCTGATTCACTTTGTTTCCTTCATAGGGATGTTTACTCCACTAAATGTGATTAAGTTTTCGAAAAGATACATAATTGATCATATAATATATGTATCAGTAATATTTAATTTTAATAATTTTATTTTATTTACTTATTTAAATTATGAAGAAAATTTGAGTTTTTATTTTTGGATCGTTAGAACTTGAAGGAAAAAAAAAACTCAAATTTCCCTTCACTATTCAGACTTTAGTCCCACATTGACCATCGAGAGAATTTTCCCTCAACACTTTTACTCTCCTCTCAAAGTTTAATGTAAGATATTAGATGACGAGATTGGTATTAATATTATTATTTATATTGAGTAAGATTTAAGAATAACATATGCTTTATTCATTTTATAACACATTGGATAATTATAAAATTATCAATTTGCCCTAGCTATAGTAATCGTCATTGTAGAGGGACCACACTGTCTCAGAGTGCGGTTACACCGCTCACTGTTGCATTTGTACAATGCTACATAACATTGGCTTATTAGTTGGGATTATCTATAAATAAACTACATATTGAGTGTCAAAAAATACAATAAAATTTTGCCAAAAATAAAGAAAAGAGAAGTTTTCTCATTTTCATTCATTTTCATTCAATTATTAGTATGAAGTGTCTATAGATAATTTATGATTGTACTCATAAAAGAATCATCTTAATGTTTTATCTTTTGTGACTCATCGACAACACTTGCACGAGGTTTAAGGAATATACCTAAGATGGTGTTTGCATAACTTCGGCTTTCTCTTCTAAACTTTTTTATTTTAATTTTTACACATTTAACCTATTTTTAATTTAATCGAATATTTTTTTAGTATTCCTACTCTAACATGCTTTCCAACCATAACCCAACGGATGACTCCACACATGGGCGCCCCTTGCATCAGCTGGTTCACTTTCGAGTCTTTGACTCTACTAGTTACCTCATGTGTGATTTCAAGTATTCACAAAACGTCAAAAGTCGTTTCGCACATAGAAATCCGATTGAACTCATTTTTGTCTAAAGCACAAAATAAGTCATTCATAGCCTTTGCATTCAAAGAAAAAAGACTTTTTTCTCTAAATCTGACCATTCATTCGTCGGTTTAAAGGGAAGTTAAAAATGATTTTCAACAACCTTCCACAAATCCAAATCCATTGAAAGCAAAAAAACTCTCATTCGAGTTTTTCAATAAGTGTAGTCCGATCCATTAAAGAACGATGGACGTACAATCGAAAAGCCCTCTTGAAAGTCATGAAGAGTTATTTCTTATGGGTGTAAATCCAAATGAGAAATAAATAACATGGCTCTGATACCAATTGTTAGAGATCGAGCGACACTAAAAGGGGGGGGTGAATTAGTGCAGTGGATAAATACGATAAACTTCGGTGCTTTTAAAACAACTTTAGAAACTTCATATGTTGAAAGCAACGTTTCGTTTGAAATCGTTTCGATTGTATTTTAACTTGAAGGAATACATAAGAATGAGACAATGAAGTAGAGTATTAAAGTGAAGATGATTTGCAGTAATATAAATGATAATAAGATAAATACAAACCGATTTATAGTGGTTCGTTCATACGACTTACGTCCACTCCCGATTCCTCTTCACTTGAAGCCACCAGCTTTTCCACTAGCTATCCTCCTTCCAACGGGCGACGATGAACTCCCTTACAATACCTCTCCTTTCGACGAGCTTAGAAGATAATCCTTACAAGGCCTCTTACCCCTCTCTTGGATTAGAATATTCTTAAAACTTAGAGGAAAGATTTTGACACACTTTCAATAGAGTTTTTCCTCTTTTTATCTCAATTATAGATATCCCTTCATCCATGAATGAGAGGGGCATTTATAGGCCTCAAGAGGATTCAAATTTGGAGCTCAAATTTGAATCACCTTGGTTTTCGATATTCTGGCGTACTATGTGGTGCCATCGCCTAGCCAGCGATGCCACCGCCAGTGCTCTTGGGTGTTGGGTGGTGCCATCGCCCAGCTCTCGTCCTCTGGATAGTGCCTTTAAGTAGTGGTTTTGCTTAGCAAAGGCCGTGCCACCACGAAACCATTTCTATTCCACTCGTACCATTTGGATATTCTTTTAAGACGCTAGTTTAGGTCTTAAACTCAGCTTAAACCAGCCCAAAATAAGGTCCAATTGGCCCATACTTAGTTTATAGGATTAACACTTGATCCTAAACCAAATTACATACTAACTATGAATTTTAAAGATATTTCCTAAGCTATTACAAAGTCCAACAAGTCAAGACTTCTTCTGATGATCTTCCGGCGGTCTTCCGACGAACCCTCGGAAACCATTCTGCGGACTCCCGGCAAGCTCCCGGACTTCATGATAATCTTGGCGAGTTCCAACGAGATTTATTGGCAAGCTCCAATCTTTCTTGGCAAGCTCTGTGAACTTCCAACGAACCTTCTGGTGAACTTTCGAAAATCCTTCGACAAGTTCCCTACTCGTTCTCGGCCAGTTCTGATAGCACTCCCAACAAATCTTCAGACTTCCGTCGAACTCTCAAGCTCTTAACGATCCATCGCACTTGTCTTTCGGCATTTTGTTTTACTTTGTCTTTGTCGTCATTATAGTTAATCTTGCACACACACATATAAAAACTTTATTTTGATCTAACTAGTTATTACAACGTGAATTGACATTTAGTTGCCCGGCATGTCATTGGTCAGCACTTCATCCTATTCTTTGGCGCATCGTTCTCTCTTGCGCCTTGTTGCCCAATCAACGGTTGATCTCCGCAACCCCGATATCCTGGCGCAACTCTACTCTTCTTGACCCAATGCCCGACGCAAGCTATGTTGTATATCTACAAGAATCGAGCCTATAATATTTATCGACCGAACTTCCACATGACATCCAATATCTTGCGTGATCACTTCGTGTAACGATCTTCAATTCATCAGGTCTATTGTCAAATAACCGATCGATAGTAGACCTACGTCATTCAAAATACAATTAGATCATAAAACATAATCAATTAGTTTCATTATCAAAATCCGAGATTCAACATATGAGTTGTGGCTTGACCTGCTGGTTAATTTTAATCCAAATTCTCATCAATTTTCTCAATTCCAAATTATAGCAGTATAGAATTATAATCAAAATATCTAATTATTAGGTTATTAAAACATAATAAATAATGATAGATTAAAAAGATGAAATTGCATAGGAAAGAAAAGTAGATATATAAAAATTAAATAAAAATATTTTAGATGATTATATTTTATTTTGTTATGTTTATATTTTATGTTAAAACTGATAATAATTTAGCTGACTGTCTAACTAGATACTTAAATAGGACTAAGGTTCTAATATCATCAAAGAAGATGAGTCTTTACCTAAAATGTATCTTCCAATGGTAGAAACCCAACCTCTATGATAGGATCCTTGAAGAAAGTTTAAAAAAAAAGACAACAACGAGCACAATGGTTAATACTTTAATGTATATAGATATGGAGTTTATCCCTAACCCCATCATTATGGTGATTAGTACTCCTATATAAAAGTATATGAAGAGCATAGCTCTAAAAGTGATGGAAGGTGATATTTGTTATGAGATGTGACTCTACACATATTTTTGGTAAGGGCTCTTTAATATGAAAGAATCCATAGACAATCGTAAATAGGGATTTGGGTATTTCTTAGAATTTCTCATGAATAAATAAGATACTTGCTTAAGGCCATTAATGTGTAACGTGAAGATAAATTATATATCATGTATGAGTCATTTGAAGTCAGGATCAAATGATCCTAGTTCAAAACCTGATTCACTTTGTTTCCTTCATAGGGATGTTTACTCCACTAAATGTAATTAAGTTTTCGAAAAGATACATAATTGATCATATAATATATGTATCAGTAATATTTAAATTTAATAATTTTATTTTATTTACTTATTTAAATTATGAAGAAAATTTGAGTTTTTATTTTTGGATCGTTAGAACTTGAAGGAAAAAAACTCAAATTTCCCTTCACTATTCAGACTTTAGTCCCACCATCGAGAGGCTTTTCCCTCAAAACTTTTACTCTCCTCTCAAAATTAAATGTTAAATATTAGAAAACAAGATTGATATTAATTTTATTATTTATATTGAGTTAGATTTAAGAATAACATGTATTTTATTTATTTTATAACACATTGGATAATTATAAAATTATCAATTTACCACACACTGTCTGAGTGTGCGCAGTGTGCCGTTGCACCGCTCACTGTTGCATTTGTACAATGCTACATAACATTGGCTTATTAGTTGGGATTATCTATAAATAAACTACATATTGAGTGTCAAAAAATACAATAAAATTTTGCCAAAAATAAAGAAAAGAGAAGTTTTCTCATTTTCATTCATTTTTTTCTCAATTTTTTTTGTTTCTCCTTCATTATTAGTATGAAGTGTCTATAGATAATTTATGATTGTACTCATAAAAGAATCATCCTAATGTTTTATCTTTTGTGACTCATCGACAACACTTGCACGAGGTTTAAGGAATATACCTAAGATGGTGTTTGCATAACTTCGGCTTTCTCTTCTAAACTTTTTTATTTTAATTTTTACACATTTAACCTATTTTTAATTTAATCGAATATTTTTTTAGTATTCCTACTCTAACATGCTTTCCAACGATAACCCAACGGATGACTCCACACATGGGCGCCCCTTGCATCAGCTGGTTCATGCGTTAAATTAAATGAACTCAAGTGGTCAAATGAACTATTCTGAGTTGTGGATCTAATCTTGCTCAACTCGCTTTGAGAATAGAGGAAAATAATATTGTAAACTATTAATATAATTAAGTAGCCAAACATCCGACAAAGCCAAGGGGCATAGTCGTTATAATAGCGGAAGTGAATCTAGCTGGGTTATTTTCACTAATAAGTGAGTGAATTTAGTTTGGACTATTTTTCATTAATAAAAAAGAATATTATCTCCTAGATCTCTGATTGTCTAAATAATAATAATAATTGTAGTTGTCTCGATAGACCACTTTGGAGCAATATGAACCTAATAGCAGCTATTATAGGATAAGAGAGTTCCAATCCGATCCATATAATTTATGGATGACATTTGGTTTCCATTTTTAACCCGTAGACATCTTAGATGGACATTTTGGCTGGTGTTGATCGGAGTCGATGTATTGAGATTTGGCGAAAATGATAGGATATTGCTTCTTTGCTCTTGTTGGCTTGAATTTTTCTTCTCATAGTGACTTGTTGTACCTTGCACGCTAATTTTACTTGCTATTTAAATCTTCGAACTCCATGTTTGCAAGTTCTGTTTTCGTGTCTACGTTTCACAACTTTTGCCAAGGTTTCTTTGATCATCTTCGTTCCACATTTTGTGTAGACCTGGCAATGTTGCCCACTGTAGGTTTGTCGCAGGCAGAGGCCATGGAACATATCGAATTGAGGGTGACAAAAGGAAATCTTTTATGATAGCGAAGAGCACAGAGAAGTGCTACACTACGTTGATGAACTACTGTAGCCACAGGGGGTACTGTAGGCTGGATTGAATCCTTCCCTTTCGTCGGTCCTTCTCGACACCTTTTTATTCACATGAACATTATGTCTTTCGCTTTTATGTACTAATGTGTTTTTTCCACTCCCATAGTTCTACTAATCTCATGAGTATGACAATCGTATTTGTCGGCGCACCTAAGGTAATCGGCAACCAAGCAACTGCATGCTCAGTACCAATATATATTTCTACATATACCCATGGAGCTCAAATTGTAAAAGATCAATCTAATGAGCCACTCCATGAGGCCGCGGAGGACACTGATTGATTCAACAAGACCACTCAAGAAGAGTATTTTCAAGTCAAGTTGGTGTGACCAGCCGTAGCAGTCAGTGGAAGAATAAAGACTTGCATTTGGTTTTTGTTGCTTCAGGAAAAGCTTATGATATGAGGTTCGTATCTAGTAACTCACTGGTGACCAAAGACATGATGTGGGATCTTCTCAATTTGACCAAGAGCACAATTCTACGTGCATGTTAATTCGATGGCTATGGTTTGATAGTCCAGTTAGTCGAGCATAATACATCTGATGCTTCTATTTTCCTTCACTGCATCCGCCACCGGTCGCCGGAGTCATTGATGGTTCGCTTTTGAACCGGTTGGACGTGTGAAGGAACGATGTATCAGCCCCAGCAACCCGTGCCTGCAATAGAAATAGCTGTATCATGCTACTATTAACCAGGTCAAAACACGCTGGGAAGAAACATCATGTACATTATTGATGATTGTTGTCGAGCAAGGAGACTGTCAAGTACCTGCTTACTGTGTTTGAAATCTTCCATCAGGAAATTAAGGAAATAAAATGCTTGTAAAGAAGATGCAATTGTCTTCGATGGTTCTGTCGCCATGCCTGGGCACTTTTGGGTTTTGGAGTCTTTGGACCTCCGTTTTGCGGGTTGGTTTTAAGTTTCTTCTTGAATTTTGCTTGTTGAGAGTTTACGTAATCGCTGACAAAATGATTTTTTTAATAAAATATTGCTTCTCTTCTATGTTTCTTTGATCATCTTTTTTCCTCCACATTTTCGTATAGACCGCGATGTTTTGGACTAAAGGTTGTTGCCGGCGAAGGCCATTAAACGAGCATATCAAATTGGAGGTGGCAGAAAGGAATTAATTCTTTTAAATAGGGAATAGCGCAGAGAAGCGTTTGAAGGATGTTGGCGAACTGTGGCAAGCAGGAACAGACACAAATGAATTCCCATAGAGGTAATACCAAAGAAATTTGCCTTTTAAGCTTCTTCCATTTCCACTCAATTTTTGAAGTGAAATTTTGGCTGATTATTATGACTAAAATACATCAGAATCTATATAATTTTCTTTAAAGGGAACTATAGTGTTCATCAAGTGAAAGTGAACCCTTTTTTTTTTTTATTTCAGCTGCTAGTAATAACCGGTTCACCGATTTATCCAATAAAATTTTAGAATTCTTGGTGAATAAGGAGAAGGCTTTTGATACCAATATAATGTTGTGTATGTCCATGTTGCTCTAGTTATAAGTAAATTAAATTAATGAGCCACGCTATGAAGTTGAGGACAGTGATTGAACAAAATCTAACGACAAAAGACATCTTAGGTATTAGATCAAAAAAAATACTGTTAGAGAATTTGAAAATAAGTGGTGTTTCTAAAAAAAAATCTAAAAAACAGAGATTTATTTTTGGTGAGAATTCGTCCATAAGGATTAGCCGGCATATATAAAACCTAGCAAAAAAAAATGATGATGACATTTTAGGTACATTAAACGTGCAGTCGTCCCTTGCCTTTCTTTAAGATATTATATATATATTTTTAATTGAACCAACCATAAATAATAGTTTAAGATTTTATATATTTCCAAGCTTACGAACGTGTCATCGTTGAAGTCCTTTTAATGATTGAAGCGATGATTGGTGTAATTATAAATGAAACCTAACCCAAGCAAATGTGTTCGGTCGGCCTCAATGAGGTGTGCTGTGGGGTCGATTTCAGTAATACAAAATAACCCTAATTAATCAAATATTTGTATGAAGATATATACGAAAAATAAAAGAGGGTGATTTTTTTTAAATAACTTTTTTTTAATAATTTTTTTCCTTTGAAAAGTGCCTCATATTTTCGTTCTTTCTGTTTCGAACAATATTAAAAATACCTCTCATCAATTTTGATTCAAATGATATTATAATATTTTAGTCACCAAAATAAAAACATCATAAAATTTATTTGAAAATACTGTAATTAATATAAACAAATTTATAATCTCAATAAAATTAATTTCAATTCTAGACATATTGTAAGTAGGTGATAGAATTAGGTGTGCGCATCATGTGAAAAATAACCCTAACTAAGCAAATATTACTAATACAATTAGGTGGGCGGTGGGGCCGATATTACTAATACAAAATAACCCTAATTAAGCGAATATTTGCATGGTAGCATGCGAAAAATAAATGAAATTAAGGACATGGCAGGGAGGCATTGGGTGACTCTCCTCGTCATGCTTGCTGTCAGCACGTGGCCAGAGGAGCCGCGGGTCCCACGGCGTGAGTTGTGCTCCACATGTTGCTGTGGATCGATTAAGAGGCGGGGCCTCGCGTCGCCCTCATCATCGTCCACTTCCCACTCGCGATGATTGATGTAGACAGAATAAACAAAGCAGGGAGAAGATGATCCGCCAACGCTTCCTTTCGTAATGTCCCTTCTGAACCAATTTTAATGGCATTCGTCAAGATGCGTGCATTATGAGGATGGTCACACCTGTACTTTACCCAGTGTTTGGTGGAGAAGATGAACAGTGGAAGGATAGATCATGATCCAAGTAGCCGTTGAGGTGAGTCCAAGGCTGTCGTTTCCTGCAACGGGCGTCTCCCAGCGCCCGTATGACCTAAACCGCCGCATTCATCATGCCCACGCTGTCCTGTTCCGCAAGCTCGGGTCCGTATGGGCATGAGATAACAGTGAAACATAGTGCGTTTGGATGAGCCAAGCAAACCGAATCCATTAAAGAGGAAAGAGGTCGGTGCAAGGCTGCAGCCAGTGGGGAAAAGAGGAAGGGACAAGAGTGACCTGTAGACGTCCTTTGTCTGTCTTGTTCACTGCAAACCTGTCTATGCATGTATTATCCTTGCATCGATACTGATGCACATCAAAGCATCCATGGTGAGATCATTACCTTCAGGGTATGAGAAGGATAGAGAAGCCTTTTGAATATGGACTTCCGATTGGTGGACCTATTAAACCACTACATAAAACCAGTAGAAATACGGCAACATTAGGTGATGATTCTTCTACCTAATCCTATCCTTTTTGTACTATAAAATGGTAAAAAAAAAAAGAAAAAGGAAGCATATGGACAATTTTATACCATAAATCAAAATAATTGTTTTGTTCACCTTCAGTACCTCTATAAAGGCACCTGAGCAGTCCTTAATTCCCCTCACATGCTCTCGTCTGTTTGTCCAGAAGGTTGCTGAGGAAGAAAGTCCTGAGAGAGAGAGAGAGAGAGAATGGAGGGGAAGGAGGAGGATGTGAAGCTTGGAGCCAACAAGTTCTCAGAGAGGCAGCCCATAGGGACAGCAGCTCAGGACAAGGACTACAAGGAGCCACCACCAGCCCCCCTCTTTGAGCCAGGGGAACTCAAATCTTGGTCCTTCTACAGGGCTGGGATCGCGGAGTTCGTGGCCACCTTCCTCTTCCTCTACATCACCATCCTCACTGTCATGGGGGTGGTCAAGTCCAGCAGCAAGTGTTCCACTGTGGGCATCCAGGGAATTGCGTGGGCCTTTGGAGGCATGATCTTTGCTTTGGTCTACTGCACCGCCGGCATCTCCGGTAAACTTTTGCTTACACCTTTCCACCTCCTTGCTTCTTGTTCCTGAACTCATAGTTCTTGTTCGTCTTACACCTTCGCCGGCGTTTCTTGTGCAGGTGGCCATATCAACCCTGCTGTGACCTTCGGGCTGTTCCTGGCGAGGAAGCTGTCCCTCACACGGGCCCTCTTCTACATGGTGATGCAGTGCCTGGGCGCCATCTGCGGTGCCGGCGTCGTCAAGGGCTTCCAAAAGGGAGTCTACCAGAGCAACGGTGGCGGAGCCAACGTCGTGGCCTCCGGCTACTCCAAGGGCGACGGATTGGGCGCCGAGATCGTGGGCACCTTCATCCTGGTCTACACCGTCTTCTCCGCGACCGACGCCAAGCGCAACGCCAGGGACTCCCACGTGCCTGTAAGCCCCCCTTGCTTTTGTGTAGCTCTCACAGCTTTCGCTTGTAGAAGCAGAGGCTAACGAGAAGTGAATGATGGGTTATGAACAGCTTCTTGCGCCCTTGCCCATCGGATTCGCTGTCTTCCTGGTTCACCTGGCAACCATCCCCATCACCGGCACCGGCATCAACCCTGCTCGGAGCCTGGGAGCTGCCGTCATCTACAACAAGGACCATGCCTGGGATGACCATGTAAGCATGTTAAAGTGGATGCAGGATTAAGCTGCAGACTCCCAACTGTTACAACAATTCTGATGTAGCTTCGTGTTTGTGTTGATGCTTTCACAGTGGATCTTCTGGGTTGGTCCCTTCATTGGAGCTGCCCTCGCTGCCCTCTACCACCAGGTGGTCATCAGAGCCATCCCATTCAAGAGCAGATCCTGAGTGTTCTTTTCTGCATGGACTCTCCATCAGATCCACGTCTACCTTCCGTTTGCAGATCATTTTGTTGTGTTCTTCCTTCCTTTCTTTCTTAATCATCTTAAAATTCCACTGTCGTGCATTCATGTACTGCTGCTACTGGTGATCGAGTATGTAAATTAAGTAATCGTGTAGTGAAATCCAGTCGTCTGCTGCTTCAGGAGAGCTCGTTTCTTTCTTAATTCACCCGCGAGTTGGCAAGAACAGATGCACAGATGCTTGCAAGAACAGTAGCATTTGTGCAGTGGAAGGACAATCATTGACGGTGTGTGGTTGGATAAACACTGGGCGGCACCAATTCTGGATTTTTCTTCTCGATTCTGTGGTTCCACTTCGTTCAGATTAGCTCTCACGAAGTATAGCATGTCTTGATGGAAAAGGACATTCTATCTGCAGCTTTACAGTAATCTGCCCGAGTTCTCCTGAAGAATTTTACAAGCAGGTTTTGAAGGATACAAGTATATTATTACACAAATTGGTAGAATTTGGAACTCTCATAAGTTGTCTAATTCTGGATTGTTAGATACAACTGGATTAGGCTTAAGAAAATGAAAATATATCATATAATTTATATTACATCTAAAAGGCCGTTGTACAGACATTAGCGTTGACTATTTGTTGGGAGGAAATGGAGAAAATTTGAGGCCAAAAAGAGAAATCTATCGTAGATTAATAATCAAATAATATTTTAGAAAGTTTATGTAAGATTAACTTGGTTTAGTAAATTTTTGTGTATATTTATAAAAAAAATTAAATTTTTTGAGATCAATTATGAGATCCTTTGGCTATTTTTAGACTCATTTTATACATCTCTCAGCCTTCTCTTTTTATAAATCTTAGATATCACCCTCAAGAATTAGCTTATTGTTTTATTCATTGAGGTAATATGTATTTATATAAGATTTAATAAAGAGATTTTTCTCAATTACACACTTAAATTATGTAATCAAATCATACATTCAAATTTATGATTGATCCTCAAATCATAAATTGATTAGGGATGTAAGGAATATAAAGTTGTCATTTTATATTAGTCTTTATCATAATATTTTTGATATAAACCAGCAAGTTGATCATAATTCGATTAAAGATCCTTTAACTATTCATGGAGGACCAATGACGAGAGCTAAAGCTAAGAAAATGAAAGAAGTTTTAACTTGTTTATTGGAAAACATTTGGAAGGATCAAGCTAGTTAAGACTCAGTCAAGATTCTATGGTTGCAAGAAGAGCCTAAAATGATCAACATAATCATGAAGAGAGAAGGACAAATTTGAAGACCTCATCTTGAAGAATAAAAGTCTATTCAGCTATGTTTATCAAAATTCATGAATTAGGAATATGAATATTATTTAATGCATTCATTCCCTTTGTACTATCCTCATACTATATAAATGAGGTTACTCTTAGTGTAAGACAGACAATTTGGGAAGTATAACAATTCTTCAACACCGGTAAGTATTTTGTTTTTAAGTTCTTGCATGAACTTTAGAACTTATCAGGCTTTTCAGCTTGTGGCGTTCAAACCAAATCTTTGCTTTTCCTTTGACTTATTAGACTTGTTAGTTTACGACGTCTTAAGGGAATTCAAAGTGTTATTCTAGTTATTTTATCAATTTTCTATTTATAAGTAATTAGAATAGTTTCCCTTACTTCATTCTTGAACGATCCGCCTTATTTCAATTCATTGGAGGGTGTCAATTTGCATTCCATATGTATCACAGCTCTTTAGCTATCGGGGTGTATGGTTGCTAAGTTGATGATTTCCATCAATTTTATTATGTTCTTACAAGATTGAACTTCCATTAAGGATACAAATTTTGGACTGATGCAATTGAAATATTTTGTGAGTGAGAGGCTTTGGGAGAGAGTCTACTAGTTGATCAAATGTATGAACATGAAAAATACGTAGTTAATGTTTAACAATTTGATCTTTTACAAAGTGAAAATCAATGACAATATCTTTCATACGTGAGTGAAACATTGAATTAGAGCGTAGGTAGATAACACTGAAATTATCATAATATATTATAGAAGTGGATTATGAGGTGATGCCAAATTCGTATAGCAAACTAATGACTTAGTTAAGTTATATAACGGTGGTGGTGATGACTCAGTATTCTACTTTAGTAGTGGATCTTACGATTGATTGTATTGTATTTCTTAAAACTCCAACTGATCAAATTTGTTTCAAGGAAGACAACATAAGTTGATGTAAATGTTTTATCTTCAATGTTGTCTACCCAATCGGCATCGATGAAAGCATGGAGATGAAGTAATGAGTGTTTACGAAGAAGAAATTCATAATTGAGAATTCTTTAAGATATCACAGGACATATTTTAGAAAAAATCAATGCATAGTTGAAGGCCAATGTATGAATTATGATAATTTATTGACTACAAATGAGATGTCTGGACATATGAGAAATAAATATTGCAATGAACTAAATACTTCTTAATACTGTGTAGAATTTGTAATAGGACTATCATTATATAATTTGACTCATTGAGTGGTGGAGAGTTACATGGCAACTTCTTTAACATTCTACATATTTATCCTCAATAATAGATCTCGAATGTACTTCTTTTGAGATAAAATTATACAAGAAATTACTTGATCTCTATGAAATTATTGTCTATGATAATAATATCATTCACATAAATCAGTAAATATATAGTACATCCCTTTTGTTGTCGTAGAAATAAAGATGTATCAAACTTGGAGTTAACGAAGCCAACTGAGATAAAAAATAAGCTAAGTTCGGTACACTAGGCTCTTGGAGCTTCACCAAGTTCATAAATAGTTTTTTGTACTTTACAAACATAGTTTGGATATTAAGGGTGGATAAAATCAAGGGGTTGCTACATAAAGACATCTTTAATTAAAGTCTATTTGAAAAATATTATTAATATCTAATTGATGTATATGTCAGCCTTAAGTGATAGCTAAATCATGATGAGTTTGATTATTCTCGATGTAACAACTAGATCGAGTTACTATAAATTCAACATTGGGTCATTGGTGAAACTCTTTAGCCATTAGATGTGCTTTATATCTGATAATTAATCTATCTAAGTTCTACTTAATTTAAAAGCTTAGATGATACAAGGGTCCATGTGGTATAATGGAGTAGGGTATCATATTTTCACATATGGCTTTATGCAAGTGTGGAGATTTTTGAGCTTATGTGATAGTTGTGAGTTCAATAAACTTAGGTGGAGAGTTTTTATTAATATGAAGATCAAAGATTTGGCATGATTTGAATATGTCATTTTTGGAGCATGTGATATCCAAACTTAGTGGTATTACTAGGTTATGTTGAAGGTATGAGAGTTGATAAAGAGTTAGTTTCATATACCTGATGTACTTCGATGTTACTTAACCGAGGAGGGAATAGTGGTACTAAGGAAGTTGGTTCATCAAGCATTCCAGAGTGAGTTGGTGGAGAGGTAAATAGAGAGATTACAGAGGTGGAAGGTCGATATGATTTATATTACTATAGAAGAAGCTAAAAGATATAGGTAGCAGAAATTTTTTTATATGATTTATATTACTATAGAAGAAGCTAAAGATATAAGTACATTATTAGTTGATGAATTAATGGCTCACTTTTAATTCATAAATAAAAGGTGAATAGATCTTGAAGTGAAACTTCATAATATGATTTTCAAATGAAAATATATCAAAAAAATGACCAAAAGAAAATTTTAAAAATCAGATCTTAAGGGAGAGGTCAGAAATACAAAGATCATGGACGATCTAATGCTTGAGGTTGATCAAATAAGAGTTAGAGGAATTGTAATAAAGTAACAAAGAAACTCCTCAATGTTTTTATTAAAAAAAGTTAGACATATTGAAGAAGATTGTTGGTAAAATAAAAATAAAAATTCAAATATTTCTCTCTACTCTCATTTTAAAAATATAATTATCTTAAAAATAATTATTAGAATAAAAATCAAGTAAATTATCATAAAAATAATAAAAAAAGATAATGATGTTTAATGATATCTGATGAAGAATATTCTAGATATAGTAACCATATGATAGGTGACAATAGTTTATTTCAAAAGCTTGATAGTTCGATAAGGTCTACAATGTAAATGGAAAATGGCAGTGAGATTTAGAAGGAAATAGAATAATTACTTTGAACACTAAATCTAGTAAAATATTTATTGATGATATAATATTTATTTTTATACTAAAATAAAATCTTATTAGTATAAGACAACTAATGAGAAAAATGATATTATGCTATTTTTATTATTAAAAATATTTGATTTATGATTAAAAAATAAAAAAGATATTATTATTATTGTATTATTATTATTATTATTATTATTATTATTATTATTATTATTATTATTTTCTGAATTTTCTTACATGCACTTATTGTCATTATTATTGATGAATCGGTATTATAACATAAAAGATATGATCGTGTGGATTATGAAATATAGAATATTAAATAAAAAATGATAGTTGATTTGCTTAAAATTAAGAATAAAAATATTATTTGTGAATCTTATGTTTTTGAAAAATAGCACAGAAATTTTTTTTTCCCGATAAGTTATTCTTGGAGAACCAAATAATGATGATAACTTTGTAGATATTTATGAGCCTAAGCAGACTGTCTCACTTGATAGAAATAAATATTTGTTTTATTTACAGGTGATTGCACAAGGATGATGTAGGTATATTTTTTGAAAGAAAATTTTAAAACCTTATTTATTTTCAAAAACTTCAAAGCATACGAGGAAAAAATAAATAAAGTGGTTATTTTATCAAAACTCTATGTACTGATACCGGGAGTGAATTTACTTCTATTTTGTTTTTGTAAAAATATAAGCTTTCATAGGAAATTGATTGTAAGCTATACCATCCAGCAAAATGGAGTAATAGAATATAAGAATCCATATGTTAGCCTTTTGTAGAAGTTCAGGAGAAAGAGAAGAAAATAGTGAAAGGAACAATGGGCACTTTCAATCTATTGTGTCTTAGACTCATCAAACAGCACATATTTATAGTAGCTAAAACGATAAAGTATAATTTTTTTAAATAAGAAAGAAATCACTATAGCCTAACAAATTTCTTTATCCTCATCTATTTGGATAAAACAGCTCATGTTCATCATCTACCCAATTCCTTCATTTCTCATCTGTTTTAAACTGTTCCAAAATAGATAAGTTGTTTTGGATTATATTTTATCACATTTTTAATTCAAAATATTTATAACTTGAAGTTGTTTTCGAAAAAAAAATTTCTTTTTTGCTAAAGCATTTATAAAGATGTTAGCAAAACTTATCCTCATCCATGGACAAAACTCATCCTCATCTATTTGGATAAAACAACCCATGTTCATCATCTACCCAATTCCTTCATTTCTTATCAGTTTAAATTGTTCCAAAATGAATAAACAGTTCCAAAATAGATGATTTGATTTGGATTATATTTTATCACACTCTTTTAATTCAAGATAGTTATAATTTGTAGTTATCTTTGGAAAAAAAAAATCTTTTTCTAAAGTTTTATAAAGATGTTAGTAAGTTGATCTTTTGTAGTAGTTAATTTGAATTTCTTTTTTATCTACTAGTTCATAAATAAATTGATGTTGAACTTTAATATGTTTAGTGTGTTCATTTGAAGACAAAATTCTTGTTATTGCAATAGTAGACTTTTTTTATTGGAGTAGATTTTAGTTGATCTATCTTGTTTTTCTTGGAGGTCTATTAGAATTTTTCAAAACCAAATTGTTTGATATATCGTACTTGTAGCCTTAATAAATTTCACCTCAAAGCTTGAGAGAGCAACATATTCTTACCTTGTAGTTATCTATGAAATCACCATTGAGCCAAGGCTAAGCATAAATCTTAAAGTGCATTTTCTATCACCTACATAACCAGTCCAATTACTATTAGTATAAGAATATAATTTAAATTTTTTTATCTACTCATAACGAAGGTCATAATTGAGTTTCCTTAATATATCTAAGAACTCTTATGACTACTCTAAAATGATACTTAATGGGGTTATATTAAACATAATACCTGACCTTGAATGTGTGAGATAAATCAACTATCCAATTAAACTTCTATAGTACTTCTTATTTTTTTTAATATTATCATTTAATATAAGTTTAATATTTATATTTATTGAAGTATTCACTAGCTTACAAGCTGTCATATAAAATCTTTTTTAGTATATTCTCTTGATACAAAAAAAAATTCTATTTGCATTTTGAATAATTTTCATTCCAAAAAAATAATATAAAGATCCAGATCAATCATTTTAAATTATGGCATCATATTTTTCTTAAATTCAACAAGCATATCTAATGAATTTGTAGTATAAATCATATCACCTGCATACAAATAGATAATAAGCATCTTCATACTTTGGGTTTTTTTACACATAATGTTAGCTCACTTGAATCTTTTTGAAAGTTGTTTAGAAGAAAATAACTATTGATTCTATTATACCATACCCTTGGTGCTTGTTTCAAATGGTATAATACTTTTTCCAACTTACTTTTTTCTTCATGCACTTTGATTTTAAAATCTTATGACTACTTGACATAAACTTTCTCCTGTAATTTTCATTCAAGAAGACTAATTTAATATAATACCAATGTTCTAATTATATCAATTCTTATAACTAGAGAAAAAAGTTTTAAAAAAATTGATATCTGAAATTTAACCGTACCCTTTGGCAACTAAATGAGCCTTATAATTTTACAATGAGTCATCAACGTTAGATTTACACCCATTTAAATCTAATTGTTTCTTTTCCTGAGAGCAAATTTATCAACTTTTGGTTTTCTCAATAGCCTATAGTTCGTCATTTATTGCATGCACCTATTCTTCTTTCTGAGCTATAACTTTGCAAGTAAGTCACAAAGCAAAACATATAAAATCATCATATTGATATATTTATAAAAGATTACGAAATTTCTTTGGATGTGTTTTAGTATCACTAAGATCACCAATCATTCAAAATTAAGAAGATTTAAGTGAGGTATTAACTATAGACAATGTATCATATATTTTATAGATTTTTTTCTCATACAACTATTGAAATTTCTATTGCTTTGGAATTTCAATTTTTTTTTCTTTATTAAAAATAATATCAAATTTTATTATTAATTTCTTAATTGTGGGATAATATAGTTTAAAAACTTTTGTTTCATTACTATATCCCATAAATGTATATCTAATATTTTTATCATCAAGTTTTTTTTTATACATATATTTAATAGGCCAGACCGTTCGCTGTCTTCTCACCAGCAACCTTCTTAACCTCCGTCTCTCCGTCATAAGAAGCACTGCCGTTGGTTGCGGCTCGAACTCACGTTGAATTCCGAGGGATCAGAGACATCAAAGAACGGAACCATGAGCCAGGGCATACTACCAGTGTAATGCACGTTCGTTAGGACAAGGCATTAGTCCCTGGAGAAGACTATGTCAGTGATCTCAGCGGCAGCAAGTATCGTTGGAGAAGAAGGCTTTCATAAATGGAGGCACTAATGAATCTGGCGGTGGAAAACGTGAATGGATTGGTTGGATGCTAGATTTTTATCGCCCACAGCTAAACTGGGACTGAAGAGAAGATGCTGATAAGGAGGACATCCGAGGTGGGGGAGAGAGGGGAAGTTAAAACTAGCCAGCAGCTCTTTGTATAAATGAAAAGAGATGGGGAATTCTTTACTGGGAGAAATGGTTTGGAGTTGGGTGACCGCCTCGACCAAAGAGAGGAGGAGTGCATGAGCCGAGCATTGGATGCAGTAGGTAACGTAGTTAAATTCTAGGCCTTAAGATCATAAGCCTATGTCGATGTCGCCTCGATTAGATTAGCAACAGAAGAGGGACAATGGAAGACGGATCCAATCTTGTTCTTCCACAGAACGTTGTTGATGTTGAAACAACAGCGAGTAAGCTACTTCGATTGAGGTTTCTAAAGATGATTTCTTTCAGAAACATGAAAGACAAAAGGAAAACAAAGCGAGAAGCGAGTCAGTATTGTAAGATATAATAGCATCGTCTGTCCGGCGTGCACAATCGTGGAGGAGGAAGACGATAACTCGACTCCATACGATGCAAGTGATGGGCTTCAATTACTTGGGCCTTCTTTGGGCCCTAGTAATCGCTGCATAGAGGCCTCATGAGTTCTTGAAAGTTAGAATTACTTAATGTTGACTCTTTTTTTCACCTTCCTTTATAAGTCAACGTTACAAGAAGAGGTTTTTTTTTTTTTTTTTTTTTTTTTTGGGCTTTCCTCTGTAGTTTGAAGACTTATTATGGCGTAAAATATGCCATAACATTATCAAAAAGTTCTCATCCTTATCTCTTCGATTTCATATGGATTCCATGGTAATAGGTTATTCATTAGAAAAATAGGAAGTTATATCTAAAACATAAATACAAGCTGAAGTTTTATTATGACCTAACCCGATGAGATAATTGATCTATCAATTTTGTTGAGCTTTAACCATTACTTCAAGATATTTAAGTTCGAATCAACATTGTACCAATCGTCATGTTCTTATAAATTAATACAAATATTTACATATTTTTAATGTGAGATTAATACAAATATTTACATATTTTCTTTTCATGTGCTTGTATGTATCCTTTTTTTTTTATTATTCGGATAGATGTTTGAAAGCTTTGTTTTATACGAGTTTTTTAAAAACTGAAATAGAGATTATTTTGGTGTAGGCTCTCTTTCCTACCATGTCCTTCTCCACCATTACAGTTAAAAGTTTCTTGTAATTTAACATCATTTGGTGTTCCTTCTATTAGGAATTTTTTTAGGAATAATTTTATTTTCTATTTTCCTTTGTAGGTGATTAAAAAGTAACATTAAACTAGAAGGAGTGATTAGAAAAACACATTCGTTTACCTTCTTTTTCTTTTTCAAACTCTAATGGCTTGACATGGTGTTATTGATAGAATCCATCGAACTGTTGTACTTCCACTCTTATTTTATTTGTGGAATTGCCCAATCAATGATTGTTTAAATCGAATTCACTTCCAATTTGAATCGAATCGTGATTGGATACGTATCAGAATGGTTCCATAGATGTCCCCAAAACCAACATACTACATGAGCATTAAACACCTCATCCTAAAAAAAAAAAATGCTACAGTTGGACCGGGAAACAGTGGGTCTCAACATCCGAAGCCTTCTTGGCTTTTTTTGTTATGACCATCCAGTTCAGAAATTGATGATCGAGTTTGAAGAGCGGGTGAGGAAACTGGATAAGTACCTGAAGCTGGAGCATCAGTTCAACTCTCTGTTACTCGATCCATTGTGTGTTGACTTGCATTTGTTGAATCTGTGTTTGCGACAAGAGAAGAAGAAGAAGGAAGTTGGATCAGTATCTAACTCAGTTACAAGAGAATAAGAATCAGTTTGACCTCAAAACCAGAAGATGAAGCAGTAAGAGATTGCTCCAGTCCAAGTCAAGTCGTCAAGTTAAGCTACCGCCCCAAGATCACACTGCTCGATTCCCACACTTTCCTACCGAGATCCGCACACCACCAAGTACCAATGCATTTCAAGACATGGACCGGGCAACGCCGCACACCATCTTCAACGTGGGGAGAACTCCCAAGTCGAAGAAGTCAAAGACCACACTCACCCCTGCCATATCTTTACCAGAAATAGATATCTGGCATTCCCAGGATGCCGGTCCCCTGGTCATCCCCCTTGGATCCTGGACCAGGAAGAGCAGGCACCCCCTCCTCCATGGCTTAGAAAAAGAGTTGGCTTGTTCCCTTCACTTCACTCACTTCGAGAGCCTCCAACATTGTCGCTGTGACACGCATTCCAAGCCATTTTTGGCTCCTCGGGAAATGAGGCATTGCTCGACTCGTGGAAGTGTGAAGGGTGGGAGGGGTACAGCATGCATAGAACCATTAAAAGTGATTGCCCAGCTTTTTCTCTTGCTCAACCATCCAGCACGTAGTTTGATTTGCCATCGGAGGAACTCAAAGCTTATAGTTTGACATGGCTTGAAGTATTAGATTGTTTTAGCTTCCCTAAGAGGAAGATAAATGATTCACCTTTAGACGATAAACCTAATGGCAAGGCAGCATGTTCTTCCATGTCCTTTAGGAGATGGACAGGTGAGGTTTGTGAGTGAATGCATTGGAGTTTAGTAGCGTGCATGTCATGATCCAAACTTTATGAGCTAATTGTAAGGTTTGTGAGTGTATCTAATCGAGTTCCTAGTAATATACATGTCACAATCCTTTGATGAGTTAATTTATTTATCAATTTCGTTGAATCTAAATTATTAATCAAAATATTTAGGTTAAAATTAATAATAATATATGATAAGATTTTCATAAATTAATTTTAATTTTTATCTAATTTCGATGTATAACTAATCGAAGTATTTAATTTTTTTCACTTAAGGGATTCCATTCATGGATAATTATTTCTTACACGAACCTTCTCCTCGTGTCTCAATATTAGATAAGGTTCATATCATTTATCATGATCCGAATCTGATGAACTTAAATCATTATTCAAAAATCTTAATCTAAAAAGAATAGTATATCGATCAAACATCAAGTCTTGATGAGTAATGAACTAATCCGGATATTACGGTGCATGCATGGGGACAAATAGCGGCACTTATGGGAGCTAATATGATAGAAATCACCAGTTTGGATTTCTTTTTCTCTCAGTTATGGAAGCTAATATCAAACATGTACTAATGAATAAACATTCATGGAGAGGAGGGCACCGTCGACGAGGCAGATCCAACTTAGGAACTCGGGTTTTCCGTAACCGGCAACTTGGAAGATGATGAGAGGATGAGGGTCGTTCTAATCTATGCAAACTATGCTAAAATTTCATTGAGGATTATGGCCATAATATTTTATCACCGTCGTAGATCTTGGACATTGCAATCATACTTATTAATATAATAATAATATTATTATCATTATCAATATTGCCCTTCAGAGTTGGTGTTCTTATATTCACATCAACTCCTTTAATTAGTCAATCGATGGTAATGCGACGCTAGACTTTAGATTGGATATTTCATTTGCCGATTAGAATTAGCAGTGCCTTAGATATTCTATAATGTTTATTTTCTTAATTTAAATTATTCACTTATTATTTTTTTAGATATATGATGATTAAAAGAATATATGCAAAGGATATATGCCTTGTTAAAATTTCTGACGACTTTGGATACCTTATGATTTTGGGACCGGATATTTCATTTGCCGATTAAATTAGCAGTGCCTTAGATATTCTATAATGTTTATTTTCTTAATTTAAATTATTCACTTATTATTTTTTTAGATATATGATGATTAAAAGAATATATGCAAAGGATATATGCCTTGTTAAAATTTCTGACGACTTTGGATACCTTATGATTTTGGGACCGGATATTTCATTTGCCGATTAGAATTAGCAGTGCCTTAGATATTCTATAATGTTTATTTTCTTAATTTAAATTATTCACTTATTATTTTTTTAGATATATGATGATTAAAAGAATATATGCAAAGGATATATGCCTTGTTAAAATTTCTGACGACTTTGGATACCTTATGATTTTGGGACCGGATTTGATCACCTTATAATGTAGTGAAAAAAAAGGCAAAAAAAAAAAATAGAAAAGATATTTGAGCCAATTACAATCTGTAGTTCCAAAAGCAGGTGACCCTACATCGCCAGGGGAAATGCATGTATAAAGTTGAAAGGACTGGCTGCCTAAAGTGACTGATTCCTTCTCCATGGGGCAGCAACAAGGAAGCAAGGAATCATGCGTGAGACTATTTTTGGCTCCTAGTGCAGAGGAGCTTTGCCAAAAGCTGAGAGGGTGATGGGTTGCAGGGGAACACGATGCATGCAGGTGAAGCAGAAGAGAATGACGGATTGCAGAGGCACGTCACATCATCCGTTCTCTTTTTACTTGTCTTTCCCTTTCTTGTGTAAAGTAACCGCTGATATTTCACTCGCAGACATTGTATTTCCATGCATTCTGCGCCGCCAACTTTGATGCAAGTACGGGAGGTATACTTAAGGAAGAAGGTGGAAGATGCGTAGGTTTTGCAGGCACTCCATGCATGGGTTTTCTTATGGAGTTCACGTAGCATACATCATTTCATATTTTATCCTAGAGGTATATTTAAGGAAGAAGGTGGAAGATGTGTAGGTTTTGCAGGTACACCATGCAAGGGTTTTCTTGTGGAGTTCACGTCGCATACATCATTTCATATTTATCCTAGCAAAATATTATGCATATACAAGGACTTTAGAACCTAAAAACTTTCCATGCATGCCATTGGAGATTATCAATAAGCACGCGCATGTCATTTGCATGGCTTCTTCGATTTGCTTTATATTTATATATTATATGAAGCCATGGTCCATTTTTCCTTTCTTATCTTTTTCTCTTCCCGGGTGCAGGTTTTCTGCGATGGAATATATGTGTTTGAGTCATTATTTTTAGCTTCGATGCCCTCGATAAAAGTATACAACATATAGGAAGAAGAAGCACATAGCTCATGGGCTAAAAGTGGCTCTCATCAACCTTGGAAACCATGTACGTGGAGATCGGAGAGCAGGTGGGGTACGAAACTTGACTGCCACCATGTGGCTATGCTGCCACCTGATGTGAGAATGTTCAGCTCCACTGCTCGTAAAAAGCCATGGCAGAGACAAAAATGGCGTTGGATGATTGGCGCAGAGTTAGGAATGTCCAAGTGGGAAGAAGCCGCTAAGGTTCCTCCGCCAGGGTCTGGCTGCATGCAGAGTCAGTGGGGGGGGGCGTCTCCTTTTTCCTTTCGTCGAATGATCGCAGGTCACATGTGACGGGTGCCCCCCTTAACAGGTAAATGCATCGGACTGAAGAGGACTTGAACACACGCTCGCAGGTAGATGAGTGCATTTGGAACAAAAGGAAGTCCTAAGTTGACTCTGCTGCTTGGTGTCAAGAAAGCAGAAAGCAGACGTAAGAAATAACACGATGTGCCGAGTTATACGCAAAAGAAGTTCTAGTTTCTCTACCAATCAAACCCTACAAACTGCTGGCATTCAGAGGCTCAGAGCTCGGCTACATCAGTGCACTGGAATGCCGCAAGAGCTCATCGGTGGCGTTTAGCAGTTGTGGTGCCTTAACTCAGCATTTCTTTCTCCAGCGTTGAGTAGTTGCAGTCATCCCGACACAGTTCAACCCTTCATCGTAGTTTGATGGAGTTTCTTAAACCTGCGGCCTTCATATCCTCGTGACCGAATGCATCCAATTCGGGCGTGCTGCTTCGATGCATCTCTCGTTCTACCAGATGCCTATCCGCTGCAGATCCGACTTCAATAATCCAAGTGGTTCTTGACTTGGAATCCAATGCACAAGGGAAAATAATCTGTACCCTCCGGTCACGCATCACGTCATCTGAGAGTCCGATATCTGACATCAAATGTGGTGAACTCCCTAAATCCTAATCATCAAGTCCGCAATTATCTATTTAATTTTGCGGTGATATTACGCATGCACATATAAATTGATCACGATTGGGTGATTTAACGACAAAAATCCTAATTGATACTTGTTCTGTCCCTTATTTTATTTTCTAAAGAATAATGAGACAATTTGTTAAAATTTATAAAAATAAAAATCGAAATTATTCCAATAAATCGCCCGTCATAGTTCACCACTGCTAATTGGGATTCAATCATCCCAAATTAAGACTCCGTCTATGATTCAAGTTCAGATCTTAGCCTTCTGATCATCATCACAGGGTTCCGCATGAACTCGATCACCCGCCGATGAGCATAACATGGGCGGATCTTCCCCACGCCCCAGTCATTCCCATCATGAAGGTCATTGACGGATCACGCGCCGTCCGATCGCCACCGTACGACCTGCCTTTTGATTTCTCCTCCTCTTTCGCCATCCTCACGAAAAGAAAGAAGCGGAGGGCGATGGAAGAAAGAGACAAAATCCACCCGGCCATCCGCCTTATGACGTGGACTTATGCGATTGTTTTCTATATTATTGTTATTGTTATTATTATTATTATTTTTATTATTCTGTATGGTAATCGCCGCTTCCCTGCTTCTTGCCGTTCGCCTGTTCCTCCTCCTCTTCTTGGGATCGGCGGTTCCGCTCCTTCGCCCTTTGGCTCGCCCCCGTAAGAACCCTAAAATAAAAGAATCAAGATCGTTTGTTTAACCGCTTATCCCCCTATAAATGGATCGCGATCCCTTCCGATTTGGCCACCATTCCGTGAAGTTCTCCTTCTCGTCGACGTTGATGGATCCGTAGAGGTTTTCTTGTGTGATGTGGATTTGGGGTGTCTATGGAGGTCCCCGTGTTGCGTGATTGGGGTGCGTAGGGTGGAGGGACGAATGGCAGATTTTCGGCACAAGGAGGCCGACCGGGAGTTCCGGCGGGGCGTGGAGGAGCTGCTGCGGCGCGGCGGGCGCGGGGAGGGGTGCGTCGGTGAGGAGGCGGACGAGGCTGGCGCTGGCGAGGGCGCCGACCAGCTCGCCCGCCGGCGGCGGCGGTCGGACCTCGAGGGGGATGACCTCGCCGAGACCTCGGCCGCCGCTCGCCGCCACTCCCGGATCCTGAGCCGGTGGGCGGCGCGGCAGGCGGAGGAGATGATCACCACGATTGAGCGGAGGAACCGGGAGTCCGAGCTGATGGCGCTTGCGCGGCTCCACGCTGTGTCCATGCTCGACGCCTCCTTCCTCCGCGAGTCGCGGCGGGCGCAGTCGTCGGTCGAGCGCCCCGTGGCCGCCCGGGCTTCTTCCGTTCTCCAGAGGTGGCGCGAGCTCGAGGACGAGTCGGCCGCTGGGGATCGTAGGAGAGATTCCTCTTCTAGGATCGCCGCCTCCAGTAACCACCGTACTCCGCCGGAAACCCAGGTTTCTGTGGTGCCGAGGGATACCTCGGAGGTAACCAGCGAGAGCAATGACAATGAGTATTCTGAATGGCCCGATGAGCCGTCGGGCCTGAGAAGGCAGGGTGTGGAAGTCGAGGATGCTGAGGAGCGGGGATCAAGTAGAGAACAGTCTCCTGATATTGGAGATGGTGGGGATCGTGAGATGGAGAGGGAGAGGGTGAGGCAGATTGTGAGCGGGTGGATGACAGAGATAGCAATGGCAGACACTACACAAGTATTGCGGGGGAGTGGTAGCCCAAGGAGTGAATGGCTTGGTGAGAGAGAGCGCGAGAGGGTGAGGCTGGTCAGGGAGTGGATGCAAACTGTGAGCCAGCAGAGAGATGGTCGGGCTAGCAGGAGGGAGGAGCAGGCGAGGGATGGTGTCATCACAAATCATGAAGATAGTCGACCAGAATGCACTCAGAGGAACTTGCTGAGGCTCCGGGGAAGGCAGGCTCGCCTTGATCTGATCATGAGAAATGTCAGGGAGCGGGAAAGGGAGCTTCAGGACTTGTCACAGCACCGGCCTGTTTCGCATTTTGGGCACCGCATTCGCATACAGGTCAGAGGATTTACAGTTTGATCATAATCTATAAAATTGGTAATTAAACTACTTGACTTAGATTATGTCCATTTACTTTCATTGAATAAACATACTGTGTTTTCCAAGCATTCCTTCTATATGTTGCTCTTGTTATTCTCGGCTATGTATACTGCCTGAGTAATGGATTTATCTATATCAATGGGGCATATTAATTTTGTATGTCTGTTTCCAGTTATATTAATCTGATTCCCTTCATAATTAACTGTTGTCAATCTTCTGCTGGTCACAGTAGTGTATATGAACCAGAAGTAACCTTCAGACTCTAATAGATTCTACTGTAGGTATGATCTTCCGACTAACCATGTTGATACCTGATTTTCATCTCTATTTCTGTTCCTTCTCTTTGTTCTAATTGTGATAAGATTATTTTAAGTGAAGATTTTTGATGGAAGAGTTCTTTGTTTTCATAGTCGAGGGTTATATGTATTCACAGGGATTTACTTTGAGGTTTAATAATTTGGTAAAATAAAATAAAATTATAGTCTAAAATTAGGTAAATTTTGTTAAGTGTAAGATCTTCCTAGTGCCTCAGGTGTTTGGACGGTTTGATCCCTACAAGGACCTTATTTTAGCCAAAGAAAAAAAGAGAACTGTTTTGTTCAGCTTACTTTGTTGTGATGAAACATGGTCTTTTTGTGGATAGAAAAGAAGGAAAAGCTTTCTTGAGGTAATATTGCTAGATGTGCGCTGGGCCTCAAGAACTCTCTGAAAAACTTTTGCCATTTTGTGCATCTTACAAACTTTCTGAGCCACTTATACCTTTTTCTTGTCCATGTTCTTAAATCTTGTTACTAGGACAAACAAACAGGCTTTGAAATCTATCACAAAAACCTATTGCTGATTGGAGATTCTACCCAACTGCCAAGACTTGTACACATAATTTTGTTAATCTATGTCATAGAAAATAGTTGATTATTTATAGGGCAAAAATAGTTGAGAATTGCTATGACACTCTTTGATTTGTAATATTCATGACATAGTTAATTTTAGAATGGAATTTGTGGAATGTAATGCTTCTGGTGTTACTCAAGACTAAGAGGGAAAGTTTGGAACTAGCTGCAATTAGTACTTGAGAGTTCATATTGTATTTAACATTTCTACTTCCATGAATTTGGAGTTAGTTGTAGCACCTTATACGAAATGAAAGGAGGCAAAGCTTTTCAAAACTGGCTTCATTTTGCCAGATCTCACTAGGTAGATCCAATTCTTGATGAAATATAATGAAAGTGAAGTAGTAATTAACAATAAGGGACGATTCAAGAACTATTAGCGCTTGTCAATGAGCAAGAGAAGTGACAACGTCAAAGCATGCTTCAACAACAAAATAACTTAAAATGGTTTATGAAGAACTATATGTGACTCGTAAGCATAGATTTGAGATCTGGTTTGTGCCGGTTCAGTCCCTCGAGGCATGTAGCATGCCAAAAATGGTCGTAGGTTTGGACTTCGTATTATGCTAGCTCTTGCTGTCTTGGTACAGATTTCATGTGGATCCATGTCATTTGGCATGTATTGTTGGCACAGAACCTAAGACATGAAATATATACTTTATTTTGAATATCAGCTTTTGATTAACAACGCAAGATTGGCCAGCATAATTTCCATATGGCTATATGATAACAAAATCCAGGTAATTTATTTCAAAAAAATCTTACCTGCACAAAAACTAGAGCATTTATAGACATTGGAATTTGCCACCCAGTCCATGTATGGCAACAAGAGTTGCTTTCACGAAAATGAAGAAGTGCAGTAAGAGTTGCTCATGCCTAAAATGTTCTTGGTCTTATGTTATGTTCTGAAGAAATTTAATTCTGATCCTTGGTTTTGCTGCATATCAGCGTACCAGAATTTTCAAGTTTCTGCAAATGTCAGCCTCGATCACAGACTTGTTCTATGGTTGTTAGAAGCATTATGCTGAGTCTTTTGTATGGTAGTGTTTGATTACTCAACTTTTTATGCTGTCGACAAGAGAACTGATATTGTCTTTTTTAAAAAACTTAAAATTTAAACAAGATATCCTCTAGACATTAGATATATTCTTCTATGGAACTGCTGAAAGGTGCACTTTTCTCTTCTTGTAAAAACTTCGAATTTAAATGAGACGCTTTTCTCTTCTTGTAAAAACTTGGAATTTAAATGTGATATTCTTTAGTTAATATTCTTTTAAACAACTTGTGTTTATGTTTAACAAGAATTGCTTGGACAGAGATATGAGGAGAAAGGTTGAGGTTTTAATTTATTTGATATGAAGGTTTGCTTTTGCCCTTCAGGTAGTTAAGGCCCTCTGCTTTGTGTATACATTGATTAGTAATTTCTCGAAGGCTTAGATAACTTTGTTGATGTTATGCAAAACATCTATTTTATAGGATTTGCATGTGAATACTATAGTTTGTCGGTATGCCATTGATATCTTCAAGTTATAGGGACCACCACTTTATGAAATTATAAATGAAGGCAGATTCAGCTTTGAAAATCAGCATCTGCCCATTCTTATGAGAATGAAAAAAAAAAAAAAAAAAAAAAAAAAAAAACAAAAGAGTTTTTGAGAATACATCAGAACATTGTACTGATATATGCATTCTAGTGGAAATACCTTTGATATTGGTAAACTCATCTCATATGCTTGAAATCCTTGGAGCTTGGAATTTTACCCCTTTTTTATATTGATTCCTTATAGTTATATTTTGCTTTCTGACTTTGTTGGGCACTAAATGATAACCATGTTCCAGTCTGTACTCCGAGGTAGATTCTTGAGAAATGGCGGGTCTGTTGAGGATGGACAACATCATTCAGTTGCAGCTAGAGAATTAGGTCAGCTAAGGCAGTGTCATACTGTATCTGGCTTCAGGTATGGTTTCATCTATATCTCCATATGATCATTAGGGTTAATTGAAGTTGATATATCAAATTTCTGTCTCTAGGGAAGGATCTCGCTCTCAAGAGAGCAGTACTGTCACTGATCAAGCAAGCAGCCAATCTGCTGATGGTGATAGCGTCAATATATCTAGAAATGATATCTCTGTCACAAATGCATTGGAGGTTTCTGATGTGACCTATGATCAATTTCAAGCAAGCGATGATGATATTGATATACATCAGACAGCAGAAGTTGATACTACAGTTCAGATGGAAAGCAACATGCAGAGCAGTGATATGGGTGGGGGGGAATATGCAATTCAGGATGATAATTGGCCGGAGGATGATGCAGAACATGAGCAAGGGGATTGGCAACAGCCTATTGAAGTCGGATTGAGTGTGCAACATGATGGCCCTGTAGAAGAACCTGACCGGAACTGGCATGAAAATGTAGACCAGGAGTGGCTTCATGAAACTCCTGAAGATGAAGATGGACAAGGTAGCCATCTTCTGGAAGCACATCAACATTGGCATGGTGATAATTCTCAAGTTACTGAAGCAAACTGGCAAGATGGACCATCAGACTCTTTAAATGATCAGCATTCTTTTCCTGTTATAAGGAACGGAATCATTTCATCAGATGATGACAATGTGTATAGCATGGAACTTCAAGAACTCTTGAGCAGGTATTTGCTGATAGTGTAGTTGGCTAAATTGTAAGAGGTGAAATGATATGTTGGGTCATCATTTTGCTGAGTTATTTCATACTTGCACTGCAGGCGAAGTGTATCTAATCTTCTTCACAGTGGGTTTCGTGAAAGTCTAGACCAACTAGTACAGTCCTATATTCAAAGGCAGGGGCGTGATGCATTTCAGTGGGACATGCAAAGAGCTATGCCTGACCATGCTTCACCAGAGGAAGACCAGAGCCAGCAGAGAGATGATTTGATTCAGAGCCAACAAGATTCTGTTACCAGGCCTCTACATGCTCCACCAATGCCTCCGACACCACCTCCGCTGCCACTATGGCATTCAGAATTGCATAACAGTTGGAGTCGGCAGCACATCCGTCGCACAGATATTGTGAGCTTATCTTCTTTTATCGTCTGATTTGTTGTGTTGGAAAGTTTGTGTTAATGAAGATTTTAGTTAACCTCAAGCTTTTTGTAACCTATATATGTTTTTCCTTTCCGCATGAATACAGGATGTGTGATTGGCTGCACTATTTTCACTATTTTGATTGTCTTTATTGGATGTGTTTCATAAACTTGAGATTATCTAGTTTGATACTGATATGGTTTTGTTGATGCAGGAATGGGATATTGTTAATGATTTAAGGGCTGACATGGCTAAGCTTCAGCAAGTGATGTGTCATATGCAACGGATGTTGGAGGCATGCTTAGATATGCAGCTAGAGTTGCAGCGTGCGGTTAGACAAGAGGTTTCAGCAGCTTTAAATCGTTCAGTTGGAGCACATGGTCAGTAGCTTCATTTTAGCAACAGACTTCCTACGTCATTTTTCTATATTGCACATAGAAGATTGATTCAGTTCTTTTATCTTCTCTGGTACTATCATCATATGCAGTACATGTTCAAGTCTATTTCATGGTTGCAGGATGATATTGTCGAGCTTGGGTTATGAATAAAACCCATGAATTTTGAAATATAAAAATGCATAAATATTAAAATTCACGAAATACTAGTCATAATTTTAAGCATTATTATGACACAGTTTTGGTTCTAGGAAGCATACCTGAATCCTGGCAAGTCATGTTGGTTTAATTGAAAGGGTTTGTCAACACTGTAGTTTTAACCTTTTCTTATAAGCACTAGTTGAATTCAAAGTGATCAATTTGAAGAATATAGGTTTTCTTGGGAAGTATGTGATTAAGTTTATTGATAAACTACGTAAACTTTCATGTTCTTTAGTCCCTTTATTTCTCTTTCTTATTTGTACTCCTTTCCTGCCTTGGGTTTTAGCTGCAGTCTCCATAGAATAAGACCCAGTGTTATGTTTGTGTGTCTGTCAGACACTTACCAGACTAATATATTCAAATAATGAAAATGGAACGATTTAAAAGGGTTGGCCCTTTTATAAATCTTAAGGCTTATTGCGAACTAAACTTCCAAATATCAACATAAATAACTTATTTGTTTATAATTTTTATTCTCCTACATGTTCCTGTATTTAAATTGTCTCCTTTGTGAAATTATCTCTCCTTGAGAAGGTGCCATTTATTTCATGGTTTCGTGTTTAAATTTTGTCTCCTTGGCTTATTCTTATGGTGTGTTGTGCAATTCTGCCATCAGTTACATATGATCACAAAAGCAAGCAGAGTCATAACGCTCTATCCTACTTTTAGTGAGTTTCCTTTACAGAATCACTATGGCTTGCTTACGCAGCTGTGTGGTGAGCACAAAGAGAATTTATTCTTTCGCCTTTTACGCTATGGCTTGGTTCAAAATAAAATTCTTCTGTTTAGTTTCTGCTTTGCAAATAACACATCCTTGCTGTTCTAAGAGTGCATCTTTTCTTTTGTGTTTCATGTATGTGGGAATATGACCATAAACCTGCCAAAAACCTGATTTTTGGTTGGAATTGGACTATATTGTTGCTGAAGATGTTTTACTGGGCTTCTCATTGCTTTGGAAAAACTTTTTTTCTGTACAAAAATCGTTTTCAGATTTACTTAATCCCACTTCTAATGCAGGGGAAGTCGGAGAATCATCAGAAGATGGAATAAAATGGAGTAATGTGAAAAAAGGGATTTGTTGTGTCTGCTGCGATAATCATATCGACTCTCTTCTTTACAGGTTATAGTTTCCTCATACTTTCACCTAAAGCAGTGCATTATAAATGGAGAGATTGGTGCTTAATTCTTCGACTGTTTTTTGTTCTATACAGATGTGGGCACATGTGCACCTGCTCAAGATGCGCGAACGAGTTGGCTCAAGGCGGAGGCAAGTGCCCTTTGTGCCATGCACCCATTGTTGAGGTGGTTCGTGCCTATTCCATAGTGTAGAAGTAATAAAACCGGGTTGGAGACAAAGGGGGACCATCGGTTTCGATGAGGGGAAGCTCTCAGATTCATCAAAGATGCATCCATGGTCGTTCAATGGTGTCTTTGGCTTTAGGCATTCTTATGATTATTATGAGAATCAGGAATTTTGAGTGGACCTGTAAATGGCACCTTCTCATCATCTCTGATTCACAATAAAGATTAAAAAAAAAAAATGAAGCAATCGGGATCATCTCGGTCATGTGTTGTTCCTATCATCCTGGATATCCACTTTTAACAATTTTTCCCTTGAACTCAAAGACTTATCAAGAAACGTGAGAATGGTTGTTCTTGGCCAGGGGAAAGACCTTCTCCGGCTTCACCACTTCCTTCACATGAATGACTGATGGTCATAGTGATCAGGGATCCATTTACGATGATACTGGTGATGATAGAAGATGCGATACTCGTTAGCGAAGCGACGATAGGTTAATTTGCGATGGTGACGAACCATCGCGGGTTGTGTGACGTCTATAAGACAACCATTTGAAAAATGTCATGGCGGAGTGGGTAACTGCCAGGGGAAGTTTGTAGTATTCGTAAGTATATCAACCAAGGTTTTGGAGTCTACTAATACATCGACAAAGGTTTTGGAGTCCGTGCAGACTTTGATGTTCTGACTCTTTTGAGTCAATATATTTCTACCTTCATAAAAAAAACAAATCCCAGTGACAAGTTACAATTGCTCTTCTTTTTGCCCCTCCACTCCTTTATCTCACACAAGATAACGATCTACGACCATTTGCTAGCCCCTGCAAAGTATTAAGTATTTTTTTCGCTTTATTTGGCTGCACTAAATAGAATATGTTTTGCTGACTCCATACTGCCCCAGAATCTATCTATACCTTTCCTTGTTTTCTCTTTGAAACCCATAGAAAAATGCAATCTAGTTAGAAGTGTCAAAGTTGACTACAGGATGATTGTATTTAGTATTCATATCAATAAGTTTGGCTTGCATTCGGTAGAGTAGCATACCTGACACGCAAAAAGACTTCCTCCTTGACCAACTTATTCAGAAACAAAGATCTCAAGGAAATCATGAACTAGGTTAAGAGATAAATATATGCCCACATAGACTGGTTGTGTAATATGCTATGGTATGGTGCTGACACATGATATGCTTTTTTATAAATCACCGAAATACAATTTCGTCAGGATGGTGTTTCTGCACAAGCAGTTTAGCCGGGAATTAGATGTGCCTTCTCTTTGTTTCATGAGGTTATGACACGGTCATGGTTCAAAGAAATATAGGACGGGCTGGCAAACAATAGGAGCAGCAGAATCTCACTTACATATACAAGATGAAAGAAATGAAAAATAAATAAATAGAACTTTACATGCTGAGGAAAATGGTAGACCTACGCTTATGTGCCTGCTTCAATCCTTTCCAGGACTTCCAGCCTTGTCTTTCTCTTCCAACCTTTCATAGTGGCAACAAGGTTTACTAGTCCATTTATTTGACTTTTACTGTATTCCTGCAGATTCAACACAAATCTAAGCTAAAACAATGCTGGAGATTAAACAAGGAGAACTGCACTTTGCTGAGATTCTACTCATAATAAAAATCACTTCGTACCGGATGAACACGTGCCCAGTGCACATATTCAGTCTCTGGAAGATAGTAGGCCTGTTATCATGGAAACGGACAACAGTGGTAAATATAGTGCCAAGTTTCAGTCAAATAGTTCAGGATGATGAAGTACCACAAAAACAAGTAATTTGACTGGACTATCCCATGCAAATGGACCAATTTGTATCACAACATAACAAGAGTTGAATATTAGTATGATAAAATGTGCAAAGCTTTAGTTCATCGATAACAACTAAAAAGTTTGTTCATAGTCAATATGAAAATGTAAGGATTTAAAACCGTTGCTCATGTAAATATATATAATATCAGTAAACTCACTAGACATACTCCACATATTTCTTACTAATACTAGTTATTACATTCTTACACATTTTTAAAAACATTATATATATATATATACATATATATACATATATATATATATACACACATATATATATATACACACACACACACACATATATATATATATAGTTCCATCATAATAAATTTTAGGTACTCTATCATGAAATATTTTAACCTAAAAAGCATATGCAAAATTTTCTTAAATCTATATTTTTTCATCAATTTCCTTAATAAATACTTTTTATGTTTGATCTTCGAAGCATAAAAAATATTAATTCTCAGAAATAGTTGTTTCCATCTTATCCTACCTTCGCTCATCATTTATCAAAACAACATCCCTGCAAGTTCATATATAATCCTTAGGTTTTCAACATGCTTGTATTTTGCTAAAGACATTTTCACTTCCACAATCAAGAACTAAGGGATTTGAAAATAATCAACAGAAAAAATATATATATTGGGAGATCACCGAGCATCCACTATCCCTTGTATTTGCATTAGCCACCTCCCACAGACCTCATGAGGGGCCTTTGTGGTTGATTTATCTTCCTCACGTCACCAGCAGTTTTAAGAAGGAAAAACTCAGATGGAAATCCATCAGAATTGGTAGCTTGTCATCTTAACATTCCACCACAATTCAACAAGTTGGGATGTAATAACGAATGATCAATGCAAACACCTATATTTTCTTTGAAAAGATTATGATTTCTACAGCTATTTGGGGTTAACATTTCCAACAGACTATTGAATTTGTTTCAAGCAGAGTATTTGATATCTTGACACATTTTAAAAATCCATATGATGCATGAAACTGAATGTGCAGACAACACATTGGGATTAAGAAATCTTCAAACTGATATAACACTGCATATGACAAAAGAAAAAACTTTACCTTGATAAACACTTCCACTATCTGCAATTTTGGCTTCACATTTATGGTGACAAAATGTTGTAGTCCATTAATCAACACCTGAAATTAGTAAAGGATATAAGTACCTGTAAGTCATTTCCAGAACTGACATCATCATAGATTATTAAAACCTGAAGGTCGAGTGACATTAAAACCCGTCCTTCATCTGTGCATCTCTTTACGCGTGATAGACCTTCAATAAGTATTTCTGCAACATTTTCAAGTCCATATTCCAGAAGGAGATCTTGAACCTGATATATTGTGAATGAGATTAATACCAATGACAAAGACTACAACGTGGACATTGTTTTTGTACCTGCTTGGACTAATAATATAAGTTTCCTGGAGAAGCAATCTTATTGGATCTCCATATAAAAGGAAAATGTGTTATATATAACAGAATGATTGATTGTAGTATTTTGCTCAAGAAAAACTACTACAAAGGAGTCCTGGCATTCTATAATATTGTATATGATTTATGAGTTCATGTATCTCTTAACATAAAGACTCCATTATCAGCATACTTCACAGCTTTCCCTTTTCTCCTGTTGGTTTACAAGTTTGATAGTGTAACTAACATACTGATGCTAGAATGGATTTACGAGCCAACAGGTTCTTTAGCAAGGTGATATAAATTGGTTGACTACAGCATTAGTGTACGGACTTGAGCACAAGGGTGAAAAGAACAGAAGTACAGGTACAGTTAACAAAAAAGTCATACAGGGAAAAAATTGTATTTGGGAGATAAAAATTCACAGTTTCTTTTGCAAGGCAATATAAATTTGGTTGACTAAGACACTGGTGCACGGACTTGAAGAACAAGAGTGAAAAGAACAGAAGTATAGGTACAGTTAACTAAAGAGTCACATAGAAATTAATTGAATTTGGGAGATAAAAATGTAACCAGACTGTCAAAGTTAAGAAAATTATTAAATGTGATTACCTCCTTTGAAATACCACCATGCATCAATCTTGTTTTATAATGTTTGAATTCTCCCAATAACAAGTCAACATACCTGTCGTTATAAAACAAACATGAAATATTAAATAAGAAAGCCAAATCAAGTGAACAAAAGAATAGGAAATGTGTACTGATTGACAAAATTGTCAAATTATTAGCCATGCTGTTAAACAATCTAGGTTATGTCCTGTCAACCAACTACCTTATATCTTTTAAGACAACCTCATGACTCATTTTGCCTTTAATAGGGAAATGAAACCAACTTGGCGAAGATTTGTTATCATGTTGAGAATCCATAGAAGTAACCTACAAAAATTCTGTGAAACTTTCATAATTTTAAGGTATTTCCTATATAGTCAACACTAAAAGTCTTCATGATCATATGTACAAATTGTATGAAACAAACAAGCAATGCCAATTAGTTTCTGCATAAAACAAAAGCACAATGTTCTATCAAACAACAAGTGTGTCAAGTAGTTAATATTGTAGGTAAAATTTTTTGAAGTATATTAAGGATTTTTCACATCAAAATAATAACAAAGTAAAATTAATCACTAAGCATCGTGACATCTCTAATAATTTGTTTAAAACTAACAAGAAAACTAAAATTCTTAATCAGACAGTTCAGTATTTGTGATATGTAGATTAAAGAAAAAGATAAGTTTGTACCCTAGGGGTGTACCTTATTTTGTTGTATAGTGAACTAAAAGTATATCCCCACAAAAAAATTTAAAATTTATCAATTAGTAATTCTTAACCAATTATCTGAAACCCAACCATTCACTACCACCCAGAACAAGTTTATAAAGCCAGATGGTAAATATGTATAACACCTTAAAATCCAGCTTCAGTATATTCCAGTACCTACTAGCCAATACCAACAAAAATTCATTGGTACTAATTGCCAAAGCTGGCCAAAATAGATCAAAATAGTTTAGAGTGGCTGAGAGTGTTGACAAGATGCACACTGCTTCCTCCAGTTGGCAAAAGGGTGTGCCATAGAAAATAAATCATTGGTTGCACTTGCAGTAACATTACTGAGAACTTACAACCAAGGATATGCTTTTGGTTTAAGTGATGTTTGTGCATGATGGACCAAAAATACTACCACTTTGAAGAAATCAGAAAAAATGGGCTTGCATATGTGAACTGAACTAACTAAAATTTGAGCTGGAATCTCATAGTCAATGCCAACAAAGCCCACAGTGTACTGTCACGAACGGTCGTCGCACACTCGCAGCAACTTCGTTCAACGTTCCGTTCGTCGCTTCTCCATGCATGTACATACCTTTGGCAGCCTGGTTTGCCATGTTTTGGTGTGTTTTCCCTGTAAAAATGTAAGAAATAGTAGCTCGTAGCGCTACAGAATGATCGCTCGCTGCATCTGCCCAAAAACCCCCAAAACAGCTCCGTTTTTGTGTGCCACGGGCTGATTTCTACAACCCGCAGCCACCCCAATTTTGTCAGCCATCTTAGCACCCAGGACCCCCCGGGTGGCACATGGCTGGATGGGTCTTCGGTATAGTGTCGGGCATTGAACACTTTCACAAGTTTGCATATCAACTTGACGGAAACTTGCCTTCGCGCCCGGTACTCGGGGAGTAGTTGTTTGCGGACTTGCAGCTGCTCATTCACCCTTCTAAAGTCCTTGTTTTCCTCCTCTCTTTCTCTGCTTACCTACACTCCAAGTGCTCGCTCAATTCCTTGTAAAGCTTCCCTCTTCGCGAGACGTCGGGACTTGTTCGCCGCTCGTTCCAACAATTAACCAACTTCTGTTTTACAGGTCCTACGGGACCTGCACGAGGTTGCAGCTCGACTGACCCTTTGCGGACGCGTATGTCGCAAGGGCGCCTCAAGACTTAGGCAATTCCAGCTAAGTCTGATCGAAGTGGGCGCAAGGGTGCTTCTCGACTTAGACAACTCCAGCTAAGTCCGTGTTTGCCGCAAGGGTGCCTCACCATTTAGGCAATTCTAGCTAAGTGCGTGACAATACGGCGTATCAGGATATAAAGTTACTTGGACCATTGCAATTGTACCAAAGAAATTCTATAGGCTTCTATGTGGACTAATGCTTCATGGAATGAATTAGCATTGACATGCAGTTAGCGTCATCAGAAAGCAACTTCTAAGGATATGGATGGAAGGAGGCCAAATAGATTTATTCCAAAAAAGAAAAGTAAACTACAGAAGAAATTTATAAGATATGTGGTAGCTGAGGAATTGAGTAGCAAAAAATATAATTCTTCACTATCTACATTCTGAACATTTTAAAGTATGGGCTTGCATAATGGACCAGGTGTTCTACCAATAATATGGATACATGTATAAGATCATATTAACAAGGGCAGCTCCACCCGAGTTATTGAGCTAGCAGCTCAGTGCAATGCAAAAAAGATTTCTAATCTTTTCAAATGCCCACATATAAAAATGAGCATGTGAAAGGGCATTTGACTGATCACACAACAGAAACATTATTTTCGGAGGCAATCCTTAATTAGAACTAACCTCAATATAATTAATTATGTAAGAAATTGCCTTGCATGCAAGGAACATGTTTTAATTGTCTTTAGTCAGGACCCTGGATCTCAATGCACAAGTTTTTATTAGGAACAATATCTTAAAAACTGTGAAGGATGTAAACACACACATGACTTGCATAGAACAGCTACAACAGGAAAGAAGAGGTGTTTTTTGCTATGGATATAATGAAAAGGTAGCTTAAGATGAATAATACTCATGCAGATGATAGAAGCAGATGTAATGAATCTTATATATGAAACTAGCGTTAACTATGCTGAATTTAATAAGCCGGGAATGACATTCAAGGGTCGGCTCACCATTTAGCATGTACTATAAGGTAACATCCAAAATAAATTTATAATAACAATCTGCCAAAAATAGAAAATTATCATGGAACCAACCCATTGTGCTCTAAGCCAAGCTCCTTGACCTCCCATTTTGCATTAGCAATCTTATCTGCATACCTGGCCAGCATTAAGATGCTAAAATTGTAACCATGACCAAATTAAAAAAAAGAAAATGCAAGCACTTTTGGGCATGAAAGAGCTAATTTTATGGAGCAAGGCATCTTTTTATGAATCTTGGGCATATATTACAACTATAAAGACCAAGTAATAATTCTCAGATTTTTATGGCAATGTCAATCACATATTGCACCAAAATGTAAATGCTCTTTATTGACACCCAAATGATGTGAATTCTAGTTCTATCAATTTATGTTGGACCAAGTGCTCTAGAATATACAGATAGACATCAGACAGGCAGAAGATTGGACTAATGCATTAAATGTTGAACTGAGAAGGCCAGCCAAAAAACAGCGAATTTGCAACTTTATTTATGAACGTGAATTCTAAATGATTGCCGATCCCAAATAGTTGGGACTTACAGCTTTATTGTTGTTGTTGCAACTTTAAATGATTGGCCAAGCTTTTCTAAAATTACGTCTCCATCTGAAATTTGACAAACTTTTATGACCAACTGCTAGAAATAGCATCACCCTCAAAAGTTGTGACAAATTCCTGGCTTAGATTTTGGCAGGAGAGGTAAAACAAAATATTTAAGAATAACCATTGTGAGCATAACAGTGCAGACGAATACAGAAATGCAAATTCAACAGCATAACCTCTGTGGGTCACCTACAAGTCTACAACAGTTCCAACATTTATCATATAGTATGCCCTTTAATATATATCAGGTACCAATACACCTAGGATGATAGCAATAAAGAAAGCTAGAATGTGACAACATTATTCCTGTCTTGCTAGCATAACCGACAAGGTTTTAATCTTCTGCTTGATCGACAGTGCATTAAGTTCACAATACAAACTGCTTGCCAAGAAGTTTAAGAAATGAAACTAAATGTTCTGATACTTCACAATAAGAAGTCATGCAGGTACAACAGCAGATGAATTTGTTTTGGAGGATAAGTTTTTAATAAGAACACACACCAGATATCTTACTAACTTCCTTGGGGGTCGTGTGAAGATATGGAAAAAGAAAGTGTGTATGCGACAAAAGATCATAGTTGTTACAGTAGGGCAATTGCAAAGCTCTCAAGAAAAGCTAAAAAAAAAAAAAATCATATTATCATTGTCACAATATAGCACTTAGAATTTAGCTCTCAAGAATTAGAACATTAAGCAAAATGTAGTAAGTGATTGATATTAATGCAGACAATAGAAATAAAAAATATTAACATTGCCAGGGAACAACACTAATTGCCAAGTTATAACGGTAATTTGTTTAGCAATGTCAAAAAGGGCAATTCGAGAACCAAATGTCCTAATTTGCTGTCTTCGATAGTTCGAATTAACAAAGGAATAAATAACAAATGCACGAAATCTAGGAGCAATGTAATATTGCTTATTCAAGAGAGCATATTTGAAGGTGGCAGGAAGTACTACTTTAATAACTATGAGATTAACTATCACAATCAGACCTCATTTTGTTTTACAAAGTCACTACTCATTTGCCACATGTTAGCAAAGCCAGTACAAAATTATCCTGCCTGGTCTCATCTTTATAGGCTTCATACATGCCCTATTTGTTCCTCCCAATCACAGCTTCCATGTCAAGACTATCAGATTGAGCAATCTTACATATTCTTACTACTAACATATGTGCAGCTTTAACAGTCAACAACTAATGATTTCTTGATGTACAGTTTAGAAAAAAATAATATACATGGAAGAGAATTTTCATGGAAGCATTATATTTCTATCGGAATGATCAAGCCAAAGTTATCAGCATATACCCATTAATATGGAGAAGCATACGTGCAGTTGTTCTGTGAATGTGCTCAGTCAGATCAGGAACAGAGTCCACCTGACACAGGAAAGTCAAGTTTAAGACATCCTAAACCTTGCCATTTCTCAACAAAAGGTGATATAAAAAATGATAAAATAAATACAAAAAACATAGGCAAAGCTGATCATCATTAACCTCGATGAAAAAAAACAGTGAAGACTAAAAGGAAAGAAATTAAGCGCACTGGTCGTTTGGGAATAGACTGAGCAAAGATTACCATATTTACAAAAAATTCTTCTACTACAGCAGCATTATGCTGCAATAACATAGACTGGAGATGTGCCTTTGATCTATGCAGTACTTGAGCAACTAGTGATATTGTGTCAACAGCAGAACAACGTTCCTGTAACGGGAGAAAATAGCAATAAGCGGAGCATTAAATTGACCCAGTGAGAGAAAATGCATATTCATAAGATAAATGTTATAAAAACCCACGAAGATTACTGATGGCAGAATAAATTGGTTCATGGGCCACAAATTTACTCTAAAATGAAAATCGGAGCATGAGTGTCTGATAGACATTTTGGTATAGAAATAAAATGTTTCAATACTTGTTGTTCTTCTTTCTAATTTATTTCAAAAAAGATATATATATTTTTATATGAACTGTTCTGACAGTATTGTACAACTATCTCAACAATTTTCAAATTGAACTGTTCTGGCACACTGACCTGTACCACTGTAGGACCATTGAATAAAAATTTAGAACCAATATCAATGCTACATGCTTTAACAATAGTACTTGGTTGAACCCATAAGTACTGGTTGATACCTTATTTACTGAACTGACCAGTATTTAAATGCTTTATAGCACATATGCAGTAGATGTCAAATACCTTAAGTCCAATGGAATTATTAGGCACATGCCCAAAAATTGTGCTGGGAGGTGCTGTAGGTGTTACTTCCATCTGTGCAAATGTTGGACTCATTGGAATAGGAGATGAGATTGAATATGACATGTTTTGGGTTCTGATCCACTGATCACAATCTTGCAGAATCTTTGATAAGGCTGTTTTGACTCTAGCTGGACATAACAGAAGCAAACAAAACCTTTCATATTATAGTAAATACATCACATACAATATGTCATCCAGCTAAATTATGCTTAAGACTGGGTAAATGAAAGAGATAATAAGTTGCTCACTTTGCGAAAAGTCTGGAATAGATTTACCACTTTGACTAGTTTCTGGTTGACCAAATGTCTCAAATATATGATGATAAAAAATCCCAAACAACTGGCACATTCCCTGCAATAACATACTGAATGAGAAGAAAGGAAAACATTTAACATTCATTGTAAAAGGTCTAATAGAAGTAACATAAAGAGAATATAAGTTGCAGCTTACCTTGAAAAAATCAATGCTGACTATTTCCAATTTCTGCATGAGCCTAGCATACTTGTCCATCAACCTGATTGAATGAAGTAGTAAAATTTCTGCATTATGAAAGACTAAGATAAACAATCTGCTCTGTGAGAGAGGACTTACCTCAATAGACAAAGCGAGGACCCTGTCTGTGCTGAGATCTCCTCACTACTCCAACCAGAGGATTTGGTTCTCACGAGTGTGGGCCTAGATATTCGACTAGGTAACTGACTATCCTCATCAATAAAGTCAGCAAGAAGGTCTTCATTCTCATCTTCCATGACAGAACTGCTTCTATTTATGTGATCATCTAGATGGCCCTTTGAAGATATTTGATCATTATGCAAAATGACACGACCATCACCAGAACTTGAGGTCATTGACCCATTAGGTGGTAAGTGAGATCTTGGTGATTCCTTAGAGCCAAATGCCAGCTTTGAAGAAAATGGGTTTTCCATCTGAAGCCAATAAGCAAACCCATTCTTCTGCTTGCCAGCATCAACAAGGTCATTAGTTCTCTTTGAGTCAAGCATAGACATGGATGTATTACCCAAAGAAGAAGCAATCAAGGGAGCACCATCACCAACGAGACCAGCTAAATTAATTACTTGTAGCATGTCTGATGACATTTTCACCCAAGATTCCTTTTCCAAGACCATCTTAAGTGCCTGGTTAAGAGAAACTATTGCAAATCAGCACTCTATGCAACTAAAAGAAGCAAACTAGCATTTTCCTTTTAAGTCATTCAGTAACAAACCACAATCGGTGACAATAGAACAAATTCAAAGAAAATATAACATATGCAACACAAAAGAAAAAAAACCTAATCAGCTTAGAATATTCAACGAGACAAACATAATTAATGTTGTCACACGAGGTTCGCAATACTGTTGGTAATGTATGCTATGAGCAATATTTACCAGTCCAACAACTTATCAATACATGGACCAAGGTAAACTGGATGGTATGCTGAGTCCAGGACTTGTACTGCCCAATATGCCAAATGCAGGTTATAAGGAAGGGCCTATACCATCTGGTACAGGACTTTACAGGCGCTGCCCAGGCAATTTTTTTGTTTTTTATTTTCAGCACTTTTCTGAAACTCGAAACTCTTGATATTTTTCGTACCTGTACAAACCCTAACCAATACGAAATTACAAACCTTGATGGCAAGAGAAACATATTCTAAGGATTGATAACTATACATACAAGAAATAAACATTCTAGCTCCTAAATACAAGCAACAACATGAATTTGAGAAGTACTCCTCACATACTTCCAATAAACCTCAAGGATTTCCATTATGATAAAAAATTCACAAATTGTCACCAGATGTTTCTCAGATACCTACATAAAGACTACTTCTGATTATGGACAAGATCAATGACTGACTACAGGGCAGAAACGCGTATAGAGCATCAGATAATGATCAGTTAGATTTAGGATAGTCATCTTAGTTTCTTCATGCTATATTTCCTTTTTTCTGGAGCATTTAGATGCTTTCTGGTTGAATTAGCTATATTATGCCCATTTAAATGTTATTGGCATACTTAACATAGTCAATAGTTATATACCTCTTAATTAATAACCAAGGTCATATGTAATCATACAACCAGCTAGAATGCCATTAGCTCCTATCCATCATTAAAAAAAAAATCATAAAATGCATACGATTGGAGAGTATTGGAGTAGGATTGTTGGATAGGATGGCATCGCAATCCTACATGAGCACCTATCCATCATTCTATGCATACATGCTTGGTAGGCACAAGGCCTTTAAGTTCTCATATTCACAGCAGAAATTGCTAGCAGGTTCACTAGATTACTTGCAGTTTTATGCATGGGCCTGAGATCCTTCAGTCCATTTTCTACTGTTTTAAAAAATAGTGTCCTAGAAAGAAGTTTTAGACAGGTACAAGAAATTACTATCAAAAGTAGAATTTTCACATTGAGAAAGGATGCTCTTAGTGATAAAATTTTCTTTGTTTAAAAGATGTTACTCTTTAGTAGCTTTGCCATGTTAAGTCTACTTTAGTTAAAATAGAAAGAGGGTTACATCTGGAAACTATTTTGAAGGCTAGGATATATTAAAAAAAAACATAAAAATCGTATTGCTACTGATACATCTCAAACACCAGTTGTGTCAAACATATCCTTATTGTCATTCAAACTCTAGAAATATTTTACATGTTATTAAATAGAGCAGGGAACAGATATCAACAGCAGGCACAGATATCAACCCAGATTGAACAAGGTGGTCCAATAAGGACAAATTTAAGTATGACACTAAATGGCATAGATGCTCAACCATGAATACTTCAACCATGCATGGGTCACATGTTATACTACGTGAGTTCGGAAAAACTCAACCATGGAAATGTAGCCAAACAAATTACAATGTTTAAGTGTTTTTTGCCAATAACTATTTTTCTGTCTGAGAGATGAGATGCAGAAAACCAAGTGTTAGTTCAATTGGCACAAAAAGTGCTTGAGGACCAACCCAACCGTTTGCTATGCTGAGCTTGACCAAGAACTAATCTGGACCTTGAAACTAAATCTAACTGTTTCTCAACACCCTAAATTCCTCTCTGTTGCACATATGACTTGGTCCAGGCCACAATGACCTTGAATGAATGGTTACAAGACACTGAAGCAAGAAGGGCAGTCCAGAAAAGAGAACGTGCTGGTAGGAACTTCCAAATATTTATATCCTTGTCCCTTTTCCGTGTCAATATTTGTCCTATGAACACCATTGTTATGCTGTGCCAGTGGCATACTGTTTCAACCACCAATCCCCATTGTGACAAGAACATCCTGCAAATGATTAATTCCCAACCATTTGCCATCAGCCACGTGGACACTTTCCTACCAGTCTATCAGATGATATCAGATTCGACATATCTATCTACTGGTCTCCAATATTCTACCTGTAAATATAAAGTAATTGGTCCTTGTCCTTGGCAGAAAAAGCCCATAAGCTAGGGGTTCCCTAAGGCGGCAAATAAAATTCCTTCATTCACAGTTGAAGGACAGAGCATAAACCCCGATATCCAGTTCCACAGCCCATGACATAGAGACACTTTTTGGGGTACCAAGGGGCTTCAAAAGCTTAAGAACAAAAGTGTTTTTTATCTTTAGTAAAGCCAGGAGGAGGAAGGGCAGCTAATTTCATTTCACAGCTGCCAGAGGAGACTCTCAAACCAAGAATTAGAATAGAGCTGGAAAGAGGAAAAGAACAGCAAAGTAAAAGGGGTTTAACTACTGTGAGCTCCTACAATAGCAATAACACCATTTTGGCATCAGCTAAATGTATAATTTATTAATGTTGAGGCCCTTCAAGATCAACATCACCAGTTATTAGTGCTCATCAATTCTATTGTTTGTAACAAAACCCTCTATACTCTTCCTTTCCTATCCTACCACCACCAATATATTAACTTATACTTTACCCTCACATCTGTGGATGTCCAATAAATGATTTTTGCTCATGCTCATTACAATTCATTCATAGAAAGTTTTTCTTATTGTCAATTTAGGCTGGTAGAATTTGGTTATCAGAACAAGGCCTTTTGAACCAGCATAAGTGGAATGATATCAGAATTTATTTTTGCAGGCAACTAGAGCCTTTCCCAAGACAAATTCCAATATTAGATTTAAACATGTCTCGTTTGATTTATCGTTCATCTTGTCCAAGATCTCTTCTAATTGCATTGCCTCCTCAGCATTGTGGAATCCAACAATTGCCATCACACTCATATAATGGAAGGCCTTAAAGGTGATGAAACAAATTTGAGAGAAGATACACAGGCAGTTACTGTTCAGTGATCGACACAAACAACAACACTAGACAACCTGTGGTGTCATGGTAAGATAGCTCCCAAGGTTATGGATCTCTAAATTATTGACTGCATACTGCTGACCCATGTTGGCTAGTACTAACCAATAAAAAGTGTTATATCGATTGGTACAATGTAGTTCGATCTGATGCTTTGTCAGACTGGTAAATACCAATTAATAACTGCTATTACTGGTATTTGAAACTTTGTTGGTCCTTTGCAATCCAAGTTTCCAAGGTTCAAATAACAGAAATAGTCTTTCTACTTACAAGGATAATCTTGCATACATTGACACTCCCCAAACCATGCATTATCGAGTCTTGCCCATCAGGAAACCCTTCTTGGCTTCATATTGTTCCAAATCATGCAAGAGCTAAAACAAAATAAAATTATCATACTAGAATTTATTTAGCTTTATTGTGACTTTAGATACTAGAATTGTGTAAGTTCTAGAAAAAAAACATTTTAATCTGCCATATTTTCTTTAGCATGACATTTACCAATGAACTCAGAATATCCAAAAAAAGGAAAGATGCTAACACATGGAACTGAATGCATATTACTACTTGTACATCTAAACCAATTATGAATCGCACTTACAGGACTGGAAAAATTGAATAAGCTAGGTATTTAACAAGATTTAATAGTTTTATAAAAGAATATTAAACAAACTAAATGCTAGTGTAGTGTTACATACATACACATTTTGACGGTGAAAGGTTGCCAGATAACTTTCACAGGTAGTTTTCAACTTCTGCCTGAACTCAACAGCTTTAGCTCCACAGAATGCTTCACCAGCTAAGATAAATATGTTGAGATCTTCATAGTTTCTCAAGAATTGGTAAGTGCTAGTTGAGCAAATAGCAGAGGAAGACAGCAAGACAGAAACACGACTTGATGTAAGTTGCCACACATTTCTTCTCCCTTTTTCTAATGTGTGAGCCACAAAAGTTGTGGCATCTTTTCTCAACTGATAGAAGGGAGAATTGCAGCCTGAAGTAGCAGCATCAGCATCACTTGCTTCAGCTGATAATCCACAATAACTTTGGGGCATTGTAACTGGATCTTCAGTTACCTTATGTGGTACATCATATCCATCCACCTGGTTAGAAGTAACAGATGCACATCCACTATTCTCAATTGAGTCAATTGGAACACTGGCCACAGGATCAACTATAATTCCTTTCAAGCCATGAGATGTGTTACTTTGCCCCATGTCAATATTTCGATTCTGGGAATTTAAACCCTGGGAGATCAGGGGGAAAATTTAACTATGATGGAATTGTAAAATTTAATACTTCAACTTCAAGGCTGTATAGCAGTTTTCCAATAGGTAACTGGAACTAAAAGGCATATGAAAATAATACAAGAAAACAATTAACATTGTTATATTGGTGTAAGCAGAAAGAAACTATAAGTTGATGTACAAGAAAGAAAATTGAAAAGTGAAATCATATGTACTCTTGAGCAATGACAGCTGTACCACCCGAAATGGTATGAAATGGGCGCCATGTACCGATCCAGGCATCGGCCAGTACACGGACCACCCCAGTTTTAGGTGGCAATCCAGTTCAGTAAAAGTAATAAAAAAATGAAAAAAAAAACAGTGGGGCCGATCCAACTCGGCATTAAAATAAGAAAAGAACTTATAATAGAAATTAGGGCTCGCAAATGCGAGCCTTCTTCTTGCATTCTTCGCTGCTGTTGTTGCCGCTGATGCTGCTTCGTGATTGCTTTGTCACTGCCAACGTCATTGCTGCTGTGTTCCTTCTTCCCAGGTACGCTCCCATCTCTTCTCCTCCTCCACAGCTTCTTTTCTTCCTTCTTCCTCTATCGCTTCCTCTTCTTCCTTCTTCCTTCCTCCTTCCTCCACTGCCTCTTCCTCTTCTCTCTTTTTCTTCCTCTCTAAAACACCAGTATACACTGGTATACCATGTGACAGTATATCAATACTGACTGATACATACCGGGATCTCCGAAACTGGTCTAGTACCCGAAATGGTGATCCTTGCTCTTTAGATTCAGCAGAAAAACTGATGCATAAAGGCTTCAACTTCTCAAGTATATAAAAAGAAGAAATCATGTCTTATATTACTCTTAGATACTTAATGAATGACAGACTCTCTTGAAAAGTGAAATCATACATACTCAAACTTCAGTATAAACATAGCTGCATAGAAGTTTCAATTTCTGGTTATGTTTTACAGAATGAAAATGGTTTATCTTACTATTAAATACTTATAAAATCCAGATCACTAAAAGAATGTTTGTCATTTCTCAGAACGGAAAGAACACCAACATTCTGGCAAGGTATACTGGTATACAATGTGCTGTGGCAGTTGGTACAAAAATGTAGGTATATACCATGTCATGCTGGTCAGCACATTCCTTGTGCCGGCCAGCGCAAGCCAAAAATGACTTGGCTATTTCTCAACACAACAAGCATGGCAAACCATGCAGAATGGAATTGGATATCATAAACTCAGATTGAGCTGAATCATGGCAGTATCCATGTAACTAGTCCCATACAACTAGTAAACAACAAACTGTAATGTCCCAACCATGGCTTCGAACAGCAGTACTGCACATCCATCCTGAAGGACCAGTACTGCACACCTGGCCTCCCGGTATGAGACTTATAGTCCAAAACTGATTAGTAATAATTTTTAATATTTTTCAGGTGATACTGAACAGGATTGGTCTGTATACTACCGGATATATAGATCAGTAGATTACCAAAACTAGTATTTGACCGAGCTTTAAATCCTTGGTTGACTCTAAACTACTTTGAGTCAGCTAAATGGATCTTTTTCCACCTTTTTACTCAATTTAAGATAAAATCACCAGTCAAACTAAGAGCAATCAAATTTCTTTTTGTTGTTTCAGTGAATTTTTCTTGGATCTCCCTCAAAGTTCATGTAACCAGCTTAAACAACTAAGTCCATGTAACCACGGGATCTATAGATTTCCCATGTACATGAACGTACTACCTTAAATGGTTTCTCTTATTTTGTCTACTTTTTATTGTTAATATCTATTCATGAATTAATATCTCAATCTAGTACCAAAACTGAATGCTAACGGACGTACCAACATTTTATACAATTTTGGTTGGTACCACCTAGATACTAGAGAGAGAGGAGTGGGGGAGGGTGGGGGAGCCAAAAGAAAAAGAGAAGAACAATAGAAAAATAAAAACAGCTGAGCCTGTGACAATCATCAAAAAATTGAAAAATGTATCAGTACTAGATGGTAGGCTTATTATCCAGGGACGAGAAGGCAGATGAGGAGGAAGTGAGAGGAGGTGGCAGTGACAATGTGATGCCAAGTGTGTCCTAATTAGTTGTGGGACCAGTAAATATCAACATGTAACAATTTGTGCAGATGGTTTAAGGGGGCAACAAACAATACAAAAGTATAAAACTATTACTGCCCTATATTTTAACAATTTTGCACAAACTATATATTGTCTTAATTGATCTCTCCTTCAGAGTAAATTATTCAAGATATGAAAAACACTTGTTTTACAAAAAAGAAGGTGCTAACTAGGTGACCTAGGTGCTATTGACCATCTAGGCACTAGCCAAGCATCCAATTGGCCATTCAATGATAAAGGGTGCCTAGTTACTGCAATCAATGCATGTGGCATTAACATCAACAGCTACAATCAATGCCATTAAAAAACAGCATGGACTGCCTTTGCTATCATAGCTAACACAAATGGAAGAGAACCATGAAGGTCATTGCTAGCTTTGGCAACTGTAATGAAGGCAACAATAGCTGTTGGCATCATAAGAAAATTATAAGAGAGAAGTTCATGTAGGACAGAAAAAACTTCAGTTTAGGATGTCCAAGAAGCGTCACCACTAATGTTTGACATATAACATGTCCTCAAATATGAAGGAATTAATTGGGGGTTACATGGTAATGGAATCTTGAGCATTTATGTGTGTTAGTCATACCATTACAGTTTAATTCATTTACTTTGTTTAATCACCCATTTAAATGTACCACAAAGTCATTGTCTAGGCAGTTGAATGGCTGTCCAATGCCAACTGTCTAAACAAAGCAACCTCTAGGCTGTCTTAGTCTAGGCATTGTCAGATAATTTCTATAAAGCATTTCCTAAATCTTCTACTTCAAGCAACTTCTTATTGCTATTGTTCAAGGAGATAAAAATCACACTACTGAATGTTAATAATTAATAAAATATGGTTACAAATGTGACACATCTGATTCCTTGATACACTATGAATGTCATCTCATTGAAATAGAAAACTATAGCTTTTTTGGGTAGTAACCTGAAAATCTTTTAAAATTTAAAGGGCTTAAAGTACATAAAAGAATATTGAAATACATGTGTCACAATAAAAATAAAAAAAAGAAGGCATCAAGTACCAAAAGAGCAACGCAAGTCCAACATGCAAAATACAAAAGAAAAAGAATTTATAGGAACTATACTTTGATGAACAAAACAAAAGAAAAATTAAAAGATTAATGCAAAATATTAACAAACATTACCAAAAAAACCAAATGCACAAGGTTTAAAGTAATTGCAGCAAAATATGAACTTACTTTTCTTACCTTTTCTTCGGGCTGAAAGCTCATGATAGAGTAGTATGAACACATCAACCGAAATAAGACATCCAAAGTTCTCATCAAGCACTGACGAAATCGAGATTCAGGTATTTGGACGCAGAGGTCACTGTAAGTAAGTCTGGTACAAGTAAACACAACTAGATTAGAGAAACAAAGAAAATTTTTATGTGAATAGGACAACTTCTATGATGTAATTAACATCAACAAGAAGGAAAAAAGCTTAGGGAACAGATGTATATTAAAATATACATTACTAAGGATTAAGGATGAGACATATAACAGTCAAATAATAAAACAATTAAATTCCATTTAAACAAAATTTTGCATCAATTTCAAGCTAAAAGATGAAAAAATATCATCAAAAAGAACATTCAACAAAATTCTCCAACTTGAAGAATGCAGGAAAACATAACTAGATTTAAAAGAACAAAAGAAAGTTTGCCTTAGAAAAGAACCGAAGCATCTGAACATAGATTGAGAAAATGTATAAATTTAAATTCTTAATGAAGTCAGTGTGACTGTGCAGTGTGACTGTACTGAAACTTCCAGAACTCAGATGTTGTTTCTTTACAGAAACAGGTGAACAAGTTATCATTTGATAAGAATTTCAATTCTTTATTGCCCAAGAAATATTGGTATAATATTTACTATCGGGCAATGCTTTAACAAGCTTTAAGAAACTAAAAAAACAAGGTAAATCAGCATGTGAACTCACAAACACATGGTAGAAACATTTTGCTGGTTCACAATCATGCATCAAGCTTCAAGCAAACCCTGGTTGTACATTCACTAAGATGCAATGTCTATCTATGATGGAATTGGCTGGAATGGCATAAGTCATGAGACACCCTTACAATATCAATCCGAGAAGGGTTAGCCTAAGTTCAATGTTGCACAGGTCCCGAAGGACCTGCAAAAAGAAAAGGTTGATTAGTTTCAAAGATGAGCAGTGGACAAGTCTCAAAGTCTCGCTCAAAAACACAAATTCAAGCAATTTAGCAAAGAATTGGAATGCTAGGAGAAAACAGACTTTGGAAGGAATAAACACAACCACAAGCCCACAAACAATAGCTCAACCAGGTGCTAGGGCATTTGGCAAGCTTACACACTTTGTATACAAGCTTGTGAATCGAAAATAGGGCCCATCACTATCCTAGAGACCCATCAAGCCCTGTGCCACCTAGTGATTTAAATAGGCGCTCACCTAAGCGCTCGGGCAAGGCGAGGCCCGAGAGCCTTGTGTGTGCACCAGACGATGCGCGTCAATGAGGCGTCACCTGGGCGCTCGCCCGAATACAAGCGTTCGGCGCTTCAGGCAAGCGCCCGATTCTATTAGGCAAACCAAACCCGTTTAAGGCTAGTTCAATTCGTAGTTTCTCACCTCAAAACCACGCTTCATGCCCGCGTGACCCTGAGGAACCCTAGAGCTGCTTCTGGCTCCGTTGTCGATGCTTTCTGCCATTGCCTTTGCTGTAGACGTAGCGGACCGAGCCTTCCTCTATTGTTGACGGATGAGTCCGACGACCCCCGTAGGTTCCTCCGCCACCAACTGACGCCCTCCTGCTTTTCGCAGCTTCCGTCATCGTCGTTGCTACTATCCACAGCTTTCGCCTTTGTCACTGCTACTATCAACAGCTTCCCTCACTGTCGCTACTGCTGTCCACAGCTTTTACCACCGCCGCTACTATTGTCCACATCTTCCGTAGCCACCGTTGCTATCGTTCGCAGCTACTTCTATCTTAACATTTTTTTCCGCCCTCTAACTTTGAGTAATATACTGCTAACAGTATATTTTTAATTTAATATCATATTTTAATTTAAATAATTATATTTTAATTATATTATATTTTTTATGTTTTAATATTTCAGAGAATTTTTTTCTTCTTTTCTAACTTAAGTAATATACTGTTAACAATATATTTTAAATTTAATATTATATTTTTATTTAAATAATTATATTTTTAATTATATTATATATTTTTATATTTTAATATTTTAGAGCGTCTTGTTTCACTCGAGCGACCTCGAGCGTTTTGGGACCTTGGCGCCTGAAGCTTTTTAACTCATTGGTGCCACCCAAGGGTTCTAGGAAGTTGAGATGATTGACATTTTGGCCCCGTCACTAGCTTAAAGAAATCAAATTGTGGCATGCGAAAAAGGGGTTGTTTTGGCCCATTTCAACTCTGTTCGATGGTCATCGTGCACTCTAGTAGACTGTCTATGCTTACAAAAAAACCAAGAAAAAGCACACAAAGACTAGGCAAAACACAATGCCAAATAATTGCACAAGCAAACATTATTAACGAACAATCTATTTACGAAGGTGTTACGAGTGCGCGACTACGATATGTGACATTCTCCCCCACTTAAACTAATCAACCTTCATCAATGCTTGCTTGTAGGCCTTGACAATTACTTCTTCATGTCGTCAAGCATCTTCTAGCTCCCAAACAACTTTTGTTCTAGGATGCTTTCACTACTTTACCAAGTACTCGATCTGCTCCATTGGGTAACTTTGTCTTGCAATCCACTAGAATGACTTCAACTCACTTCTCATATAACGCTCGGGTGAGGATGGTCAAGTTGAGACATTTCTAGAAGCGTCTTGTGAATATGACTGATAGGCTTTCAAGTTGTTTGCATGGAATACATTATGAATTCTAAGTCATGCTGAAAGCTACAATTTGTATGAGACATTGCCTATCCTACTAATGATTGGGAAGGACCCTTTGTATTTGCGCACCACTCCCTTTGTCCACTTTTTGCCTAAAGAACTTGAGAAATGCTGCTTGGAGCTTCACAAGCACCAAGTCATCAACCTTAAATTCCGATGTCACCTTTCCAAGTTTGTCCACTTCATCTTTTTGGTCGTCTTCTCCAATTATACTTGTGAAAAATCTATTGTTCTTTTGTAAAGTGATATACTGACAAGCTACTTCTAGTGTAATCGATCACCAAAGTGTGAGGAGTTGACGGTTGTTATCCAATAATCATCTCAAAGAAGCTATTGTTTCATATAGAGCTCCATTGTAAGTAGTAAGAAAATTAAGCTATGTCTAAGAGCTTCACCCAATCTCGTTGGATAGCACTCACGTAGTACCGAAGGTATTGCTCCAAGAGCTAGTTTATTCATTCAGTTTGGCCATCTGTTTAGGGGTGGAGACTTATGAAGAAGTACTACTTTGATCCCAACAACTTAAACAATTCGATCAAGAACCATCCTAAGAACCGTGCATCATGATCACTTGTAATGTTGTGCGGAACCCTCTAATATTTCATCGCATTCTTCATCATCAATTTCACTGCCTCCTCCGCAGAGCAATGTAGGAGTGAGCAACAAATGTCACATACTTCAAGAACCAATCGACTAACACCAACATCAACCCATATCCCTCTACCATTGGCAAGCTCGATATAAAGCCCAAGAAAATGCTCTCCTATGACCTCTGAGACAGACAAGGGCTCCAAAAAATCCATCAGCTTTTGTTGCTCCACCTTGTCTTGCAATGAGGCACGTACGAACATTTTCCTCCACATCGATCCCCATTATGGCCAAAATATAAGGACCTCTCCACAAGATTTAAAATTCAATGTATGCTCAGGTGTCTCGCCCAAAGGGAACTGTGACACTCATGAGTTCACGCCTCAAATCGTCCACTCATGAAACATATATTCTATTCCTTTTGGTACAAATAAGTCCTCGGATCCAAAGTCATTATGTCTGACCTTCTTTGATCTTAGCCATTTGCATCAAGCTCAAACTTCCTTCTTGCATGCGTGCTCCTCTAGAAGCACGCACAATAATGACAAGTAGAGATCGATTAGTAGCATCCTCGATCAAACGAGTAATTTTCTCACCCACTATGGATCCCATACTACCTCCCATAAACTGAAAGTCCATAACGCCAATTGCTACGGGAATACCATTTAGTTGACCTATGCCTGTTTGAACAGCATCAGATAAACCTGTCCTTCTTTAATAAAAATCGATACGATCTCTGTAAGGTTCCTCTTTTGAATGAAAATCAATGGGGTCTATAGATATCAATTGCATTAGGATTATTGCTTGGGAATCCATCCCTGATCCTGAAAAGAAAGTTGGATTACAACTAACTCACTTGACCTTCGCTCTCCAATTGCACTTATTCACTAACTCTACCCTTCTTGTTGAAGGTATCGATTGTGACATTTGCTCGTTCAGGCTAGTACTCCATTACCATGTCAAATACAGTCCTATCGTCATGCTTGCTTTAGAAAGAGCTTCTTCTGAGCCTGAAAGTAACTCAACACGATATTGTTTGTCCTTGGCACAAATGGCGTAATAAGAAGTGCCTCCACACTCGTAGATAGTGAACCACTATTGCTATCTCCTCGTGCATAGGATACTACGACTCTGTCTCACTAACCTTGTGACTCTTACAGACCACCGGGTGACCTTCTTGCATAAAAACTCCTCCAATAGCGAAGTTCAAAGCATATATGTGGACTTTAAAAGATTTCCCATAATCTAGTATCCTATGCACCAGTTCTTCTAACACAACTTTTAGGTCTTCGAATGTTGCTTCATATTTTTCTAACCGTCGCCAATGATGCTCCTCCAGCAACTTCGTCAATGGAGTTATGTGCTTCGAATACCCCGAGATAAAGCATCGATAATAATTGACGAAACAAAGAAAGGATCTCAATTCAAACACCTTCTTTGGTATTCGCCACTCTATCGCAGCTTGGACCTTCAACTTGTCTATCCAAATCGATCCTCCACCAACTCGATGCCCTAAGAACTACCATGCTCCTCTTGAGTGGCCAACTTCTTGCTTGTCATTCTAACAACTATCGTGCTCACCATTCTAACTACCAAGCTCCTCTTGAGTGGCTTTAGTAGTTTAAGAGCAAATCTGCACTTGCGGCCCTATTATAACCGTTTAGGGCTGTTGCCCCCCTTGTGCAACCTTGATTCGCCATGGTACTTCGTCGTGGCTAGTGCATGAACTTCGCTATTTCCTCGAATTGCTTGCTCTGATACCAGACATCATAAACTTAGATGGAATTACCTAAGTCGTAGACACCCTTGCGATATACAACCAAAGTGCATCCTCGCACAGGTGTCAAAGGACATGGAAAAAAAAAGTTGATAAATTTCAAAGATGAGCGATGGACAAGTCTCGAAGTCTCATTTGATACTCGAGTAATTCAATAAACAGTTGTAATGCAAGGTGCAAGGAGAAAACAAAGACTCTAGAAAGGAAAAAGATAGCAGCAAATCCTCAAATGATTGCTCAACCGGGTGTCGAGGTGTTCGACAAGCCAACGCACATTTTGCGTACAAGCTTGTGAATCCAAAACTGGGCCCAACACTATCATAGAGCCCCATCTAGCCCTTTATCACTTAAGGGTTCTAGGGTGCTAAGATGACTGATGTTTCCGTCTTGTCAACTTGAATAAATTAGGACATGACACGCAAAAATAGGATTGTTTTGGCCCAATATACTATGTTTGACAAGCAATCGTTGTGAAACCTAGCAAAGTAAGCAAACTATCTGGGCTTACAAAAGCTAAGCAAAACACACAAAACTAGAAAATATATGGTGTCAAATAGTTATACAAGCAAACATAAGCGATGAACGCAAACGTACGATGGCCGTCCATGAAATATCAGCACACTTTGAACCAAGGTTCGTAATTTTGTACTGTACCGGAGTTTCGAATTCAACTCGATACAGTACGGTATAAGTATACCGAGCAGTACATTTCGGCATACCAATCGGTGTCTATATATATATATATATACACATATATATATATGTAGATACATATATATATATATATATATATATATATGTAGATATATATGTATATGTATATATGTATATACATATATGTATATATACATATATGTATATACATGTATATGTATAACATGTATATATATATATATGTATATATATGTATATATATATATGTAAATATATATATATACATATATGTATATATATAAGAATGAAAAAAAAGTCACCTCGATACTCCTCGTGCTCTACCCACGTGAGGAGAAGAAACCGAGGTTTCCTTCTCCCTGCATGAAAAAAAAAAAAGAAAGGCGACGTCCCTCGGTTTCTGCCCGTGTGTGGAGAAGAAACCAAGGTTTCCTTCTCCCTGTGCAAAAAAAAGAAAAAAAGAAAAAGAAAGGAGATATCGCTGAGGCGACGTTGCTCGGTTTCTACCCATATGGGGAGAAGAAACCGAGGTTTCCTTCTCCCTACACGAAAAAAAAAGAAGAAAGGCAATGTCGCCTCAGCGATGTCGCTCAGTTTCTGCCCACGTGGGGAGAAGAAAATGAGGTTTCCTTCTCCTCGCGCAAAAAAAAAAAAAGAAAGGCAACATCGCTCTGTTTCTGCCCACGTGGGGAGAAGAAACCGAGGGTTACTTCTCCCCGCGCAAAAAAGTAAAAAAAAAAATGCCTCGTTTCTTCTACCTGCGTGAGGAGAAGAAACTGCTTCTCCCCGCGACGTCGTTGAGGCTTCTTCTCTCCCCATGCGGATGAGAAGTCACCGACGATGCCAAGGCCTCGTCACGTCAGACAAGGAGGAGGCGACATCATCTACAGCATTTGGTGAGGGAGGGCGGCGATGGATCGAGATCATTGAGGGAGAGCAACATCGGATCTCCATGTTTTCTCTTTTCTTCTCCCTCTTCTTCTCCCTCGGCTAATACCATCCGGTAGTGGGCAGCAACGATCGAAATCGACCGTCACCAATCGATTTAAGGTGGAAACAGAGTGGAAACAGCCCCAATTAATGCTACCACCCGGTAGCGAACGGTCCGCATACCGATCTACTGGCGGACCCGTACATACCGTCCGTTTCGAAATTAAAATCCTTGCTTTGAACCAAGGGATCAAATACTAGTATGTTTCAACTGGTATTTATTAGTTTGACAAAGGACAATACCAAATTTGTTATCTTTTTCAATGATACCAATATGAAAATGTGTTAAAGTCAATATTAAACCAAAATTTTAAACCTTGGCTTGAATAATAAAGCTCAAGTCGACATGAAATAATGGGAATTATAAAAAAGAACCAAGTGTGGCATAACTCTAATAAGCTGATCTTGCCATTTCATTCATTCAATAAAGTAAGAAGTCGCACCCAAAACAGAACTCCCTATACCTACATTCTTATCAGTGTATTTTGTACAACTATTCAAACTCATTGAATAGATTTAGTAAATATATATACTAAGACAGAATTACTGTTTGAAGCTTGAGGGCTACAATATGGTATCAAGTAAATTTCAGTATACATCACAATAAATTAGAATGAATGCAGGAATATTTAAGAACCATTGGTACTTTCACATAATAATTTATTTTGCAAAGAATGTATGCAGAAACTAGAATCATGGATTAAATCTAAATTTTGCTCTACAAGACATCTAGAGAGTTTACATTCAGTTGTGCTCAGTACATTCTATTGACACCTTCTCATACAATCCTCACTGGATACCAAAATCTAGCTTTCCCCACTTTGCAATAATCACAAAAACAAAAGAGCAAGAGACAGAAATTTAATGCAGCACATAAGTAACAAGAAAGTAGACAGTGACATCATGGCTTTGCAGAGGATTATGCTAAATCCGATACCTTATATGCACCAACAACTCAATAAGTAAAAGACTGAAGTATTATCTCCATTATCACTTATAACTACATTGTATTTGTGCATAGTGATTACTTTTGACAAGGAATTAACAGGCACAAAGTACCAGTCCAACACTGCAATAAAGCAAGAAGGTTCCAGTCTTTATGCTTTCAATATCTTAAAGACCAAGAATAAACACCATATAGATGCAGAACTCAAAAACAGATGATGACATGATGACATTATGGGATGATGACTTTGTGGTTGCAGGCAGAAGGTATACACACAAATAGTTAAACAAATGCATGCACTTGATAACTACAGCACAGAAATGTTTATCCATCTTCTTTGAAAATAGTTTCAAGTTTCAACAAGAAACTTAAGTTCCAAAACCATGTCTTAGTATTTGCTGTTCCTCATGCTAAACTGCCAAACCGATTCATAACAACCAAATAAACAATCAGTTTCGGGGAAACAGTTTATTGTGAGCAATGTACGATCAGAAATCCATGCTACAGAGTCCAACAAAACAAGAATACCTCTAGTTAATTCAATATTATCAACAAAATGCATATACCACCAAAGTTTCAAAAGAGCACATACACATTGAAATAAAGAACAAATAGTGATATTATTTCAGATTAATGGCTGAGGTTAAGGAAGTCTAACAATTTGATAGTCCAGTATCCTAGAAAGACTTGACGTCCATCAGGAATGATATAATGCAACAAAAAGAAATAGAAATTTAAGCCCAAAAGACGCACCTACTCGTCTGTGTAAGATTTCCAATTTCCTGCCATGTGATACAAGCTAATTAGCAACTGGTGATGGAAAGGAAAATGATCTTGTAAATGGAAAATGTTTGGGCTACCAACTAATCCAACAGGCAAGACGGTGAACTAACACCAGAGAAAGATATAGATAACCAATACTCCTTAATTAAGCCAACAGTAAGTAAGAAACAAGATAGTGAGCGCAAAAAATTCACAGTTGCCGAAACTAACTAAAAGGGTATAGAAACAAGACAGTGAGCACAAAAAATTCACAGTTGCTGATACTTACAAGTTACAACTAAAGAATACCCTTTCCAATATAGCAAGTGTTAGTCATGTGATATCCCACTTGAAGATTTATAACGTAGGTTAGACTTAAAAAACCATTTTCACAAAAGAATTATTAGACTTAAAAATCATTTTCATAAAAGAATAGACTACATAGTTACAACTTTGAAAATTCTAAAAAAAAAACAAAAAATGTTTCACCATTAGTGTAGAGTAGCAGGTTAATGAGCAAGTTTCAGATTTTTGAGACAAGAATATATCTCTTTTTGTGGAACCGTAGACCATAGCTGTATTTGCCCAAACTATCACCTCGCCAGTCCACATAGCATATAATGAACATATGGACAGTATATATGACTTAAATTTATCTACCTACTGATAAAGTTGTAGCATTTTGGAGGCATGGACACACTTCCTCCATACAAGCTATAAAGCTAGTATGTCACTTGGGCCAAGACAAATGATATCGACCACCACATGCGCTCATCTATGTCAGCTAACATGCTTTGTAACGAGTTGATATTCTAAGTGTAGTTACCCTTGGCCAGCCAGTAGAACAACAATCCTCATAACCTAAGTAATTTACTCATCAAATACAACATGGTAGACGGGGTCCTATATGGAAGTACACCCACTCAATTCTTAACATTATCAGCAAGTTACCATGCAGCCTAGAATTCTAAAATCAGATGTGGGACATTAACCAGGTCCAGAATCACCTTTCACCATGCCACTGTTTGTATCCTCAATGGACTTAGTCCCTGCTTCAAATGGAGGATAAACACACCAAATTTCAATTTAGCGCATGGTAAGTTAAATATACCAATTCATGAATTTAGAATTACCTAACTTGTGACTATTGAGCATCAGGTGAACAAACACAATATATTAAGTTTTAGTCCTTCATTATTTTGCACATATTGGATTAACACATCTGTTATGGAAAAACAATACAATAAACAAAAACCTAAATCATTTACCATCTACTATCATCCTCTATAGACTTCCAAACCAGGGAATACAACAAGATTTCTTATAGTTGTACAAGCAGAATTTGCATATTTGATGATGCAAACTTTTACACAAAGCAAGCAGGCTCTTAGTCTCTAAAAGCTAATCCTTCATCTGAAGATTTTCAATAATGTGGAAGGGATACCTAAAGTTTGAAGATAAAGCCAAATCACTAGAGATCTTATGATAAAGCTACGAAACACATTAAATATACAAAAAAAACAGAAATATAATTAAGCATGTTCAAATATCAAATGACATGGTGCACACCAATTGCTACATGCTGGCCCAACCAAGGACCAGAAATGGTTATACACATACCAATTGGCATTATTTTTTCTTATTTTTTGGGTGAAACTGAGTGGTACAAATCAAAATACTACATGGTATACTGGTACCATATCAATATGGTTGATCACTGAAACCAGTATCTGACTGAGATTTAAATTCTCATAATTAAGATTTAAGAATATATTCAAACCACCAAATTAATCATAAAGCATATAGAATGATGGTAAAAAGAGAAACTATTTCCAAGAATTGTAGCATTTCTTTATATGATCAAATGTTGGGTGCCCAAGAAATTGCTAAACTGGCAAAAGATTACAAGCCATTTATGAATGCTAATATCACTTGATGACTTAACAGGAAATTTTAATTCTCTATACATACAAGAAATAGGAAAAACAATCAAAAGTATTCAAAAGCATTTTATGTATAAATAATTTAAAGAAAAAGCAAAAAAGCATAAAAAAATGTTGCCAGCAGCAAGCTCCAGAGAGCATTAATCATGCAATAACACAGAAAATATTGAAATTTGTATATCCTAGAAAAGCAAGATATTGAATTTTACATAATTAGGAGTTTAGGACTACACTTATCTGCATTTGATATAATGAGTCAAATGTTTATAGAAATTACAACATTGAAAATTATGGATTGCTTCTGTCATGTAATATATACAAAGATATATTATAGTTCAATAACCAAAGTGGAAAGGAAGGCTTGGAAAACATGATAAAATTGAAACTAGATTACCTCGTACACCATAGCTTTCAACACAGAATGTGTTTGAGATAGAACTTCTTGCATAAAGAAACTCTGAATTTTCTCGGCAAGACCAGTAACATCTCCCATCAAGGCATAGGCATCAATTGCCTACAGAATATTAAACTCTTAGGATTTGTGGAAAACCAAATAAAGCCTAAACAAACAAACAAAAGCCCACTTGGTAGCCCATAAATTTGAGATAAATACAAGTAAAATAGTTATGATACTATAAGACCACCAAAAGGAGACTTTTCTTTGTTAAGTACAAAAAGTCAAAAAGGAATCTAGCACAAGTTCATGCAGAAAACTCAACATCACTAACAACAAAAGGATTATTTAAGCTTTTGACAATTATAGATCATGACCATTGCTAGAATAAGAAGAGAAAGAAAGATAATTATTGATGCATTATGGGGCACGAAAACAGCTTGCAACAACATATAGAAACAAGTCAACAACCATTGGTAGAGTAAGAATAGAAAGAAAGATAATTCTTGATGCATTATGGTGCACGAAAACGGCTTGCAACAACATATAGAAACTCGCAAAGATGTCAATTATTAATAATGTGAAGTTATGGTAAAGCACCAAGGTCAGCACGTATAGTTGGCTGGATTGTACATATCTGATGTGGCAGGGTTGTGTGTATATATATAATTCTAATTATCCTCTAAATTTTTTTTATTTTCTGAAACAATTTTCCCTCTAACATTTTATTGCTGCTTATATATGCCAATTCACTATGTTGCTACGACATGGAGCAAGATAAATAATTAAAGAAATAGTGTCCTTAGGTTTGGTTAGAAAGTCACATGTAATATGATTCTTCTAACAGAAAAGAGTAACTGATGATCAAAAGTAGGATATATGACTAATTGATGATACCAGTGTTACTAGTGTTACTTGTTAGATAAAGCAAGTTTCTAGAAACATGCTGAAACAAATCCCAAGGAAAGAAATACATCTTCCTGCTCTACCTTTAGTGTAAAGGATGAATTTTCTTGTTTTACAAGGGATAATCTGTAAAAGAACTTGCAGTAAATGCAAAGATACATATCTGAGCTGCTCCCAAAGTAGCAATTAAACAAAAAAAAATGATGAACTTTGCTATCAACAGATGAGGATACTAACAACTATGTAGCTTTCCTCCTCAAATGTCTTGCAAACACCTAGTAAGTGTGAATCTAGCTTTTGAATTGTCCTTGCTAGCCAGGCCTGCAGACATGGTAGGATTGAAATGCCAAATTAGCACAACAACAATAACAAAAAGTAATAAGTTCTTATAGAAGTAGAACTCCATTACTACCAGAATATGAGACTAAAAAGGAGACCATGTTCTGTAATGCTGTACTATTAATGTTTCCAAAATATCAATTGATTTTAAAATATAAAAGGGTAAACATGATAAACCAGATCATGTCTTGCAATCTTTTTTGGCTTCCTACTCCCAAGCATACATAATACTTATTAGCTTGTTACGAGATCACAAATATGAAGTCTCTATCCACAAAGGAAGTTGACTCCAATTTCTGACATCCTGAAAGGATCTACTATGGTGGTACTTTGATGTTACATGTCTGCTTCCAAATAAATATCTAATGTTCTTAACATCCTCCCTTTAGTTATTAGATGTCTAATCACTATGCTGAAAGACCAAGGGAAATGCTTCTCAAACTTATTGTTTGTCATGACTTATTTTTGTAAGCTACTAAAGAATTTCTTTTGTTGCAAAATTTTAAATCTGTACGATTCAGAAAAGCCAATTCCATTTTTGTTACTACCACCCAGATTCTTCTTTCATGTCAGTGAAATGAATTAATCAATTCTTCTTCACATTGACCAAGCATTGAATTCTTTTGAGCCCCTAACCCAAAAGAAAATGAACTGACAAAACAGTTTATCCAACAAGTCAAACGAGGAACTTGTTTATAAGCCTCTTGCTGAAGAAAACTGACCTCTATTCCACGACCCATCTCTTGAATAACAGAAAGCTCTGCATAATTATCTAAAACTTGCAAATACTCCGGTAACAACTGAAATGCCTGCAACAGGACATTGGCCAGAATTAGAAAAAAAAGCCCACCAAAAGTACCACAGTGGAAAACATGGATTTGCCAAACTACCTGGCAGTATTTTCCATTTTCAACAAGAGTCTCAAGTTCCATTTGGATGTCTAATGAATGACGAAGTTCTGTAAGAATTGGAAGCATGTCCTGCCACATGTACGACACCAAGGATTGCTTAGTTATACACACAATGTTAAGCAAACTGAAACTTTATCTAAAATTGACCAGAATATCAGTTCTTAAAATATTATTTTAATGTATTGGGTTAAACTAAATGGATAAACAATTTTTATTGGCTACTCTATTTAGACAAAAAAGAGAGAAATGTCAAGGGAGAATACAGCAACATTTTCTTTACAAAGTAGCATAATTTCACACACTGAAACAGACTAAAAATTAAATCTGAGAATAACACCATGCATATCTACAAATGGGCACGTGACATACTGGTTTGAGACCCAGGCACTGCCAGTGGGGGTCATCAGTTTTGACTTAAAACCAGATATTTATTTGGCATGACCAGTGGGCAGATACATGAAATCAGAGAGGACTTGCATGGCCATATCACCATTTGAGCATCAGGCAATTGACTGCTCCACGGGGTTGTGTGGTCCACACTCAGAACTTACACCACAACAAAAGAAAACATTTCGATGTGATGATCCACCAACATAATGTATAACTTGTAAGGATCCAATGGATAAATAGCAACAGATTTGAACAGGAAAATAAAGGGTTGGCCAACAAACAGTATCTTAAAATGTCTCACAATAAGAATATAGGTTACATGACCAGCAAAGGAATGTTTCTTCCCTAAGTTACAATCACTCAAGGTTTGCAATACCATCCTGTACAGAACATTATGGGTGGAATTTAATGGTCTGATAGATACTCAGACCAAGATAATCCAGAGGGTATGCCCAGTAGAAAAAGGTACAGGTGAGCTTTTCTTTGTTTTTGAACATTTTCAGGAACTTGGTATGTCCCGATGTACCGACACTTAGTACACAGGCATCAATGAGGAACCTGTTCGAGCCATGACCAGTACAATCCTGGTATACAAAATTGCAAACCTTGCAATGACTTATGCTCATCTAACTTTAAAGAGCATAAGCTATAATTAGAAATTTTCAAAAGAAAAATGTGACTTGAGGCATGCTTTCAAGAATTAGGGGAGTTATGGTGGAAATACTGATAGATAATTGGATTGCAAAGATTCTAAAACTAGCCTTAAGAAGTCCAACATACATAGTTTCCAACATGCTAAAATCAATTATAAAAATCAATTAAACATATCATGAAACAGATGTGATCAGTAAAATCAATTATAAAAATATTCTAAAATCAATTATAAAAATCAGCTAAAATCAATTATAAAAATCAATTAAAATCAAGATAGGAGATGTGATCAGCAACAAAAAGAAATTACATCTTCTAGGACATTAGCTCTAATCATGAATGGTGAAGTTTTATCAACAAGCTCAACAAACATATCATGGAAATTATCAGTTTTGATTTTGTTGAAGGGTAGGAGAATTTCAAACAATTGATACTTGTATCCAAGGATTAAAGTTACAAGCTGTACCAGTTGGTGGTCTAACTTCTCTTATGGATATCAATGCCCAAACCACAGATACCATAGGTGCTAACTTTTCCTGCTTTTCAAAGAAAGGGAAACAGATGCATAATAAATAAACAAAGTCGCTTATTACATCCCATTTATATGTTTGGACCCTCTACAATATCAAGCCCTAAGTCCTCCTTCCTGAACCCAAGCCTGAAGGTATGAGAAAGATTGTTGCATTTCCAACCTCACCCATCCAAGTCGTTTACAACTCATCAGAGAATAGAAAGCAGTGCATGATTTCTTAACATGAGTTTCCTCTCCTTTAACTGAAGTTTTTCCACAGAACAAGAAAAATTTTTGGTTTTTTTTTTTTCATTTTTTTCTATTTTCCTCCATATCCACAGAAGTTTGTTAATAACAGATGCCACAAATGTAAATCAAAAGTCAAAACTAAAACTTGTGATGCCAAATGATCCAAATAGTTCTTGTGGAAAATAATATAAAAATGGAAGACAATTCAAATAAGCCAAAAGTTCCAAGCAAAACAAAAAAAAAGAGTATGTCTTTCTTAGTGAGTGACAACTATGGCAACAAAAGTTTGTAGGAGGAGCAACTTATGCTGAGATCAGATACCAGTAAAGCTTGCTTCTTTCTTGACTTTTTATTGACGACAAGATCCCTTGAGACTTCATTTATTGATGAGGTCAAGTGCCTTCGCCCATTCTGTAAGATTGAGCAATCAGGTAATAATGATGATTAATATTTTAGAGGATCAAAAGAGTGAAAAAGCTACTGAAAGAAGTAACAATTTGTTTAATTTACAAAGTTACCATGCAGATGACATTTGCCACTTTTAAATCTTGCTCCAGCTCCATCACTAATTGCATCCCCTTCACTGACCAAAGAAGCATCAAAAAGTTCAAACTTGAACAGCAATACTATGTTATGGTGAAATAATTATCATTCTAAACCAATACCCAATAACAAATGAAAAGAAAGACAACAATTGAAAGCATGATCTAGGTCACAGTCATGTTTCAACCAATAATTAAAAAGAAGTACAAAGATTGAAAACACAGTTTAGAACACTGTTAAGCAATCACAAAGAATGAGAATCAGGAAGAATAATCAAGCTGAAGAATATAAAAAAGGTGACCAGACAGTAATAAAAGATGATAATTTCCAAGAGAACATGCCTTGTGGTTTACACAAAATCTAGTATTCCATAAAATATCCTACTCAGATAAATCTTTATTAATCATGAAAGATTGGACACATTTTTTATTTGTTATATCGTTAACAACCTAGGTGATCGAGGATTAGAATCTGAAAACCATTTCTTGAGATGTAAAATAGCTTCACATTTAGAAGAACCACGAAAAGTCATTAGTTTTTCCTTTTATTTCATGATTATTAAATATATAAGCTTTTGCTGTTGCTTTTAACCAATAATAATCAGTGCCATTACTTTGTCCCTACATATCGACTCTCATCATAGCTGGTGATCAAGGATTGGAATCCAAAAACAATTAGTAAGGTGGACTTAAACCATTTCTTGAGATATAAAATAGGTTCACATTTAGAAGAACCATGAAAAGTCATTTGTTTTTCCTTTTATTTCATGATTATTAAATATATAAGCTTTTGTTGTTGCTTTTAACCAATAATAATCAGTGCCATTACTTTGTCCCTGCATATCAACTCTCATCATAGCTGGCAGTTCTCCTTAACAGAGTTCCAAGCCATAACATGAAGGTAAAGATGGCATTCTATCCCAATAACTACATAATTTTGCCAATTAGATTGTAATTTGTATGCAGCCGAGGGTAGTGATGCTTAACTCATATAAAGGTAAACATCAATTCTTGCCACACAACTTTATGATTTTGCCTATGGTTCTTCATTTATATGCTATCAAGGATAGACATTTTCAACTCATGGATAATTTGGGAAAATCACATGTAGTTATATTCTTCAACATGAATGTGAACGTACTGTAAAGTGTAGACATCCTGTCCTCTGTGATGGCAAGGATGAAAATATTTCCCATCTATAACTCTTCATTTTTTTAGGTGCTGCTTGGGTTATTATTCACTTCCAAAAGAGCCTGGTGATTTGTTCGAGATCATGACATAAGAAAATTCCTTTACAGTTTTCTGCACTGCCCTCTCTACTTGGAACAAATTGAGCCTCAAAAAACTTTAGGCTTTACTTAACACTGAATTTGTGATACCAAGGAATCTGGAGGTCTAAAAGCTTGAACCCTGTAATCTTCAATCATGAACTTCTTCATAAATGATGGTAGAAAGGCTTCAGAATATAGAATGGCACTGCATGGAATTACATAGAACAAGTGCCTGATTTTAAAGAAGTCTCTCTAAGAAATAAAAAATGTGGTTTTGTGCCATAGAGGCTTAGACCATATCTACTCCATGAAGAAGCTTTTCAAAATGAAAATAGTGTTGGAAGGTAGCAGTGGATTTTAAAACACCCCTAAAGATATCTAAGTGATTTTCCATCTGCAAGTGATCACTCATAGGGAAGTACTGATTGTAAAAACTCCAAAGAAATCAGTGTCAGGGACAACACAACTTATCTCCATTTAATTATATCTTAGAAATTTTCCAAAGGACCAAGAATCTTATTTTTTTTAATAACTTCCAACAAAAACCAAGGTCGTCAATCTCGTGACAAAGGTCCAAAGATATAAATGACCATGGAATCTTCAACATTACCTTGATCCTTTTGAGAACACCAGCTCACTCTTTTGCTAGAGCCATGACGATAGAACTTAGGTATCTTGTGGTCAGTGATCAATTATGGACTTCACAATGACATTTCTTGTGAAAAAGTTTGGAAAACATTCCAGAACTACAATCTAGACAATGTAGCTTCCATAGCAACAAGTCACCTTCTTATCCATCACATCTATGCCAACTCCATCTGGCTAACTATTAAAGAAGAGTTACTTAGAACAAACAGATTGGCATACCAGTAATGAAAATTATGAATATACCTTAAACCAGTTTTGAGTTACAATCTATGTTTGCACAGGACATGTGCCGCAAGTCTATGGAATCAGTATGCACAAAGACACCTGATGAGGTTAGAATGATCCTTCCTGTTACTAATTGAAATATTTGGTAAGAAAAAGAAAAGAAGGATCTTCAGACCAAGATATACATGCATGTTAAGTTAATGCTTGACTCGACGTACAGAGGCTTTGTATTCAGTCACCCAACTTGCCTATATTGCATATGCAAGCTACCTCCGTAGTCACATTCACAGCATTCTCAGGACATACATGCAAATTTGGAAATACCAAAGCATCTATATGCAAAGCATTCCTTTATTATGAAAATATTCTTTTAAAAACCCAATGTCCCTTGTTTTGTAAGGGCATAGCAAAACAACTTTCATGATCAGGGGGTCAATAATGTGCTTGCAATATTTCATGTAACTAATAGAAAAGTATGGTTTGTGGTGTATGCACCTAATTTTTATATGTTGAAGGAAAGCAAGAATTTTTAAAACTGATTGTAAATGTCAGTATGGACCACTATTTACCAGTCTAATGGTCAACCAGCATGCAGACTAGGCAATTTCACCTGGTACAATTCAATACATGGTGTTTGTCTCTTAAGATTACCTTATCATGGGTATCATCCAATAAAGTAACTGGTACCAAGATGTACCAAGAAAGGTTTTCAATTTAGAGTCCCGAACCCATGACGGTCGTTCGCCGGAGCGAAATGGGTCTAGCCCATTCCAGTGTACCGAGACACAGTATGCCAAAACTGTACCACAGTATAGAGAAGGTAGGAGGGGAGGAAGGGGGGAGGAGAAGATGAGCATGAGGAAGAAGATGTGGTGGCGAAGGAGGAAACGAGGAAAGGTAGCGGCAGAGAAGAAGAGAAGGGAAGGAGGCAATGGAGGAAACTTTATCCTCCTTCTTCCCCTCGTATTACTCCGTTTTCTCATCCTCCTCCTCACCCTCTGCATGTGCATTTGCCTCTGCCTCCTTGTTCTTCTCTTTCTCAACTGTGTTGTTGCTTCTTGTCTGCATTGCTACCTCCTTCCCATTGTAGCCACCTTCTCCCTACCATCAATGCCTCCACCTGATGCATAGCTCTCTCTTTGTTTGCTTGTAGTCCAATCCATATCGACATTTGGCATCCTATATGGTAACGATGCGATACCAATCCAACTAGAGTATCAGTGTCAAATCGAGACTTAACCCTTGGTTCTAATGCATGTGTCCACTGATAAGACCTAAAAGGAAATAAATTTATTTATTCAAATTATAGTGTGGCTACAATGCAATACATCATATATCCTTTAAACTTTATAAAGAAAGCTCACTACAAAGACAATGACATTCAGTTGAGTGGCTCTGCATTTTATTAAAAAAAGGCTCATTGTTACTGTTGCTTGTTAGCCATGTGCTCAGGATCAGTTATCCTTTGAAGAAATATGTTAAATTCTTTTTTTTTTGGAAATATCATCAATTATCTTTGGCACCAATGGACTCAACACCACTCAGACCAGTTCATAATGACTGGTACCCACCTGTTTGGGCATGAATCATGCGTGCACCATCCCTTTATGGATGTTCCAGTTCATTTTTCCTTTTGAAGACCTTGCATTTATGGCAGATGATAAAATACCTCTTCTCATGCATCACACTCAAGGGCCGCTTGCTACACCACCCCTCGCCCACTGCCACCCGCCATTACCTGATACATCTCTGCCTCCTCCTCCATCCCTTGTCTCTCTTCTCCACCTCCATCTCCTCCTTTGCCACCTCTCCTCCTTTCTTTCTCTTTCCCCCTTCCTCCTCCTTTCCTTCTTCACCTCCATCTCTTCTGCCGCCTCTCCTCCTTCCTTCTCTCTTTCCCCCTTCCTCATCCTCTCCCCCTCCCACATGCTGTCGGGGACCCTCTCCACCTTCAACCAGCAAACAGACCAGGGTACCATGTATTGGTCCAGCCATGGACCAGCATCGGTACTTGAAATTGAATTCCCTCTTCTGCACAAGTTCATTGTAAAATTATTATTTCCCATATGTGTTCCAATGGATCCAATCAACATGTCACAGCTTGTCTGTTGGACATTGTTTGCAATACCTATCAACTTTACATTGCATTGCTTGAGAAAAGAATGTTTGGTTTCACAAGAGGAAGTTTCTATCAGAGGAATCCTCAAAGATCTTAGTTGTTTGGTTCCGCAAATATGAAATTCAACTTTAGGTTTTAGTGTTGTATCTATAAATAGAACTCTCGTACAACACATAATCTAAACCTGACACTGAAATGATTCTGATGAACGCAAAAGACAATGTAGCTGCCTAATAAGTAATAAGACTGTCAATATCCTGGCCCAGTATTAAAGATACCCATCATTAATTTTCCAGAAAGAATTTCAACTGTACAATGTAGATTATTATTCATATCAGTAATTGTGAAATTTTGCTTCAGATATTTATTTCTATGACAATAAAAGAATTTATCACAGTTAAGAAATCAAATGAACAAATCAAAAGATATAAACAAAATTGGACAGTCCCCTATGACAGACAATATCCTTAAATATTAAATATTTCAGACAAATATAATAAAAAGCACCATTTTAAAATATCTGGCAAATTTTCCTTAAGTATATATAAATTCAAGAAAAGACCAGCATACTTTTTTATCCTAATTTACAGAAAAGAAACATACCCATCTCTTCATGGTGCTCCATCACATGACGTGATAATCGCTCTGCTATCTTATCAAGTTGTGCCAATCTAAGAGTGGACTGTGGTGTTGGCAAGAGAAAAAAGTGAGCTCCAGTCAGGAAAGCAGTCATAAAAATGTTCACAAAACAAAATTGACGAACACTTTGTGCTAGGAAACACATACTGAAAGGAAATGCATGCAGAAAATATAAGAGAAATGAAAATGAGCATGGCAATGCAGAATCCAGTGACTTCTGTAGAGCTTAGATGATGATATTATCATAACTAAACAGATTTGTGAAACTTACAGGGCTGCCAGTATTGGCCTAGAAACATATAACAATGGATAATAGAGAGATATCAATTTAAAAACTGGAAGTACACAAAATCACAAAGAAAGCAATGCAAGATTAACATGGTGAGTGGCATCATGAACTCATCAGCAAGTATAATAGTAGCTTGACAAATATCTTAGGCATATAACAAATATGAAAATCAAGCCTACTTAGTCTGTTATCTGACCTTTTTATCAAAGTATGTAGCATCGCTTTCTTCGGATGGAACATTTTCTAGTACATACCTAACTGGATCAAAATCCTGCAAGCAACATCATCAAGCTGACTTCCTTCTTTATTTGTCATGAAAACATAACTAGGAAGGAAACACTTGTGCAAGGAATAAATGAAAGGACCAGAAGTAATAAAATTATTTAGAAAACGCAGACAGTCACGGGAAAACATCATGAGTGAAACAAACGCATGGCCATATGCCATTAGAAGAATACAGCTGAAGCAAAGAGATTTATCTGATGTGAGACAAAGAGGTGTGAAGTCTTCATCACTAGGAGTGATTCCTAGAGCTAGAGCAAACCTGACATTAATTTCCATCATCTGATGTGAGACAAAGATCAATAAATGTGGACATTCAGTAATCAAAGTGAGTTCAAGTACTATTTTCTCCACTCATTTTTTCTCTTTTAATTTTATCAATCCTACAAATAATAAGAAAAAAAATATTTTCACTGTTCTCCATGCTCATCCTACAGTATTGATGGTTAAAATGTCATTAAAAAGAGCAAAACAATAAAATCTTGTAACGGCCTATTGAGGAACCTTAGCAAACTATCAAGCAAATGTTATTTGGTTTGTCAGTTACAAGTAGACCATGCATGCCTCAGGAATTAGTTCTTTTGAAGATCTTACTTTGTCCCTTCAGAGTTTGTCTTTATAATGTAGTTCTCTTTTGTAGTTACTATTTAGCTTCTCTTTTTCTCTTTTCTTCTATCATTCTTTTTTATTTTGCGTAAACCTTGGAGATTTTGTTGCTGTGCCTTAAAAAAGTATTTTACAAAGTTTATTTCTTTCTCCCATTGTATCTGCTAATTTTAGGAAATGTTATATTGTAAGCAAGAACTGAGGCTCTAAGTGGCAAATAAATACCTGGATCAAGCCAAGAATTACCCAGGAAAGAATACAGTCAACTTGGGCAAATTTGGGCAACACCTCAGCTTAGCCTACCTTAAAAGGCCCAATCCCAGCTTGACTTACTCTTTGGGCCAGGCTAGCCCAATAAGACAAGTGATTGCCAAAAGAATTTGAAACAAGAAACATAAAAAATATAGATTACAATCACATCATACTATTAATAAAGTTCTTAGCATTTTCATCATGTTTTTACATAAAACTCAAGGTTTAAAAAAAGGTCAGACTGGTGTGCACCAAGGGTATTTACCAATCCAACCAGACCAAATAATTTTGCCCTGTCCCATTAAAAGTTAGTTTTTTTAATGTGGAATGCTAATGACAACTATCAATAGGGATTGACTATTAACAGCCCTTGACAGCAGGGTTGTTGACTGTCAACAGCCCTCATCTTCCCATCCTCATCCTTCTCTCCTTCTCCTCCTCTCCTCCTTCTCCTCTAATTCAACGATAAGCATTAAACAAAAATTAGTTAGTAGTGACTTTCAATATATTAACCAGTGATGACAATTTCTAACATGTGGCACACTGATCTATTGTGATGAGATGTCAAACAATGGTTTCGAGCATTCTCAAGTATTCAGATGTTGAAATTGTTTGGCACAACAAAAGAATTGTCTTGGTCTAGTAACAAGCTATACCAGGATCCAAGAGCTTACCAAGATTCAGTTCATGTATAAGTAACTAGGCTGGAACCAAGGTATGCAATACCGACTTGTACCGCCTGTACGGGGCGGTACATACCAGTCCGATATGATACCGGTACGCGGACCACCCACTACCGGTCGATATGATTTTTTTTTTAATAAAAAATTTTTTTTAATAAAAAATAATTTTTTAAGAAAAAAATATTTTTTAATAAAAAAACATTTTTTTGGTTTTTTTAGGTTTGGGCGACGTTGCCGAAGCCTCAGCGACGTCGCTGAGGGGACTTCTCGGGCGACGAGAAGGAAGGCGACGTCGCCCGAGAAGGAAGGCGACGCTCCCGAGACGACGTCATTTTTCCATTATTTTAATAGAAAAAAATCATTTTTTTTTAACTTTTCGGGCGACATCGCCCGAGATGGGAGGCGACGTCGCCTCGTCTCCCGAGGCGACGTCGCGCTGACATCTCGAGGCGACGTCACCGAGGGAAAAATATATATATATATATCTATTTATACATATAATATTTAATAAATATTATTTATAATTATAAATATATATATCGAACGGTACGCCAAAACGTACCATTCGATACACGGTACCGTATCGGAGAAGTATCGAAACTCCAGTACGGTACGGTAGTGCAAACCTTGGCTAGAACTATGATAAATTTGTAAGAATCATAAGTCAGAATGTCAAATATTCTTATTGCTTACTACCGTAGTCAAACTATGCAAATGTTATTGTGAATTAAAAGACTGAACGTATCATCACAAGGATGAACATAAATATGAAGGGCATGCTCAATTAAAATGTTTGTATATGACTCATAAGTCAGAATGTCAAATATTCTTATTGCTTACTATTGTAGTCAAACTATGCAAATGTTATTGTGAATTAAAAGACTGAACGATAACATCACAAGGATGAACATAACTATGAAGGGCATGCTCAATTAAAATGCTTGTATATGACTCATAAGCATGGTAGATGCAACATCTACTTGAAAGTAAGTAATCATTTTGTGTCTTGCTTTTGCTTCCAAGTGCTTCCATATAGCCCACAACCATAAATCTATTAGAAGACCTATGTCAAGAAATATACATCCACCATAGTTTTAAATGTAATCACTATACCAAGGACCACCATAACCCCACAGTCCGTTACGTACCGATTAATATTGTTGTACCATATGTCAGTACGTTAGTACATACCAACTTTCATAAGAAGATGAAAAATGACTGGAATTTCACAAAAATCTTTTTATAGGTTTTTATCATAATTTTATTATATTAAATTAAGAATAGAGTGTATATAAGGCATAAATAAATGCATAAGACTGTGATTAACCCCAAATACCCTCAATTAGGGACTAACACAAGATAATGACCTTTTAGTCATTGTAAATATACATTAATATGCCTCTAATTATATGAAATGAGTGAAGGAATGACCTTAATACGGCTCTAATGACCTTAATCATATCGATACTCATGCAAGCAAACGAATGCCTTACAGCCGTCTCTCATCGAGAGTAAAGGCTCTCGAACCGCAGAGCTACGGGGTGTTCGGATGCCAAGGAGTTAAAAACCTTCTCTTTGATATGGTTCAGTACTTCAGAACAACCCAACCCCAATCAGAAGATTTCAAGGTGTCGTTAGTGAGATGCATCTCATTGGTTATGCAAAACTATGGTGGTGCATACGTTGAGAATAAATGCAGTAAGGTCGTTGTAACATCGACACTTGGGAACCCTTGAAAAGGGAATTGGGAACTCAGTTCATACCAGAGAACACAGAATTTGTTAGGTGGTGGAAGTTGCGACAACTTCGCCAATCATCTACAGTTTGGGATTATGTGAAGTGGTTTTCCACACCGATGGTAGACATCTAAAACCTATCTAAGAAACATAAACAATAAACTTTTCTACTTCCTTGATGGTCTAGAACCATGGGCTCAACTGGAGTTGCATCATCAAAATGTCCATGAGCTAGTAGGGGCAACGCTAAGGCAAAACGGTTCACAGATTTCTCTAGATAGATGATAGGGAACAAGAAGTGCTCATCAAAGAAAGGCTCTCTAAAAGCTTCCAGATGGAAGGACTTGAAGAAGAAAAGTGCTTCAACAGGACACGGATCCAAAAGCAATATCCCAAAGTTTGACAAATGTTTTATGAACAATGGACAGCATCTAATGTTGTAATGCCCACAACAAAAAGAGGCATTAAATGCCCTTACAGCTTTCTTTCCAATGAAAGGAGAAGGGTAGAGCGAAGGCGAAATTTCCTAAGTCAAGCAAGTCGCGTTCAAGTAGCAACGTATCGTCACCAAGACCTCACATGGGAGATATGCATTTGCAAAACATATTGCAAGGTGAAGTCAGGGAGAAGCTTTAGCGAAGGCCAAAGAAAAAGGTGACTCTTCAAGCGTGAGTTTGTCAGAATCGAGCAATGATGAAGCATCGTCACAATGATCTCACATTAGGGTGCTGAAATTGCTAAATGCATTGCAAGGTCAAGTGGGGGAGTAGTCAAAGGAGATGAATGCACATAACCAATTAATGTTCGTGAACATTAAACTTAAGGAAGGCGGCTCACGGATCTGTGGACACAAAAGTCGCACACTTCATAATAAACTAAGAGGCAAAACGACTTGGATTGAAGCTGGCAAAGAGTCCAAGCACAAGAAAACAGTTAATTCGAAGGCGGAACCTATTTATGGATTGGCAAAGGGACTCAACATCCAGATTGAAAATTGGAGCAAGAGAACCAATTTCATGGCACTTCCCTTGGACGATTTCCAAGTCATTCTCATGGTGGAGTTTCTATATGTAGGGAAGTTACTAGGTGCACACCAAGCGCCCGGGTAAGGCAAGGCGAGGCATAAGCCCCTCGATAGTGGCTTAAACATAAACCTGAAGACTCTTCTCTTGTTGACCAACAGATCCTAGGGATTTAGCAAGAACTGTTCCGACTCAACCTATCACATCCCAGATTTATAAAATATAATAAATCATCATTTTATTATTCATAATTTATAGAATACACTCGTTCCTTTTTTTTCATCATTGAATTTAATTTATTGTCTTTATAACAATAAATATTCTATTAACTAGAAAAAGGCTATATCTTCTTGGTAGAGTCACAAGTTTCTTCCACCCAAGCTTTAGATCTATTGCAAAGTTGTAGATTACACTGAAAATAAATATAAGATAAAAACGTATCAACAACCACACATGCTGGTAGGACCCTCAAAAAATCATAAAAATAATCTTTAACATTCATAAAACAAATGTCAATAAATTAATAAGGAATAATAATATATCGATTCATCATAAAACTTATGCATCAGAAAAATGATGATAATTTTTTTAAACAAAATCATACATCAGCCACATGCAACACATATATAATAACTTGGTAACAAAGGCGTACATCACACCCAATGGTGCACTCTCCCAACAGTGGATGGAGAGGCATACTCCACGGGATGAATTTCTCCCAACAGCAGATGGAGATAATCCATATCGCACTCCCAACAGCGGATGGAGTGGCATCCCTCACCCGCCCAAGTGGGGACACATTCCTCCCAACAGCGGATGGAGGAACCGTCTAACCATCACATCTAACAGTCCGCTAATCCCCGAAGGGAATCGCCAGACCTGCCCTCGGCAGGGATACATAAACATTCATGATCATTCATTCATTCATTCACATATACATCCAAGAAATAGTATAATCAAATATTATAAGATACCATGCTTTATGTATGATCTACTAGATTATGTCCATTGGTGTCTCCGCACTGTGATGAGCCCGCAGCTCCTTTCACATGTTGCACTTCTAATGTAGACCATTAGCCTAGTTACATCTACTACATGGGACAATCATATCAATATCATAAACTTAAGAAAAGTAGGAAACCAATAATCATTTTCAAATGACATCTTCAAAGAAAACTTTTAAACTCATCAAATCATAAGGGCTTAAAATATCAATCTCTCAATAGTCCTCAGTCAACCAAAACCCTATTTGGAATAGCTCAATTGACTTAAATCATACTCAATTCAATTATAACCTAACAGAACCAACCTTAAATCCTTATAGAACCAGTCTGGAATCACCCTAGACTAGTCTAATTTAGATTTGATTGATCTCGATAAGATCAAGTAGGATTGAACTGGTCAAGTTAGTCTGGAATCATCCTAAACTGACTTTAACCGATCAAACCTATCTGATTTAGTCAATTAAAGAACTCAAACCAATAAATGAAGAGGAAATCGGACTATGTCATATAGTGCTAGCCCAAATTGAACCAACCCACCTAAGTCTTGGATGGGTCACATGCACTGCACATGCCTGCCCCAAGAAATAGGTTAAGTTGAGGTACAATGGGCTAGACAGAGGAACGACGATGTGTCTAACGCCAATCGCATCGCTGAGCAGGCTTAACTTCATGGACTAAGCTAAGCCTTACTCATAAGTTGGGCTGAGCCTTACCACTAAACTGGGTCATGCTTAGCTCGCCGGTTGGGTCATGCCTAGATATATGATTTGAGGTCATATCTGACCATATGGAATGGGTTATACCCAACCGCATGAGTTAGTCTATGCTTGACCACATGATTAGGTCGTACCTTGCCACATGGGCTGAGACGAACAAGGCCACATGGACTGGATCATACCTAGCCACATGGCTGGATCAAGTCTGGCCACATGTGTTAGGTCATATCTTACCACATAGGCTGGCTCCTACCTGACCACATGAGTTGGGTCATGCCTAGTCACATGGGCTAATTGTACATAGCCACATGGGCTGGGTCGTACATAACCACATGAGCTGAGTCGATCTAGTCTGATAGATCAACTTAACTCGAGTCAGCCCCCAATTAGACTCCTCTTATCAAATTAGATTTCAAAAATCTAAATTATCACATAATAACTCAAATCCATGAATTAAAGAATTTAAATTCATAATCTTAAATTTAAAACAAATTAAATCATACAAATTCATACATACAAACATATCTAATTAAATAAATTATAACCATTAATCTAAAGGTAAAAATTTTAATAGTTAAATCAATATTAAAACTCACTTAAACTTAAGAGACCAATATCCATCAAATAATCATTCTAATATCATAAATCAATTATCATTATTTATGAATCATAAAATTTCGAAATTAAAACATTATTATGCATCATAAAATTATAACAATCTCAATATCAAGGTTTCAAAACATAAATCAAAACAAATAAAGATAAAGGATCCTACCTCTCCTCGGCTATTCTTTCCTCGAGATCATGTCCCCAGAAAGCCCTCTCCTCAATCCTCCCATTGTCATTCTCGATGAGGAATGAGGGAAGAGGAGCCCCTTATATAGGAGAAGATGAGATCTCTCCAAAAAGATAAATAAATATTTAAATTTTATTTTAAATTTATTTTTATTTTACTTTCACATACAAAGATAGAAATATAATATTTATTTATTATAGTTCATACATAAAAATGGAATGCATATTATTTACTTCCTAAAAATCACATCACTTATTAGGAAATACATTAATCAATAATCTAATTGATTAGTAAGATTTCTAACTTATCCATGTGATTAAGGAAATCAAATTTAATTATTTCCTTAACTATAATACACACACATGGAAGTTAATAATAAAGTAATACATTATTTATAGTAAGTAATTTATGTTAAGGGAAGGTAATTACACAACCAACTTCCCCAGCTAAACCAACTCAACGGGAAGTTACAATAAAGTGGGAGGATTAAAGTCGACAACTCAATAGTAAAAGTTGCAGCGTATAAGAAGGCTTCAAAGAGGGTGTTGAAGGAATAAGTGGGGGAGGATGCCATGAAGCAATGCAATCATTAACTATAATACACACACATATGCCCATGACGATTTTCAATTCTTGTTTTACATTGTTTTTCGATGTGTTTGAGTGTTTTATCATAGGCAACATGTAACAGGTAAAAAATACAATCGTCGGTTCCATCTTGATTTATTGTTAAGTATTTTTATTTTCTGTTTTTGTCTTGTAAAACCCGAAAACATTTTTAGTTATATGACATCATGCGAAGGGGAAAATAGCTAAAATCATCTCGTTCTCGTGTGCCAAAGGCTAATTTCTGACTAATGACCATGTGATGTGAAACATTAACTCTCTCAGCACCCCGTGGGCCTATGGGTGGCACTAGGCCGAATGGGACCTTAGTTATATATCTAAGGGATTGTGCAATATCTTTACTGTGTCTGCTTTTTGTTCAACGAAATTGATAGGTGAATATTGGGTCTATGCCTACCTTCGAAACCCCCTTGGTATGCTACCATCCAATCAATTTTCATGAACCTTTTGTGCCTAGTAAAAGTTGGTTGCTTTGTGTTGCTTGCAATCCCCATTATCTCTACTTTTCATGTGCAAGGGTGACATATTACTTGCACTTTCGCCTTTCTAACATTTTCTTCTCTGTGCAAGTCCTTTGTGGATTACACAAGGATAAGGTCTAGGCTAACCCCGGTGGATTATTGTTTGAGTGTCACACGCCTTAGGCAATCCTAGCTAAGAACATAATAGGATGGTATGCCAACATGCACCGCATGGTATCATTGAAATAATAATAATAAATGAAATATCAACTGGGACCAAGCTTATGGTTATATTATCAATTCTTAGTCAAACTAGTAAATACAAATCAATAAATATTGATCCAACTTGAATTTAGGTCATGCTCCTAGAAATGTGGATTGGATATTGCTTTTAATAAAATTATTATCTAATATAACCTAAATGTTGTTTGGATGCTTTGACAATCTAGAACTAAAAGGTCCAGCCTTTTCAACTCCCAAAATCAATGCCATGACAAGATGGGTACCTAATTGATGTAGCTTAGCTCATGAAGTACCAAAATATACATGTCAAGCTTGCATAACATAAATAAAATTTTGTTTGATCTTGATATTTACAATTCTCATATTGTGAACTGAAGTCCTTTTATTTTAAAAAAAATTGATATGAGAACTTGGTCCAGAAAAGTATACCTCTTCATAAAAATCTTCCTCAAGCTCATCAATAGTTTGACCTTGTGATCTACTACCATATATTGAAACTACTTCTTCAGAGCTAGATAAAAAGCTTATTTTTTCATGCGGAGGAGTACCAGCAAGAGCACGAGCAACAGCAGCTGCCGCTGCTGCACGAGCAGGAACCTGTTGCATAGTAATGATAACAGATCAAATATCTTTAAACAACTGTGTTTATATCCAAGACAGCAGATATCAAGCAGGTGAGCTACCAAGAGAAGAGTAAAAAACAGAGAAAGAGAAGTATGATGTCAGAAAACATAGCTTTAACAGTTTAAAGGAACTAATTTGCCTGCAAACACAGGAAGAGATTAAAAGAATGAAATGAGGCTTGACTTGTATAACCATGGTTACACACAAAAATCATGTGAGTTAAGCTTTTCTGTTTGATGAATTTTTAGCAACTCCAAACCAATTTATTGATTACGTATCAAATATTTAAAGGTTAGGGCCAGCATGAAATGCAAAACATGCATCTGCTTTTCATGCATTAGAGGAACAAACATCTACTACAGCACTACTGTTCTGTGTTATGGCATGGATCCTCAACTAACAAAGCATCCAATAAATCAGTATGCATGAGATATCACAGCCTAAATGAGACAAGGAAATATTTTGCAATAAGTTTATAATGAGTTGATCCAACTTCCCTGTAATTATATGTAAGTTCAGCAACAGTAAAGCTTAGGCAAAATGGTAAATTAAACATGAAATTTTATAGGGTGAAAAAAGCTTTATATGAAACCACTCAAAGAGATTTTAGAATATGTTATCATTGAAGCTCAAATGTCCAGACATAGCTAATAACAGATAAAAAGCAGCATCCAGGTCATACTTACAAAAGATGCACAACTGGTAGTCAGAAGTTGCTACGATAAGATAATGTAAAGAAATTTAGGATAATAAACTCAGCTGATGTACAGAAATTTTGAACAGTTAAAGCACCTCAACGTATTGTTGATTCCTGCTGTCTCAATTCACAAGTAATTCCTCCAGTTAAATTAGGGCGCATTAAAACTGCGGATGAGGTAACAATTATAGAGGTGCATATCTTACATCTGTGAATGAATATGGATTTCAGGCATTGTACAAATGGTATTAACAAAAAGGACAATTTAAGCACTAATATGGAATTTTGAGCACTTCTTTCACACCACTCCATCTTAGAATGTCTCATTTGCAGTTCACATTAAAATGAGATCTGAATACAGAAAAAGATGCAGACTAAAAGCTCAAAGTTCAAGAGACAGTCTTTACTTTTACATACTGTCACATTGCTGCTTATTTCCTTGTAAACTATTGGATTAAGGATGAGATGGAAGTTTATACAATTTTATAATAAGATGCTAGGCCTTGCATATAAAACTTAAGGCCCATAATAGTAAACAGCTATTTTATGCTACAAGCTGAGTATGAACAGGATCAAAAAGAATAAAAGAATAAACAATTTAAGGCCTTGCATATCTAATTCTTCAAAGTAAGTCTAATAGCATCATAGAAGACCAGCATGTATGGAAATTGATTACTATTACCAAGCACTCTACCACAAATAAAGAACAGTCTGAATATATGTAAGAAATAGTTTTGGTAATGCATGGCTCATCCAAAAGCTTAATTATAATTCTTATGTAACATTGTGTCATGAAAATTACCTACTTCCTGTCCTAAAAGCTAAAGTCTACAAACTCACTTGATGTTGCTAAAAAACACAGAACCGTAATCAACAAGAGCCTATTTGGTTGTGCTGCATATATCCCATGCATGAAACTTTGTTGCACCATCAACAATTGAAACATTTATGAATCACATGATGTAAATAGCATATTACATGAATTTTTGTATCAACTCTTCCAAGCATATTAAATGAATTTTTCTATCAATTCTTTCACCAAAATATTATTCTACACTAAACTAGCAAAATAGAGCAACAGTTCAATCAACCCTCCATATTTTGGGGTAGTTTCACTTTCATCATTAAATTTACCCTGCACATCAAATCAGAAAATAGCTTTCTGACAATGGATTTACCTATTAACATCATGAGTGGTGTTTATGGACTGGTAACTTTGTGGAAACAATGATCTTGGATAAGAACCCAAAAGGCAATTTAAGGTCTGGAATTTGCAGATTTAATGAAGAATTTTCTTTTATGACTTTAGTGATAACACCAGTTTTCCTTAAAAGGCTCTTGGCATTTCACATGTAGAGATGGCACTTTTCCCAAGTACCAAGTATTACTTGTCAAAATCTAAAAACCTCATCTGCATTTGCGGCACATCCATGATAGTCTTACGCCAAGAGTACATGAGAATGTGAATTGGTACATAAATATCTAATATCCTACCTCAAGTAATTCAGTTTAAGCATTGCAGGCCGATTTGGTGGTGTGCATGGCTGAGTTACTAAAATAAGAGGCTACCTCAGTTGTTACAAATTTATCAGAGCATAACCGTAATGGCTCACAATGTACAAGAAGTGTTGGGATCTAATGTGTGTTATGGCAGTTACCCTCGAAGCAGCAGGGGTAGCAGGACCACCAAGAATGGTGAGAAAAACATGGTACCTGCCTTTGGATTAAGTATCGCTTGCAAGGATCCTGAAGACCCAAATAAGCTGCAACAATTACATCAGGAATTTGAGGTGTTGAGGTTATTACTTATTATACCACTGAATAATTTCCACAATGAGAATGTATGACAATTGGAATTAACATATAAAATCTAGTAAGCTACTGGTTATAAACGAGAATCATTTTGGACTGCATCAGTGCCAAATTAAAATGCTATTGTGCTAGTAAGCCAAGCGAGATATGATAACCCATGCCTTCCATAGAAGCTTTAAACAGAGCATGATAACATACTAACAAAGCCATGTCATGTAGAAGAACCTGCTAATTTTGCCACCTAGCAGTAACCCAGATAAGCCTAAGAGAGCACTAAGGACATATCCTACGCCACTGGATGCAAAGAGGATCGAATGCTCTAGAACGCTTTATTTAACCAAGTGCTCTTTCTTTATGAGGATACTCCGAAGCAATCTCTTATGAGAAACCCTTGAACCTGGCAACAAGTGCAGCTAAGGACCACATTTTGTTGTTTTCCGGAAGTCAATTCAGACTAAGACCATCTAAAGAATCCAGATAAACTAGAAGAATTAATTTAATCAAAAACACTGACCAAGGAATTTATGAAGGCAAAAATTGGATCATAAATATAGTTAGAACAATAATTAATGCTTTCAAGCGTTAGTGTTATATACTAACATTTCGCATAAGACAACGTAAGCATTTTTTTCAGATTAGAAAGACTACAGCCTCCGAGGGAGAACAATCTGCTGGACTTTCTGCCTCGTTGGGGATATAGGGTCTTGTTGATATTCACGTCTAGCTGGGTCGAAAGAGAGCTTACCTTATAACTAACGGTGAAGCTAGTCTCAAGATCCAAGTTCAGATTAAAGCACATTTCACCCCCACGAAAGAGTTGCTTTTATTCCTTTTGCCGAATATAGTTATGCCATAATCAGAACTCTTTGTGAAAGAAGAACCCTTTCTTGAATGGTCAATGAAGAATCCAACTCAAATCCTCAATGTATCATAATGAACTAAACTTGTACAAAGAACATTCAAGAAGGAAAAGAAAAAAGAACAAAGGCGAACCGAGAAAGATCGCACCTCCGGCCGATCGGAAGAGGAAGGGAGAAGGCCGAGAGATCTAGCGGAGCGGACGGAGCTGATTATCTTCTCGCCGACCTTGGATAGATCCATTCCTCCCCCCTGGATGAAGAGCAAGGGGAGGAAGAGGAGGGGCCCCGGGGACTCAAACTCCGGGATCGAGCGGCCGTCCAGGAACGATGGGGGATCTCCCGTCGGATCCGGCCGCATCTCAGCACCGGCGGCCAGCGATGACAGGAAACGAACCGGCGCTCCTCGATCTCATCACAAGATCAAGAAGAAGGCGACGACGACGCGAGCGAGGTTTCGAGGGCGATCCGGTGACGGCCGAGATCAGATCGGGATGGCGGAAGGCGAGCGGCGCGGGCCCCGATCGGCTTCGTCGGCAATTATTATCAAGAAGAGCGGAAGCGAAGGCGAGAGAGGTGTGCAGGTTGTGCGGTCGTCTTGGTTAACGGAGACCCGACGCCGTCTTATCGAGGTCGCCACTGACCACCTCCAAAACTAAAACACCAAGAACCAAGCACGTGCGACGCACGCGAGGTTCTTGGCATGACCGTTATAACGTTACACAGACCTTTCATCGCCGGTTTGGTCCGGCTTAACCCGGCCATATCTCGAGGTCGCCCGTCCCCAAACCACAAAGATCCACACACGTGGAACGCACGCGAGATTGTTGACCTGACCGTCATAATGTTATAAATCTTTTTAATAGCCAATTGTTACATTATGATGTTCTAATGGCTACTGCTACATCAAGAAATTGGTGTTTGAAATTTTGGTAAAGTCTTGGAGTTACCATGATTTAGGGTCCGGTTGCAACATGGTATATTAGTTGAGGATCCAATGCATATTTTAAACATGAATTAATATTTAATAAATTGTTTTTAAATTATATGTCGCATTAAAAATATTCAAATATCGATATTATCTTGGAGGAGCATTAGCATTTCAGCATTTATAAAATACTATTATAATATTTTAAAATTTTAAAGCATCCTATAAAATTATCTAAAATTATAAGATTACCAAAACGATTTAGCGAGAAACTAACATAATTTATATTTTCTATAAAGTAAATTTTTATTTATTTGTAAATATTATTTTTAATTTTATTTTACATAATTATTTTTTATTTATTATATATTTATGCCATACAAAAAAATTTACAATATTATATATATATATATATATGCCAAAAAAATTTGCAATATTACCAAATGAATTAACGAGAAAACAACATAATATATTTTTTTTTACAAAATAACATTTTTTATTTTTTATTTATTTTTAAATATTACTTTTTATTTATATTTTTTTATTTTTTTATTTATTATATATTTACGCCAGATGAAATTTTTTTTACAATATTACATATTTTTTTATTCTATGTACTTATTAATTTACATTAAAAAATATAATTATTTTTAAATAAATATTAAAAATATCAAAGGACACGTTATGTTTTCTTTCTCCACACTCGCTTTGCAAATGGATGATGAACAAAATAATTGATCTCGTTCATCGATATCTTGATTACATAAATAGCAATTGTTGACTTGGCTGAAAGAGTTGTTCGCCGCCTACCCAATTGTTGGCATGCTGTTACCTTCCTTCCTGTCGGATACACGTCATGTCCAAAAACAAACATTACCGGCAATCTCATTCCTCGGCCATCAAATTATCACCACATATAAGTGAAATACCAAAGGTTAAACTTATTTATTTGAACTAAGATCGAATTCCTTCTATCTCATCTATTCTTCGAAGAAACGAAGGAAAAAAAAAAAGAAGACACATATTGATGGTTGGGCTCATCTTAAATTCTTCAATAATAATGACAATGATAACTACTAAACCACGGTAAGAAGATCGAGTGGATCGTCTTCCTACCATCTCGCTGTTGACGCTAGAGATCAAGACCAGAAAAAAATAATCATGTTGCTCTTTATGTGTTTTATTTTTAGCAGTAAATTGACATGTATTATCTCGTATATTGAACTACGTCACTGTTTATTATTATTGTATGAAATTTTAATTATCACTGGTGACGGTCATGTTGGGAATCTCACGTGCGTTTCACGTGTCCGATTCTTGGTCCTTCGGCGACCTAAATTACGGTCCGAGTTGGGCCGGACTAAACCGGCGATTAAAGGTCCTAAATAACGTTATAACGGGCGTGTCACGAACTGGCGTGCGTTGCACGTGTCTGAGACCGGTAGTGACGACGGCGTCGGGTCTCCGTTACCCGACGACGACCGCCCAACAAATCATCCGCCGCGAACAATTCCAGAAGACGCCGATCGAGGCTCGCGCGAGTCACCATCCCTGATCCGATCGCGGCCACCACCGTCGCCTTCTTCTTGATCATGCGGCGAGATCGAGGAGTGCGAGAGGCCGTCGAGAGCTGGCGGAGTAGGAGGTCCACCGGGGATGCGGAGGGCGGCGGGGTGAGGATGGGGCGGGCGGCTGAGAGGGGCGGTGCTGGCGGAAGCAGAGGGCGGGAAGAGAACCAAGCCATGGATCTTCGGAAGAACGACGGAGAGAGGGAAGGCGAGGTTAGAGTTCCGGCCGGTGACCAGACCCGAATCGAGTCACGAAAAAGATGAGGCTTGCTGAGCGGGACGGTGGCGGGTCCAGGAGATCCGGATGACCTCCGACTGAACCACCCCTGAAAGCTTGTCCGGCTGTTGTCAACCGCGAAGTGTCAACGTTGACGGTCACGCGTTAGTGATACGCAGTCGACGCTGCCGAGAGTCGACTCGCTCATCGATTGAAAACCGAACCAGATCAATCAATCGAACGACACTTTCTAACTCAAACCCAAAGGACATCATCCAATCGCTCGTGGAAATATTATTGAATTCGATTCCTTTGATGGCGAACCGTTCGTTGTTTTCCTCGATACCTACCCTAACAAATTGCAAGTGATGAGCGGGGTACTTGCTTTAGTAGTTAGCCAGCCAACCAAGACTTGTCATCTCATGCTGTTTGGGCGTTTGGATACGCCATTTAACAATTAATGCTAATATGTGCTAATGCCAATCACTAATATCTTTTTATTAATTTTGCATTCTACATACATTATTTTTCTGATCAACAATTAATTTTGCACTCTTATGTCGCATGAGTATTCTTCGATCTTCATTTATCGACATGGCGAGATTGAGTAAAATCTCATAAAAAATTCACAGAAAATTCATATATGCTTCCCCCTAATTTGAACGTAAAACTTGGATAAATTAACGTGAAGATACAAGAACGGTTCATTGTTTGACCGCTCGCGTCAGGTTACCGGTCACGAGCGAATACGCCATGATGCCACGTTTACCGAGCACCTCCAGGTGTTCGATTCTCCCGTGCTTTCCCCTGCATGCCGCTGCCGCCTCAGTTGGGCTCTGAATCGCCCTGCGACCCCTTCGCCTTTTTACTTTCCCACAGCCGGGGTATCCGCACCCAAATCCACACGGGCAAATCAACAAACGGTGGAAGGGTAACTCACGTTCTTTTGCCAAAGATGGGGTTGAGAGTGTTATTCTCGTTCGTGGCGGTGTCGCTCTTCCTCTTGACCTTCTCCGACGGCGCATTGCACGGTTCCGACGACCCGGAGATAGTCCAGGTGACTCAGAGTTGGCGGCTGGGGAGCACCGAGCGGCGGTTCCGGGCGTTCCTGCGGACGTATGTGAAGGAGTACCGCACCCGCGAGGAGTACGCGCGCCGGCTGGGGGTGTTCGCGCGGAACCTCGCTCGAGCTGCGGAGCACCAGGCGCTGGACCCCACCGCGGTGCACGGCGTCACCCCCTTCTCCGACCTCACCGAGGAGGAGTTTGAGGCGGCCTTCACGGGGCTGTCGGCCCAGGATAAGGCCGGCTGGCCGGGGCGTGGCGCGGAGTTCCCCACCGCGGCCACCATGGAGGTCGGTGGTCTCCCCTCGAGCTTTGATTGGCGAAACAAGGGCGCCGTCACAGACGTCAAGATGCAGGTAGTTCACAATACGGGAACTATTTGTTCGATCGTTGCAGGGCTTCTCAATAGTAAATGATTGTAGGGCGTCTGTGGATCTTGCTGGGCATTCAGCACGACGGGAGTTGTGGAGGGAGCAAACTATGTCGCCACAGGGAAGCTCGTCAGCCTCAGCGAGCAGCAGCTCATAGACTGCGATCACACGGTTGCTATCGAAACTTCCTCGATGTTTCTTGCAGCGTCGTTTCATGACTAACTGCTGACCCTTTTTTGATCCTACGTGCTCGACTAAAGTGCGATGCCGCGGAGAAAGACGAGTGCAACAACGGGTGCAGCGGCGGACTAATGACCAACGCCTACAACTACCTGATGCAATCAGGCGGCTTGGAGGAGGAGAAATCTTACCCTTACACCGGGAGGCAAGGCGAGTGCAAGTTCGACAAGAATAAGATCGCCGTCAGCGTGACCAACTTCACCGTCATCCCTCTCGACGAAGAGCAGATCATTGCCAACCTTGTCCACCGCGGTCCTCTTGCAGGTCATTTTCTCGAACAGAAGAAGCCCTCTGAGTCTCACACACGATGATCATATGAACTCTCCATGACCGTCGTGATTGCTTGGTATTGCAGTGGGATTGAACGCGGCATTCATGCAGACGTACGTTCGAGGGGTGTCCTGCCCACTGATCTGCCCCAGGAGGTGGATAAACCATGGAGTGCTACTGGTTGGTTATGGAGCCAGGGGCTACTCCATTCTGCGGCTTGGCTACAGGCCCTACTGGATCATAAAGAACTCCTGGGGAAAGCAGTGGGGAGAACAAGGTTATTACCGGCTTTGCAGGGGTCATAACATCTGTGGGATCGACAGCATGGTCTCTGCTGTAGCAGCAACATCATGACTCGATTAATTGCAGTAATGGATAAGCTTTAGGTGCATTTGAATCCTAGTTGTTACACTTCTTGGTGTGGAAGTCAGTCATGCTTCTTCCTTCGTTTTCAGGTCAAGTTTCTTTATTTCTTTTCATACTCGTACTATAATCACTTTATCAATCAGATTCTCTATCAGCACAAGCTCATCAGCTTCCTACTCCTGTGGAGTGGGTAATTGTTGACTGTGATATGGAACTTCAATTAATAAACGTCTAATTAATTATAAATTAAAATGCAAACATTCATTTCAATATTTTCATCATAATTAAATAATTTATTTGTTTAATATGTTCTTACAAGTTTTTTTTGTACTATGACAAATTATCAGAATAATCCAATAAAATCACACATTCAGTCCGATGAGATGAATATAACGAACAATAGTATTTCTAATTATGCTGAGCAAATTTAAAACTCTTGTAACTATGATTTTAAGTAGTGAAAACTCTGAGGATTTAAGAATTTTGACGTCTGTTTTTAAATAACCAGGCTATTAATGAAATCCATTATTTGGTTAAAATCACATCACGCCATTCATGTAAAAAGTGATACGTGGTTCAAGTGTATCAAAATGCATAATGGAATCTGATTAAAGATGAATATATTAAAATTGGTACATCAAGGTGGAGCTTACATGATTCCATATCAACGCCCTCCCCTGCCCCCGCTCCCAAGTCGTGTAATCAATCGCGACACGGGAAGCGTCGCTCTGGTTCTTCGTAACAGGGAGGCGCCTTTAAATCCCCTTTCACCGCTTAGCCGGTCTTTCTGCGTCACTCGGCGAATCCGACGGAGTGAGGGGGAAGCAAAAGGCTCCAAAACGAGGTAGTACGATCCCTTCCCTTTCCCTTTCTCTACTTCGAAAAATCTCTGCGATTAGTCTCGGATTTCCAGACTCCTTGGTTGATCCACTCAAATTATACGGTTCTTGTTTCATCTGAGCGAATTGAATGATCGATTGGCCTTTTTTCTTAGTTTATCTCCATGTTTCCGTTGCAGAACTGATGGGCTTTTTGTTCTCCTGATTGGACGCCATCTTTTGGCCTTTTCCCATTGAATTAACCGTTAGGGCATGTTTCGGTGAACTTGACGTCGGGCTGATTTGATCTAGTTGGACGAATCCTTCGTGGTGCTTCATATGATATCGATCCTTGACTCGAGATGGTGTAGCCCTGTGTGGGATTTTGAAGTAAATATTGCTCGATGTCGTTGCCGAAAGAAATAGTTCGTGGCGTGGTCCAATTAGGGTTATGGATTGTGGGCACGGGGACGATCAGACATCCTGGTCTTTTTGTTGTTGGATCTTCTTGAGAGATTCAGAGAAGGATGCAAAGCAAGACAAAAAGTTTTTTCTAGTAGATTTATGGAATCCATTGCAAAGTTTATAAAGAGTTTGTTGAATTTAAACTGATACAATAACCAGTGGAAAGGTAAACTTTAAACGTTGAACTATCGAGCCAATGCCTTCGATTCTTGAAATTTTGAAAGATTGATGAGAAGCATGTGGTATTTTTTGATCAAACCTCCATTATAAGTATAATTGTAGACTGATAGGGAAGTTATCCATTCAAACTTCACTAATTGAGAACCATTAAATGATAGTTCACCAAATCTTGAAGCCATAAAATTTTAGTTGTAGAGGTTGTGGTAGGTATTGGTCAGTGTACATACCGGTGTGCGTGAATAATTTTGACGCAGCATTTGTCACTTTCACTTGTAATGAAGACATCAGAGGTGACCTGCATAAGTAGATTGCAAGGGAAGAGAATAGTCTCATGAGGGATCAAAATGTTTATTTAAATTATTATTTCAGAAAGGACTAGAAATGTAAAGTATTGTGCGAAAACATTTCCTTGAGGATATAAAAAAGAGATTGTTGAAGCACTTATAAGCTTATAGAACATGGTGATTAAAAAACTATCTGTGAGGAAGCACAGATTTTTATGTGTGGTGCTCATGAAGAAATTATTTAGTTTGAATTATCATGCTGGTAGAAGACTTAAATATGAAGTGGTGCAAGTTATGAAAAAGACTGATCTGACTTTGTGTCGAATGTTTGAGGATATGGAGACAAGATAAAGGAGTTTACTGATTAAAGGAATTGTTTCTAGAGTAATTTTAGATGGAGTTTGAGAGAGGATCTGCAAAATGTCCTACTGATTTTGACACGGCTTTTTATGAAGATGAAACATCAACATGACATCTTTTATCTTAGATATTATACTTTTTAGTAACTTATAGCTTTTCACTGGGTACAATATTTTATAATCTTGAAACTGTTGAGCCTTTTCAGTCTACCCCAAAAAGTTGAGATTTACAACTTGTTATTATGTGAACAGTTAAAGCTTCTGGTGTATCACTGGTTCAACATGATGATCCTGTGATGCTGAATAGCTTAGTAGACTTAAAGTTTGATTTAAGGAAATAATTCATTCTTTTCTCATGTATATGGCTCACTTAAAGTATATTTTGTTCGAACAGTTGTTTTCCTATTATCAACCTTTAATGTTCTGAATCATTATTATGTTATATTTTTATGTTTGTACATATTTGTTCTCCATTGTCTTTTGCAACAATTAACTTATTTAAGTTCATTTTTAAAAAAATTAGAATAACCTTTTTTTTCCTTGAAATGCAAATGGAGTATAGGATACCTTTTTTACTTGTGATCCAGTTCTTGATATAAGTTTCTGCCAAATGAAAACAACCAAAAACAGGAGTATGAGTTTTTTGTTCCTGAATGACTCATGTCATCTTTTCCCTTATTGAAGATTTTGTGTTTCTTGCTGGGAAGTTACTGTATTCATTCTGATGATGTCAATTATCTTTTCTACTGTTCTCACAGTTTAATTGTTTTTTGTTGAACATAAAGGAACACGGAGAAGAATTTGCTGAGTCTTTATTGTACAAGAAGTGTGAATCCTTCATATTGCTGTTCAGATGCTCATGCTCATCCATTCGTGCTGAATGGATAAACTTGTTGAATTAACTTTGTCTTAGAATATATGGGGTGGGTATCATATTTGCTTAAGGATAGTGAGTCATGAAGGTGGTGCTTTGATTATTGTCATACTTCTTTTTTCTTTAGGCAGTGAGTTCTGCCTCTCATCTATTGGTGCAATGTAGGTAATATATGAGTTACTGGTTACAGCAGTTTGGCCACGAGGAGTGTCTCTTATTTTTCTGTCTTCATACAGACAGTTGTTGTGCTTGGAGCGCTAGCTAAATCTCAATCATTCCACCCAAGAAGTGGAACATAGGCCAGTTTTCAAGCCAAAAGAAAAGACAATGGTCATCAAGTCCTGAACTTATAGCAATGAAAAACGATGTCAGCAATTCTCATTCCCTAGCAATGAACAATTCTTCATGCTCCACTATTATCAATGATGATACCAAGTTAACGGAGCAAAATGCCAATAATATTCCATTTATCAACCAAGGTTTATCTGTCTCACTATGCCTTCTATTGGTCTCTTTATAGATTTAATGAAATATTTGATTGCTTCTTCACATAATATTGCACCTGGCTTCAAATGCATATATTTTCACTTGATGTTAAAAATTACTCTAATGGTTCTTTTATATTCTTTGTATTGTTTTCTCCTAGTTTGTCCTAGTAAAGACAGTTGACCTTGCTTATTTTTTATGATTATAAAGTTGGGCCTTCTAATTGGGCGAGTTAATTTATAACTATAGGACAACAGTGACCCAAATTCTAGGCTTTACCAACGCTACATCTTGAAGGCTCATCTTTGGTGTTGCACTACATGGCTATTACTATTTTACAGAAAAAAACCCTACCTATGATGTGAAGTAGTTGACTTATATTCCTTGTTAAAGCTTTGAATTCATGGGTTGCTATTGACCATTGCTCCAAGCAGTGATTTAAAAAGCGCTAGACGCCAAAAGACGCCAAGGTCTAAAATTGCCCGTGGCACTAGGCGCTTGCCTAGGCGCTAGCCCGAGCGAAGCGAGACGTAAAATATAAAAATATATAATATAATTATTTAAATAAAAATATACTATTAAATTAAGAAAATCTAAGGTACAAAATCACAATATCACATTACTAAAAAGTCTCAAAAACCGAAACAATAAAATTTTAACCCAACTCTATATTTGCATACTGTTAACAATATATTAATAGTCCTAGCATTTGTCAAATTTTAAATAATTATTACTATAACAGTATGTAGATATATTAATAATATATTATTAATTTAATAAATAAAATTTTTTGTTATTAGTATACTGTTAACAGTATATTGTTAATATACTATTAATATACCGTTAATATATCATTAATGTGATTCGTTTAAATAGGATCGAGAAGACCGAGCTGTTGAAGCACAACAAAGCATGACGGCAACGGCACTGAGTGGGAGCGGCGAGTGATGGGCGAAGAAGGTAATGGAGTGGGTGCGGCGAGCGACAGCGACAGCTGGAGGGGGAGCGACGAGCGACGGCGGGCGTGGGAGCGGCGAGCGATGGCGAGAGCAGGAAGCGGCAGCGGCAGCGGGAGCAACGAGCGGCAGTAGACACCAGCGGCAGCGGCAGCGCCAATCGCAAGGGTTAGGGTGGGGAAGTTGCGAGGGTTAGGCTGTTATCGGTGATTTAGTTGGTTCAATCGAACCAACTAAATCACCGGAGACCGAACCAGACCTAAAATTCTAGTTCGATCGCCTGATTTAACCCGGGCGCTCGCTCGAAGCGCCCGATGCCTGGGCTCGGGCGAGCGCCCAAGCGGCGCCTCTTTGATCGAACTAGAAGTGAAGCGAGGTGCTCGGGCCTCGCCTCGCCCAAGTGCCTTTTTAAATCACTGGCCCCAAGACAGCTTTTTGTTTCTCATAGTCTTTAATTGTGGAATGGACGTTGTTAGCCTCTTGACCATGGACTTTGAATAGTAGACCTAAAATAATTAGAAGAGAGACCTCTGATAGAGATCGACAACGGTCTTTGCAATAGGATATTAATCCTTTCAAGCTTCTATATTGCTGTAGGAATAGAGTTATTTTTTTAACTATGTCTGCTATGTTTATATTTCCTAGAAGTGTTAGCACATTATGCCTTCAGTCTCTTGATTTTTTGATTTTGCATGTTAAGGTAGCCATGCTTGTTCCCTGCTTTTGGGTCATTTATTCTTCATGTTCGTTGAGTATGTCTTTTCTCAAGTAGTTTACCTTAGTAGGATTGCCTCTTCAACCCTGAATTTAACTACTGGCATTCTAGCAATTGTGTTGATAGTTACTCTAATAACAAGAAGTAACAACCACTATAATCTCGGAAGAGCTTGCTTGCGTGTAGCCCAAGGATACTAGTCAACAGACCATTAGAATTTGTTTAGGCATATTATAAATTCTAGAAACATTCAGATCCTTAAACTTCCTAAGGATCTCAATATGTTTTGTGTATAGCCTACGGTTGTAGTGACAAAATATGACTTGTGTGAAGTTTTAACATGCAGCTGGGCTTGTGCTTATTTAACCTAAAATTTCCTGATATATATTTCAAAAAATAGTTGTACAAAAATAATGCTTGAAATGTGTAGTTCAGGTTATTTCAGTAGAAATGAAATTATTTTGAAGGGCATTATTTCAGTTATTTTGAGGAAGAAAATTGTTTCCTTTTGGCTACATGTAGCCATTAAAGATGCCAGTCAGATAAGAATAAGGACTGATGTTGCTTGCTAGCTAAAGAAAGTGCAATTATCTTGTATGACCTGCTTGGGTCCTTAGATATCAAACAATTAGATCATGAAGAGATTAATGGAATACAAATCCCAAATGGAGCTACCACATCTTTGTCAATGTTGATAAGCTCCTTTCTCTAGCCAAGAATACTTCTAGATTTTATATGGTGGTTGTGAACATAAAGTAATTGGAATTGACAATATGTTGCTAGAGTTGAATCCAAACAGCCATAAGCATTGGTTACATCATGAATCAGTTATGACAAAAAATGGTTGCAGAAGCTTTCAGTATGAAATCTAAGTGTTTGGTTGAATTGTTTTTTCCAAAGTTATATATGCATATTAAACTCTGTTTTCTGACATCTCATATATCTATGCTCCGTTCACCTGTACAAGATGTTATCTGGATATCAACTAAAACCAGTTTTTGTTGCTGATGGTAATTGTTGCTTCAAAATCCAAATTCTTCTTTTGTTGTTTATGGTATTTGATTCTTCAAACTACAAATCCTTCTCTTTGTATCACTTAGATAATTTCCACTATGCTCTTTAGGTGCTATATCCTGGAATCAGATGAGAAGGGAGTGGGTTGGTGATCGGTCAAAAAGGCCCCATAGAGCTCCAAGAGAACCAACAATAAGGTCAGATAAAACGTCCTTTATGCAAGTTGCCTCAGGTTAACATGGTATACCATTTGTAGATGATACTCTTTTAATGTTCGTATACTTTCTTGGATCAGAAATTTCGTAGACCGCAAATGACCTTGTCAATTAATGATTCCAAGAACCCTGTAGCAAGTGCCTTTGCCACACACCTTTATGCATATCATGCACAAGCATGGAGAGTATCATATATTTAGTTTTGTAGATCATAAATCCAAGTTGTGTTAACAAGGTCCATATGGAGAAACTGTCGTGGGTTTGGGTAATTTATGGATTCTACTTCCTGTGTTTGTAAACTAGATTTTATTTTCTGTAGCTGGTGTGCAACCTACGAGGATTTGTTCTCGACCAACCAACCTTTTTCACAACCCATCCCATTATCGGTAATTTCTTATTTGGTTGTCTCACAATTATTATGTTGTCCATTTTTATCTTTCAAAATTAATTTTATATAAATATTTTCTCACCACCAAACTTGTTGAAATATTTTCCAGGAGATGATAGATTTTTTGGTGGACATATGGCAGGAGGAAGGACTTTGCGATTAGATGGGGACTTAGTTGCACCGAAATATTTTGCTAGTATGGAAATAAGTCTGGCTTCTCATTAGTCTAATTCAGTGGGTATATTCTGGCGAAAACAAAATGTATGGACGTTGCCATGTGACCCTTTGACACTGAATCTTATTCGGTGAAAAAACAGAAACAGTGTACTTACTGTATTAGCATTCTTCGTTTCATGGCCTGCAGATCCTCCAGTGTGTTTGAAATGTCCTCTTCAAGTTGATGTACTTCGTTTGTGTACAACCACATTCGTGGCACAGGTGTACTTGCATCTATCTTTGATGCAAATTTAATTAAGCTAACAAACTGATTTTGTAAAGCGGTCGAAAATAGTAATTTTTAAAGGGCCACGTCGTAGCTCGATGGTTGCTTCGGTTGGTCGACGGGCTCCCACGATGGAGCTCATTTGGGGGCACGGGAAGCACCGGTTCCAGATGAAGATGTTGAGGGCGTCGATCAATCCCCTCAGCTGCACGCGCGGCATACCTATCGACGAGTTCGTCGGGTACTAGCTGCCCCCTTCGTAGTCATCGTCACCATGCAAGACGTCGAGCAGCGAGCTAGATGCCCGGTCTGATCATGCAGGCGCGGCGGGGGCGCGTGGATCCGATCGAACGCTGAAGCCGTTGCCGAGCTTGGAGGAGGAAGTTTGGTGGCAAAGGGCCATTAGCGAGAAAAGCTCGAACAAGATGATTGCTAGACCGGAGGAAGCCATGGCAAGATCAACAACACGATTTAGAGAGAATGTGGTGAGATCGAAGTTGACATGGAAGTAGGAGGCCATTCGAACCATGTTTTATAGCTACAGTCATTGAGGTCATCCATGCGTATGATGCAAGTTCCGAACACAATGTGCAATCAATCACGGCTTACCTAGACTTGTAGATTGAGTTGGAAGCAAGCTTGTCCGGGTCATTGACTTTGTCTTACCTAAATAAAGTATAAATAAAATCGAAATTGATGAATTTAGAACTTGTCTAACAGTCCAATATCAATGAAGACTTCCTAATGTGGTTGCAAGTTGATCAGCTGACATTTAAATGAACGTCTTTTGTAATCAAGGCATGTAATATGGATTTTATAGCAAGTTTTCTTTTCTGAAATTTTAGAAATTTTTTCTTGAGTCTCTAGATCACATGGCGATACTTCTATTAGTATAGTCTTCATACTGTAGCAAGTGTGGTGTACGCTTACTATAAACTTCTGCATTTAACCCGGGCATGAATCCGGAGCTTTTGCACGGCAATGGGATCAAAGGTGGAGGGAGGATGCGAGGCCGCATGCTTGTAAGGGGCGTTGCAGGCCAGGTGAGGGCGTCTTCCATGAGACCATCATCACAGCAACATGCACGCGGCCACATCACATGAGCTGGGACGGCGACATGCCCCTCTTTGTCGGATTGGTGCTACACCCGAAGGCCACGTGAACTGCCACGCCGCTTCACATCAGGGAAGGACGATGTCTAACTAGCTACTGGGAAACGGCCTGTGCTCCTCCCTTTCCCTACTTTGTTAGAAGCTTACGAGAAACAAAAGCTGGTGTGTCCCTTTCAGCTTCTGCGAACATAAGGATGGGTTCTAGATTTCGCTGGGGGGAATCGAGAGAGAGATATCTTCTGCTAATATAGAGGTGGGTTTAGAATTCTACTGCATCTTTCAACCCAACTGGATTTCAGCTCTAGAGAGAGAGAGAGAGAGAGAGAGAGAGAGAGAGAGAGAGAGAGAGAGATTTCTTCTGCTAATACAGAGGTGCGTTCTAGATTTCTGCTGCATCTTCGAACCCAACATGGTTTCAGCTTGAGAGAGACAGAAAGAGAGATATCTTCTGCTAATATAGAGGTGGGTTCTTGATTCCTCTGTATCTTCCAATCCAACATGGTTTCAGCTGGAGAGAGAGAGAGAGAGAGAGAGAGAGAGAGAGAGAGAGAGAGAGAGAGAGAGAGAGAGAGAGAGAGAGAGAGATCTTCTGCTAATATAGAGGTGGGTTCTAGATTTCTTCTGCATCTTCCAATCCAACATATTTCAGCTGGAAAGATAGAGAGATCGAGAGAGAGATTTCTTCTGCTAATATAGAGGTGGGTTCTAGATTTCTACGACATCTTCCAACCCAACTTTTGAGAGAGAGAGAGAGAGAGAGAGAGAGAGAGAGAGAGAGAGAGAGAGAGAGAGGAATGATGCAAATATATTTCAGACCAAGATGGTTTCAGATGGCTGCATTTGCACCTGCACCTAAAGAGGGCGACCTTCAAGAATCTCAAGCTTACATCACTCTGTAGGTGCAGTGGCAAATGCAACTATATGTCATCTTGCCTTCCCTTGTCCAGACCCGCACTGCCACCGCTCCTCTTCAAGGTAAAAGAATGGCTTGGATTTCTATTCTCCAGAATCCGCATCTCCATCCAGATCTATTTCTTTTCCCTTTTCTTGTCATTTATCTTTGATTCTTTTCTGCTCTTTTTGTTTTGCTGTACCTCGTGTTGGATGTCTTGCCATTTAATTGCTTCGATATCTTTGCTTCTGCTTTACCATCTTAGAATGTCTTCCAAGATCTGTACCAAGAAAATAGGAGACCTAAAAGTTCTTCTCTAAGCAGCTCTTTTTCTTTGTTCTCTTCTTTTTTTTTTTTTTTTATGTGTGAAAGGAAAGATCGAAAAGAAGACCAACGCTTCCCTCCCGTTTACATAAAAGAGGTTTGGAAACCAAAGAAGAGCTTCTTGATAAGATACTCGTAGATTTTACTTCATGAGGGACTGTTTCAGCTATGGCTTGTTGAGTCTGCAACCGAAGAACTCAAGTTTCCATTCGTTCCTCTCATTTACATCCTAAAAGCTTTTGTTCACCGCCCAAGCAAAATTCCCATATAGAACAGTTTGGGATTGATCGAAGAGAGAGTTAGTTTCCTAGCGATTCACAAACTCAGATGGTACCTGTCAGATGCTGCGATGAACTCTGAGAATTTTTAGGTTTGATTGAGGAAACACTGAAGGGTACGGTTATGATGCGACAATGCGACAGTAATAGTGGGGGAATTCGTACTATCTATGAGAAATGTAACACACAGTAGACTGTGCACTGGGCTTTGAGATAAGCTCAAAATGCAGTGAGTTGCAAGATAAGATTGTACCTCGTCACATGTTCCGCCAGAGTTCTTGTCCGTGTATGTTGCTCAAGATATTTCCAGGTTTTTAATCTGTGGATTTGCTGGCATGGGATCCTTAAAATTGGTATTTTCTTGAAGCATCATTTGGGCTGTGGGGATGATGATTCGTGAACAGATCAGATCTCGAAGATTGAAATCGCAATCCTAAGTAATCCAAGATCGACAAAGCCATATTTTGCATCGGCAGAAGACATCTTGTAAGAGGTGCATCAGAAAGTTTATATTGCTAACGATAGAGTAATCTTGATGTTAATTAACATTGTTTTACGAGCACATTTTTTTTGCATCAGTCATAAAACAGTTGGAAGATGTTATCCAGTGAAGTTCTTCGATTTTATTTTTTTTGTTGGCATTATTAGTACAATTTAAGGATTTGTATGAACCATAATTAGATCAAAATGAAGGCCTTCCTTTGTTGTGATTCTTGTATTGATCCGTATGTTCACTTATCTAGATAAGTTCAGCAAAGAGTGAAGCCACAATGCTAGAAATGCATTTTCGGTGACGGATGCAACAACAATTATTTGTTCGAGATTGCCCGAGGACAGTGTTTATACATGCTTATAAGAATATGCGTCATTGTGGAATACACATGAATGTTTCTCTATTATTCTACACGAATCCAATCCATGAAGCTTATTTTTCAGGGTAATTTGTTGAGAAGAACATATTTGATAATTAAATAGATGTATAGATTAAATAGGTCTAATTGGCTTTTGATCTTTGATGAACTTCTTGATAATTTTCTTGTTGATCATTTATCGTGTATGCATATGCAGTAGATTTTAATTGGGAAGTCTAATTAATCCTACTGTTTTTTAATGTGTTTTTCACATGTCCAGTAACCTAATTCTAGGCTTATCCTAATCTATTGCAATGCCTATAGCTAGATTAAGGAATGGTTAATGTAACATGCAAATCTAAAGGTTTTTACTGTGGCATGAAATCTAAATCATCGATATAGAGTCTCACCTCACTTAGCTATATCTATTTATCTTTTTTTTTGGGTATGTATATAGTTCTTTCCTCGCTAGATTCCATTTGATATGTAAGAGTAGAATAGGAACGAAATCAAATAGGGCTATGCGGATTACGTTAAAGTATTTGCAAGTAAGTTTAACTTAGGTTTTCATGCAAATTAAGGGTATATACTTGACATGCCCTCATCACAATCACGAAGTATATAAATCTTGACTTCCATATGTAGTGTTGGCAATTTAGGGTATCCCATAGTCAACTGGATTGGAGAAAGTATTAAAGAGATTCTGTTAACACCATTTAAGGAGATCTTTAAAGTCTCGGAACGTTCAAGTGATCAGTTCCAATGCATCATATCACCACCGACCATGTGTTCGTCCAATAATTCATTTCAAAAACCAACAATGGCTGGAACATCATCAAGTCAAACTGAGTTGTCCTTCACATTATTAACTCAAACTGACCTATTAGGAAGATGATCTTTTGGAATCGTATCATTCATAGGAGGTTGAATGTGTCAATTATCCATGCATGCTAAACAAAGATGGAGAAAAGACAAGATAGGATAGAAAAGGTGCAAGAAGGCTTCCCATTTGCGTTTGCCAACTTGTTTCCTATAGAACGACGCGGCTATCATGTCATTGTTGCGAAAGTGTGAAGAGAGAGAAAGCAAGGGAGTGTTAGCATAAAAATTACGTTTTTGTTACATAAAAAATTTAATATCAAATTTTGAAATCAAATAATAAAATATTAATTTACGATATATGCTTATAATGTTATTTGAAAAAAAAATTATCTGATCTGCAGATGTATCATCATCGAATCCGAAAGTTATAGTAATATTGATTTATAAGGAGAATTGGACTCATCATTCTCCTCCTTTACAGATAAAAAGGAGATAAGCGAAGATATGTGATATTTTATTGACTGGTTCACGTGATTAAGGAGAGATTAGAAAAGGTCTGTAATATCTCAATAATATCACGTATCCACGTATTATATTTTTTTTAATCCTTAGGACGTCATATGTAATTATAGATAATAGCAGAGGGCCTGATAAGTAAGTAGGAGAGTCTCTTCCATCAAAATCATCTCTTAAGTAATCCTATCGTAATTGAATTTCCTTTCTATTGACCGAAATCGTAATAAGAATCCAGTTATATCCATAATATATCTTACATAATTAGATATGATCACATAATCTAACATTCTCTCACTTGACTTATTAATTGATGAGATATAAAATAAATTTAAAATTAAAATAATAAAATAAATATTTATTTTAAAATAATTTTATTTAATCAAATTCTAAAACTTTAAAAAATATTTTGTATGCATGAATTTTATAAAATAAGCTAATAAGTCTAATAAATATAATATCACATTAAGTATGGCTACCAATATGAGTTACAATGGTTGCATATCATTAATGTAATACTTCTTTCTATATATCATAATATTGTTAGTTTTTTTTATATGGTCCAAAATGACCCATATAATTAATCTTGTCAAGTAGCACATTCAACCATGATATGTAAATGTGAACAAGATAACAAAAATAAATAACTTTAATTACGTAAATAAGAATATTAATTACAATGTCCACTCTCACATATATCATCATATCTTTTATGGGTTACTCACATACCCTATTGTAAGAACAAATTCTTTCAAACGATTTAGGCTATAAGTCTTAAGTGAATGGATCAATACTCAATACAATGAAACTCAAATTTGTAATTGAGTTTATGTACTCCTTTTATCTAACCATCAAGTATTTTATATCATAATGCATTGAGCTATAACCGTACTTATTATTCTTAGAGAAGAAAACTACTATAATATATCATAAAATATCATAAACAATTTGACAATTGAGTCTAACCACGCCAAGTCCTAAGATAAAATTTTGTAATCATAAAACTTAATTAATGACCTTAAGGCATGCCATAAATTAGTTTCTATTATTAATAATCTAATAATATAATATTATATATATATATATTTTAAATTGTTCTTTCAATTGATATAAATATAAATCATAAAGTGAACTTCATATTATCGAGGTAATATATAGAATCAAGACTTGAAAATATCATTATTTCAAGTTAATCTATTTTAATATATATGAGTATATAATTCTTTGTCTTTTCTAGATATCTTATTACCTTCTTTAGAGTCTTTTAGTGTTTTTTTAATAAATCTAATATCTACCTAGTATTTTAATTGTAAAATTGATATTTGATCTAGCATAGATTTGAGTATATAATAGACTTATTTATCCAACTATGCATACATAAAGATTTTTTTATCTAATTTTTATCTAAATTATTTTTTTAAAAACTTATTTTGACTAGAATTTTTTTACTTTATAGTTTGCTGAATAAAGCTGTATACTAAGTCTCTCCAAAACTTGATCAATATATCCTTTTTGAGATAGTCTTAGCAATTCTTGAGATTTATTTTTGAATATCTAAATGTTAATGTTAATAAAATAAGATGTGTCATTTATATCCGCTATCTTAAAATTTTTGGTGAAAAATTTATTAGTTCAATACAATAAATCAAGATCACTACTGGCCACATATAAACTTGCTCCCAATGATCTTCAAATATAAATGCTGATCAATAGTATTTTTCTTAAATATAAAAGACGTAATGATGTCAAGAAATTTTAACTTTATATATGATTGTTTAGAGGATTGTTTAAGGTCATAAATGAATTTTCTATGTTTACATACCAAATTTTGTATTCTTTCATTTTCTCTGTCAATCGTTTAGGCTAGCCAATATAAATCTAGATTCCTATTTAAAATATTTTTTTCATATTCATATGATGTAACTCAAAATCATAATGAGTCACTAATATCATGAGGATTCTTAATGAGTTTATTTAAAAATTAAAAAAATCTCATTATGGTTGATGTATTCTTTATGGGTAAAATCTTTGACCACAAGTCTACTTTTTATATTGTTTGATATTGTCATTTAAGTCATGTTTATGTAACAAACTCTTTTATAGTTATTGGGTAATTTGATAAGTTTTTAAGACACCATTCTAGTTATTGATTTCAACTCCTTTTTTATTATATTATATCACTTTTCAGAATCACTACTTTCTATAATATGTCAAAACAATAAAAGTTTCTTTTGATTCCTATATCATAATCTGATTTTTATAGATATACTACATAATAATAAGAAATAACAGGTTTTCTTTTCTCTTTGAGATATTATAAAAACTACTAAATGTGATTATTCTATGAGTTTATCAACAACTATACCAATATTATATGAGAGTTCATTAATATTATTTTATTCTTCATCTCTATCAAATCATTTAGTAATTTGAGTAATAATATTATTTTAAATATAAAATTATAAAAGAATATCAACTTGTATTTCCTCAATATCAAAATTAAATTTTATAATTTTTTACTCTAATGAATTCACTATTTTTTAGGAATCCTACATCACTAGTGATAGGGCATATTTCGTCACAACTTGTGTGGCAACGAACGACAACCACCTCATGATCGACGTGGCGCATGCACGTTGATAGAGCACATAAGAACCAAAGGTGACAGAAGTCATACCCGTGTCGTCCGAACTTGTATGAGGTGATGTTGCACTGTCTCAAGCCATTCGCGATAATGCAGGGTGGCGTCGCACGACGCAGAACCATGCAGGTCGGCTCGCATTGCTTAGAAAGCATGGGGCAGCCTCCCAAGGCATCAATGACCATTAACGAGCCCTATACGGTTGACCCCCCTAACAAATATGTATAAAAGTTGATCCTCTCTCTGCTGACAGGGGGAGAAAAAAAATGCAAAAACATCTATACACCATCTCAAACTAATTTAACCTTCGAAGGGGTTGAGTCGGGAGCCCCCCTCCCAACGTAGATCTTCTTTGGCAAGGACCAGCAATAATTGGAGCCCTGCCTTAGGCCAGCTAGTGAGGTGTTCATGACTTGATGTGGTTCCCCTGCGATAACTCTGGATGATCACATGGGTCGCCCTACATCTTTAGGATCGAACCTAGCAGTGCTAACTCCTCGGCCATAATAATTAAGTTGCATAATATTTTTGGTGCTAGAAGGAGAGCCCGATGTCATAAGAGTGTTCGATGATGGTCAACCCTGGAGCTCATTCTGGTGAAGAGCCATTAGCAACCCACTTTTTATGGGCTTGGGGGGCAACTGCTTGCGGTCCCACACGGAGGCGAGGGCACCGCATTCTAGACCCCGAATCACTACTGGTGCCTGTTCAATGATCCCGAGTTTTTCCCCCCTAGGAACATCTCAAGACAACCAATCGTCTCGATTGAGGCATTCCTCAGCCTCGCGAAGCAGGTCTAGGACTTAGGGGTGATGATGCAAACAATCATCCCACTCATCCCTCAACTCATCTAACAAACGACTCCCGCACCACCGGTACCACCAATGCTTCCCTCAGGGCCTCGTGATGTTTCTTCGTTTGACCTATCACCTGAGGCCCCAATTCCTCACTCAAAGATCGAGGAATGAGTCAGAGATCCAAGAATGGTGCATGAATGAAGTGCCCCCATGCCTTGCCCAACTGAGCCAACATTTCCTGAGCCTGACACTCTATCGTCAGACTCAATCGATGACTCATTTAGGGCCTATTTGTCTATTGTGAATTGACGACAGGATGAATTCTAGCGAGAATTCCACAAATCGAAGGAGGAGGTAGGAGAAGGCTCCTCGGGAGGATCTCCTTTCACCTAGGAGATTCAGGATAAGCTTGTACCCCTCAACTTATGCCTCCCAACTCTGGGGACATACGACGACGGTTCCAACCCAATAGAACATGTCACCACATTCCGTGCTCAAATGATCCTCTATGGCACTTTCAATGCCCTCATGTGTCAGACGTTTCCTACCACCCTCCGAGGACTAGCTCGGATGTGCTAGTTATAGGTGCTCCACAAGCCAATCACATGAGTGATTGCACTTGTAACACGCTGCGTCAATCTTTTTGCTTATGATTATTGGCATTATATCACTTTATCTTGCATGTTGCATATATTGTAATGTCCTTGGATCTATGCAATGGGAATCAGATCGTGATGAGATCATGATAATGAGACCGATTCACCTTTAAACACAGACCCTGAATTATCCTAGTCATAGGTTACTCGAGAAGAACATCGAGATAATCGGATAGACTGGTGTGCTGTATACTCGTTCATATGATAGAGGTAGCTGGTCTCATAGCTACTCGTGTGGGGACACTAAGGGTATAGTGCAGGTGCTCATTGGAGAATGAGTTCACTGATTGATCCGCCTACGGAATGCTAGATGGTTATTGATACCTCATGTCCGACAGCGATTCTGTAGTCCCAGTAGTGTATTTGGTCCTTAGACTTGAGACACCAAGGATGTCCTATATGAGTACTCCACTCTTTGATACCGGACTTATAGGTTTGGAAAGTTCCATATCTAGTACAGCTGGTCATTGGGAGTGGTAGCCAACCTTACGAGGGCTATTGAGTGTCAATAGAGGATCATCCGCTCTCGATATCATAAGAGGAATATCGCATGTATTCTTGCTCGAACAAATCCTTGGCCAAGGTTATTCAAATTGAGAGAGAAAGGGTTTTCCGGGAGAATCGGACAAAAGCAAGACTCGAGAAGAGATCGTATGAGCCTGACAGTACCATGCCCAGTATAGGGTCTCTGGAATATTAGATGGATGAGAGATTAAAGATACATGGTAATTGAGGACAGATAGGTCCAAAGGATTGATTCCCTCAGTATAAATCTGGGGCCGCGGCGTAGTGGCACGGCACGTCATGATCGATGAGTTAGGTGAATTATTGTAGAGATAATAATTTACTATGTCAGAAGGAGTTCTGACAAGTATAACTCATGGCCAGCTCGATATTGGGCCTAGAGGGTCACACACATATGGTAGGTGTTGCGACGAGTGGAGGTTCGGATATGAGATATCCGTTGAACCCCCTATCTTATTGGATATCCATTAAGCCCCTGAATTATTGGATCCTGAGATGAGATCCAATAATTGCTAATAAGAGATTATTGGGTAGAAACCCACTAATCCAAGAGGCTTGGGTGATTGGATGAAGATCCAATACCCAATAGGATAAAAAGATCCATTAGGGTTTTAAGGCGGCCTCTATAAATATGAGGGAATTAAAGCTCTATAGGCCAAGGGTTTTTGGTAGCCACCTCCTGTTCTCCTCTCCCCAGAGAGAGAGGTGCATCGTCGCAATCCCTGCCGTGTGGATACCACTAGAGAGGAGGACGCTTGACCTCCTTCATCCTCTCCCACAGATCTACAGGATTCAGGGATATACGATCTCCTATGTATCTTCTTTTACACGTGCGAGTTTTGGATTTGTTTTTGACGACCGATCTTCGCACGATTTACGACAGAAACTTTCTACAAAAATCTGGGATTTTGTTTTCTGTGCTTCCGCTGCTCATGTGATGTCGCTTCCCTTGTGGATTACCCGATAGTGGTATCAGAGCCAGGTTGTTCGTGTGAAGATCGGATCTTAAAATGCATGTGTTGTGTTTTAAATCTGCTTTTGACGCCAAAATCGTTGGCACGAAAAGCGAGAAAGGGCAAGAATCGTTGTGCCGCTCGTCGTAAAGCAATCGTAAGGTCGCTTGCAGCTTGCTTTGCGTCGCGAGCTGATAGCGAGCGACTACGCGGGCCAGCATCGCATAGCGCGGGGCTGCCCGGAGCAGCGCCGCCGCAAGCGATGGCACTAAGGGCAAGGGCGTCAGCATTGGCGCCACGCCCATGGGCTAACGCGCAGAGGTGCCGGCTTTGGTACCGTGCCGCAGCCGGTCATGAAGCGTCGGCGAGTTGCCGCGAGGTGCCGCGAAGGCGGCGCTGCGAGCATTGCCCGTGGGTGGCGCTTGTGTGAGCGGCGCCCACCCGTGGTTGGGGCAGCGCCTGCGAGTGCTGCCCGCGACGCCACCGCCGACTGGGTGGCGGCGGGCGCTCCGCCCACGGGGCAACGATGGCGTCGCCGCCCTCCCCACGTGCAAGGGGCGTCGCCGCCCTCCCCACGTGCAAGGGGCGTCGCCGTTAGGATGACGGCGGCCGCAAGGACAGTAAGGTTGAGGGATTAGGGTTTTAGGGCAAAAGATAGTTTTACCCCTTAGAATTTTAGAAATTTCTGATTCTGTCTCTTTTGATAGAATTACTAAAATACCCCTCAGAATTTCACGTAGAAAGTTCAAGATCTTTTGATAGAATTACCAAAATACCCTTGGGAATTCAGAAAATTCCCTTTATATCCCTAATTTCATAAAATTAAATATGTTAATTAAATAGTTTAATTAACTATTATTCTTTTATATAGTAGTCCTATAAAATAACTTATACATGTGATGTATGATGTGGATAGATGATCATGGACTTGTGATGTGATGTGTGTACATGTGATTATTATTATTGGGGCCTGTGAGTCTCTAATTTTCTCGTTTATTGTTGGGCCTGTGTGTCTGTAATTATGTTGTAATTACATGAGGAGGTGTAGTAGCGTGACTCACGAGGTCGAGACGGATGATCCGACGCATAAAGATGTGTTGAGATGCCGACGGATCTGTTGAAGCGAGATGGACGATCACAGGGCATAGAGATATGCTAAAGTACACATAGATCTTGATGTGAGTGATTGGGCCCACTGACTCGGGCCTGATCACATTAGGATATGGTCCATGATCATCTGGTGTGATTGCTCATGTGATGTGTGATTAGATATACACATACTAGATATGTATATATATATTTGCATGCGATGTAGATATATATATTAAATACGTATGTGTGTGACACATTATGTTAGGAGACCAAATCAAAAATCATCTTCATTAATAATATTAAGTCGGTAAACGTGAGGCAATTAGATTGACCCACGTGGCCTTCCATCGTTATAACTAGGAGCCGATTCCTGGTATAGGTTGAGTTGGTCGAGTCCCTCGAGACTCACCTATATCGCGTCTCGCCATCTTATCTACGACATAGAGATGTCAGAGGTGACCTGAGGACATGGTATGCTTGGTCGAGTCCCTTGAGAGTATATCACCTAATCAGACTCATCTGGTAACGATGTTAATGACTTAATCGAACATCATGGTTGGTTGAGTCCCTCGAGGCCATAGTGGTTCGGAGGCCGAACAGGACAGGAATCACAAGGAGTTGTGATTGGCAAGAGTTGCCTACCTTTACGGGCTTAACGTGATTGGTCGAGTCCCTCGAGGTTACGTTAAGATACTGATTGGATCCTAATCCCCACTAGAGATCCGCCGGGGGTCTCTGATTCACATACCGGAGGGTGTTGTGTGTCTCGCAAAAAATTAGTAGGAATATATTAAGATAGAAGTCCTTATCTTAATTGTTTAAATTTTTGCAAAGTCTGCATGTTATTTATTTCTGCTACATCTTTTATTTCAGAAAAATATCGCTTTCAAATCCTTTACGTGGCATACTTGATGCCAACCGCCTCACTGGTCCAAATTATACGGATTGGCTTCGTAATCTGAGAATCTTTCTCACGACGGAGAAAATCGCGTATGTCCTTGATACAGTGATCCCTACGCCCGACCAAGGGGCAAGCGAGGATGAGATCGCTCGTTATGTGAAGTACTAAGATGATTCCACTCTTGCCCAGTGTTATATGTTGGCCTCTATGACTACTGAGTTATAGAGACAGTATGAAAATATGGATGCTAATTCCATATTCCTGCATCTCCGCAAATTGTTTGAGGAACAGGGAAGAACTCAGCGATATGAGATATCAAATAGTCTTTTCCGTGCTAGGATGACTGAGGGGACACCGGTTCAGAACCATGTCCTTAAGATGATTGAGTGGATTGAGAAACTCACAGGTCTAGGAATGATCCTAGAGGATAACCTGTGTGTGGATCTTATACTTCAGTCTCTACCAGATTCCTTTTCTCAATTCATAATAAATTTTAATATGAACAAACTTGAGGTGACCCTCCCAGAGCTCCTCAATATGTTGAGAGAAGCAGAGAGCACCTTCAAGAAAGAGAAGCCGGTTCTCTACACTGGTGAGACCAGAAAGAAAAGGAAGACTGAGAAGACTCTTAAGAAGGGCAAGGGCAAAATGGATAAGGCAAAGGTTGCCAAGAAAGACCCAACAAAGGACAAAGGCCAGTGCTTCCACTACGGCAAAAATGAGCACTGGAAGAGAAACTGCAAAGAGTACCTTATAGAAAGGGCGAAACAGAAGCTTGGAGAAGTTTCAGGTACATTCATGATCAGTCTCCATTTGTCAGAATCTTGTGATAACACATGGGCATTAGATACCGGGAGTACTTATCATATTTGCAATTCGTTGCAGGTTCTGGCAGGACCTAGGAGATTAAATAGAGGCGAGATGGACCTTAAGATGGGCAATGGAGCGAAGGTTGCTACATTGGCTGTTGGCAAGGTCACCTTACATCTGCCTGGTGGAGCTATTATTGCATTAGATGCATGCTATTATGTTCCTTCTATTATCAAAAATATTATTTCCATTTCATGTTTGACAGTTATTAGATATAAATTAGTTTTTGAGAACAATGGTTGTTCAATAATATTAGATGATGAGATCATCACGAGAGGAACAGTACATAATAGTTTATTTATGCTAGATATAGCTTCACGTATCGTGAGTGTAAGTGAGTCTAAGAGGAAATGAGAAGTGGAGAACCAGACAGGAAAGAGTATTAATACCCTTTGATCAGATCGAGGAGATGAGTACTTGAGTACAGAGTTCACCCAGTTTCTCAAAGACTATGGGATCTTATCCCAATGGACACCTCCTTATATACCATAGCTTAATGGTGTATCAGAAACGAGGAATCGTACACTATTAGATATGGTGCGTTCCATGATGTGTTTCGCCGACCTACTCATCTCATTCTGGGGATATGCCCTAGAAATTGTAGCTTACTTTCTGAACAGAATTCCAACTAAATCAGTGATGTCTACTCTATATGAGATATAGAATGGGAAAAAGCCCGATCTTAAAGTTGTTAAGATTTGAGGCTGCCCTGCCCACGTTAAGAGACACAACCCTGACAAGTTGAAATCTAGGACGGAACGGTGCAAGTTTGTGGGATACCCCAAAGAAACTTGTGGGTATTATTTCTATCACCCTGATGACCAAAAAGCCTTTGTAGCCAAGAGAGCAGTGTTCCTTGAGAAGGAACACATTCTTAGTGGAGACAGTGGGAGCATGATAGAGTTGAGCGAGGTTGGAGAACCTAGCTCAAGCACCATTCCACAACCAGAGTCTGTTCAGATACCTAACACACAAGTTCCAACTTTACGTAGGTCCGATAGAGTATCCCATCCTCCTGAGAGATATGTGGGACATATCAGAAGAGAGAATATTGAGGATATTGATCCTCAGACCTACGAGGAGGCTATTATGAGCATAGACTCCGGGAAATGGCAAGAAGCCATGAATTCAGAAATGGATTTCATGTACTCCAACAAGGTTTGGAACCTAGTTGATGCGCCCGAGGGTATTGTACCCATTGGTTTCAAGTGGATCTTCAAAAAGAAGATTGGAATAGATGGACAGGTAGAGACCTATAAAGCAAGGCTAGTGGCTAAGAGGTATCGTCAAAGGCAAGGTGTTGACTATAATGAAACTTTCTCACCTGTAGCCATGCTAAAATCCATTCAAATTCTATTAGCTATTGCAGCACACTATGATTATGAGATTTGGCAGATGGACGTCAAAACTACATTCCTCAATGGTAACCTCGAGGAGGAAGTATATATGATACAACCTAAGGGATTCGTGTCCAAGGATAACCCAGATAAGGTGTGCAAGTTGCTTATGTCCATTTATAGATTGAAGAAAGTTTCCCGAAGTTGGAACATAAGGTTTGATGAGGGGATCAGATCTTATGACTTCGTTAAGAACGAAGATGAACCTTATGTATACAGGAAATTAAATGGGAGCACTATCACCTTTTTGGTATTATATGTGGATGACATCCTGATCATTGGGAATGATGTAGGAATGCTCTCCTCTCCACAGTAAAGACTTGGTTATCTAGGCACTTCTCCATGAAGAACTTAGAGGAAGCATCTTGCATATTGGGGATACGGATCTATAGAGATAGATCAAAGAGGATGCTTAGCTTGTCCCAATCAAGGTACATAGACACCATTGTCAAAAGGTTTGGCATGAAAAATTCCAAGAGAGGTCTCATACCAATGAGGTATGGAATATCACTTTCTAGGAGTATGTCCCCAAAGACTCCTGAAGAAAGGGCACACATGGATATGATGCCATATGCATCAACGATAGGATCTATCATGTATGCTATGCTATGTACCAGGCCTGATATAGCACATGCTCTGAGTGTCATGAGCAGATATCAGGCAGATCCAAGCTTGGAGCACTGGAAAGCAGTAAAATGTATCCTTAAGTACTTGAGAAGAACTAAGGATCTTTTACTGGTATATGGAGGTAGTAGCCTCAAGGTTGAGGGCTACTCGGACTCGAGCTTCCAGTCCGATGTCGATAATAGCAAGTCTAATTCAGGGTATGTGTTCACCCTGAATGGAGGAGCAGTATGCTGGAAGAGTTTCAAGCAAGACACTACTGCAAACTCGACCATAGAGGCAGAATACATTGCTATAGCAAAGGCAACAAAGGAGGGAGTCTGGATGAAGAAGTTCATCACAGATCTAGGAGTCATCCTGAGCAGCAAGGAGCTGATTCCTTTATATTGCGACAAATACGAGATGATTACTCAAATAAGAAACCCAGGTCTCATCAGAAGTGTTTTGAGGAGGTTCCAACTTATTAGAGAGATCGTGGCCCGAAGAGATGTAGTAGTAAAAAGAGTTCCATCCGAAGATAATATTGCAGATCCACTGACAAAACCATTGACTTAGATTGTCTTTGAGCGTCACAAAGGTCTGATGAGGATCAGACATGTTGGTGATTGGCTTTAGGTCAAGTGGGAGATTGCTAGTTATAGGTGCCCTATAAGCCAATCACATGAGTGATTGCACCTATAACACGCTACGTCAATCACTTTGCTTATGATTATTAGCATTATATCACTTTATCTTGCATGTTGCATATATTGTGATGTCCTTGGATCTATGCAATGGGAATCGGATCATGATGAGATCACGATAATGCGACCAATTCACCTTTAAACACAGACCCTGAATTATCCTGGTCATAAGTTACTCGAGAAGGACATCGAGATAACCGGATAGACTGGTGTGCTGTATACCTGTTCATATGATGGAGGTAGTTGGTTTTATAGGTACTCGTGTGGGGACACTAAGGGTACAGTGCAGGTGCTCATTGGAGAATGAGTTCACTGATTGATCCGCCTACGGAATGCTGGATGGTTATTGATACCTCATGTCAGACAGTGATTCCGTAGTCCCAGTAGTGTATTTGGTCCTTAGACTTGAGACACCAAGGATGTCCTGTATGAGTACTCCACTCTTTGATACCAGACTTATAGATTTGGAAAGTTCTATATCTAGTACAGTCGATCATTGGGAGTGGTAGCAAACCTTACGAGGGCTATTGAGTGTTAATAGAGGATCATCTGCTCTCGGTATCATGAGAGGAATATCACATGTGTTCTTGCTCGAACAAATCTTTGGCCAAGGTTATTCGGATTGAGAGAGAAAGGGTTCTCCGGAAGAATCCGACAAGAGCAAGACTCGAGGAGAGATCGTATGGGCCTAACAGCACCATGCCCGGTATAAGGTCTTTGGGATATTAGATGGATGAGAGATTATAGATACATGGTAACTGAGGACAGATAGGTCCAAAGGATTGGATTCTCCTGTATTGTCTGGGGGCTGCGGCATAGTGGCCCGGTACGTCCACAGTGGATGAGTTAGGTGAATTATTATAGAGATAATAATTCACTATGTCAGAAGGCGTTCTGACAAGTATAACTCATGGCCAGCTCGATATTGGGCCTAGAGGGTCACACACATATGGTAGGTGTTGCGACGAGTAGAGGTTCATATATGAGATATCCGTTGAACCCCCTATCTTATTGGATATCCATTAAGCCCATGAATTATTGGATCCTGAGATGAGATCCAATAATTGCTAATAAGAGATTATTGGGTAGAAACCCACTAATCCAAGAGGCTTGGGTGATTGGATGAAGATCCAATACCCAATAGGGCAAAAAGATCTATTAGGATTTTAAGGGGGCCTCTATAAATAGGAGGGAACTAAAGCTCTATAGGCTGAGGGTTTTTGGTAGCCACCTTCTGTTCTCCTCTCCCCAGAGAGAGAGAGGTGCATCATCACAATCCCTATCGTATGGATACCGCTAGAGAGGAGGACGCTTGACTTCCTTCATCCTCTCCTACAGATCTACAGGAATTCAGGGATATACGATCTCCCTAGGTATCTTCTTATGCACGTGCAGTTTTATGGATTTGTTTTTGACACACCGATCTTCGCACGATGACAGAAACTTTCTATGAGAAATCTGGGGTTTTGTTTTTCTGTTCTTCCACTGCGCATGTGATGTCACTCCCCCTGAAGGATTTCCCAACAGGATGTAGTTTAGCCAACTCCAGCCAACATCGGTCTTATCCTTTGATTAGTTTGCAAAAGAATTTTAATAGAATTTCCTAGCCAGCACATGGCCCAAGCCCTCCATAGCCACACTCCTCAGGTTGTGCTAAAAGGATGGTGAACCTCTCTCTCAATTCATCACGCGATTTGCCTCCGAGATCCGAGGAGTCCCGAAAGCTCATCCTTCCCTAATTATGAAAACGTTCCTAATGGGTTTGTAGCCCTCGATGTTCTTTTGGTCATTGATAGAAAGGACACCCACAACTGTTCCTAAGATGCTCCAACGCGCTAATCAGTACATTATCGCTAAGGTGCTGATGGCAGAAAATCGTGAAGACAATAAGAGGCCTCATATAAAGCAACCCCGAGGAGCATCCTTAGGATTGTTCGCGGGATAATCTTGGAGAAGGCCTGATCAACCTGAGCTGTCACTCCTTAGACCTCCTCCTCTACCTCAGAATACTTCTCGCATAGAGATTTTTCTCCAAATTAGGGAGAAAGGGCACCTAAGAGATTCCAACCCGATAAAAGCCACTCATAAGGATCAGTCTAAATATTACAGGTTTCATCGAGACTACGACCATAACACAAAAGAATGTCATGACATCTAGAACCAGATTCAAGAGTTGATCCATATGGGACATCTCGAGCGCTATCTCAAAAAGCCAAGAGAGACTTCACCGTGCCCTAGTGGCCTCGTTGAGAAGCAGATCGACATTATCATCAACGACCCAGATTTTGGAGGCAACAACACTTTGAGGCAAAAGGCCTATGCTTAGAGTGTTGGAAAATCTAGGGCAACATCATATGTATAGTGGAAGAGCAGAAAATAAAATTCTAGAATTTTCGTAGAAAAAAAAGTTATTGTCATTGTGCGAAGATTGATGCACAAAAACTTGCAAAACTAAAAACTATATGTATAAGAAAGATATGTTACCTAAAGAGATTGTATATCTCTAAAATCCTACAGATCTATGGGAGAGGATGAAGGAGATCAAGTGTCCCTCTAGCGGTGATCCACATGGCAGGGGCGATGAAGATACTTCTTAAATCGCTGCAAAAATCTCATTGCTATGCATACCACAAAATCAAGAAGGGGCTGGCCCTTCTTGTTGTTCACATGCCCTAAGTGTTAGGGATCGACAGCACTAAGAGAGGGGGGGGGGGTGGGGGGAATTAGTACAGCGAATAAATATGATAAACTTCGATAATTTTAAACAAGTTTTGAAAACTTCATACGAAAAAAATAATGTTTCGATTAAAATCATTTCGATTGCGTTGAAAGCGTATGTAAGAAGATGAGGGCAGTGAACTTAGCAAAGTAAAGGTTTGTAGAAAGATAAATGCATGAACATAAACGTAAACTGTTTTTATAGTGGTTCGGTCATCCGAAATACGCCCACTCCCGATTCCTCTTTGCTTCAGGCTACCGACTTTCCACTAGCTATCCTCCTTCTAACGAGCAAGAATAAACTTCCTTACAACACCTCTCTTTTTTACAGGCTTAGGAGATAACCCTTACAAGGCCTCTTACCCCTCTCTTGGATTAGAACACACTCAAAGCTTAGAGGGAAGATTTTGACACTATTTCAAGAGAGTTTTCCCTTTTCTTTTTCAGTTCTAAGCACCCTTTCAACAATGAATGAGAGGGATATTTATAGGCCTCAAGAGGATTCAAATTTGAAGCCCAAATTTGAATCACTTTTGGTTTTTCCGATGCTAGCGGTGCCATCGCTGTCGCTTGGCTTCTTGGCCACAGGCGGTGCATCATTGCCTGACACAAGGCGGTGCCACCGCCAGCACCGGCCTTTCAAAGACACCCTTGGTTTGGACCTTAAACTCGGCCCAAACTGATCCAAAACAAGGCCCAATTAGCCCCCTACTTGAGTTATAGGATTAACACCTAATCCTAATCCAAATTAATATGTTAACTATAAAATTAAAGATATTTCCTAAGCTATTACAAAGTCCAACAAGTCAAGACTTCTTCGAATGAGCTTCCGACAAACTTCCGATGGTCTTCCGACGAACCCTCGGAAACCATTCTGCGGACTCCCGGCAAGCTCTTGGACTTCACGATAATCTTGGCGAGTTCCAACGAGCTTCTTTGGCAAGCTCCGATCTTTCTTGGTAAGCACCGCAAACTTCCGACGAACCTTCCGGCGAACTTTCGAAAACCCTTCGGCAAGCTCCCTACTCGTTCTCGGCCAGTTTCGACAGCACTCCCAACGAATCTTCGGACTTCCATCGAACTCTCAAACTCCCAATGATCCATCTCACTTGTCTTCCGGCACTTTGTTTCACTTTACGTCTTCATCATTATCGTAGTTAATCCTGCACACATACAAACAAAAACTCTACTTCGATCTAGACAGTTATTACAATGTGAATTGATATTCGGTTGCCCAGTACGTCATTGGTCGACGCTTCGTCCGATTCTTCGGTGCATCATCCTCTCTTGCGGCTTGTTGCCCAATCGGTGGTTGACCTCTACAACCCCGATATTCTTGGTGTAACTCCGCTCTTCTTAGTCCGATGCTCGACGTTTGAAGCCTTTTGTCGATTGTCCAATATCCTGACATGATCATCCGGCGCAACGTCAATTCCTCCATCGTCAACTGTCTAATCCTGATTGATAGTAGACCTGTGTAACTCAAAACGCAGTTAGATAATCTAAACACAATCAATTAGTTTCATTATCAAAATATGAGATTCAATACTAAGAAGGGGCTATTGGCTAAGGAGAAGAGAGATGTTAGGATCAAGTCAGCACTAAGAGAGGGGGTGGGTTTGAATTAGTGATATCGATAAAAACATTCGATTTAGAAAGATCATTTAGATAGAACCGTATCGAAAATGATATCAAAATTATGCTTGACTTTGAGTAAGTGTGATAAGCAAAAAACTCATAAAGTAATAGCAATGAAAACGAAAAACAGAAAGAAAGTGCACACCAATATATAGTGGTTCGGTCGTCTGACATATGTCTACTTCCAATTCCTCCTTCATCGAGGCCACCAGCATCCACTAATGGTCTTCCTTCAATGGGCGAAGACCAACTACCATCTTACAACCTTTTATCTTTTTCTTAGGTTTAGGAGACAATATTTACAACCCCACTCACCCCTCTCTTAACTAAATTCAACTCTTAGACTAGATGAGGAGAATTCTCACAAGATTCCAACAGAGTTTTCCCTGATTTTTGTTCTCAATTTTTGTGTATTCTAAGCAAGGATGAGAGAGGTATTTATAGACCCCAAATAGATTCAAACTTAGAGCCAAAACTAGTCTCATCCTAGGTCTTCAGGGTACTAGCGGTACCACCACCCAGTCTGCCCTAACACTGGGCAATACCACCTTCTAGTCTAGTGGTACCACTACCTAACATAGTCTTGAAGACTGTATCTTGAACTACCTGACATAGTCTTGGAGACTGTATCTTGAAGACTGAGCCATTAGCGGTTCTACCGCCTATTCTGATAGTGCCACCACCTGACTCACATTTTGGGTCATTGATTGGACCTTTCTCTTGGCCCAATATAGCCCTAACTTAGGCCTAATGGGTTTCTAATTGAGTTGGTATAATTTCAACCTAATTACAACTAAAACTATTTTGATCTAGATAATTATTACAAAGCATTAATCATATATTGTCCGGCATGTTATTGGTTCATTGACGCTTCATCCGATCCTTCGACACATCATCCTCTTTTGTAGCCTATTGCCTAATCGGCATGTTGACCTCACAACTCTGATCTCCTTGGAGCAATGTTTGCTCTTCTTGGCCCGATGCCCGAACTCATGGCACGAAGTCTTCTGCCGATATGCCGATCAATCCTTCGGCTCAACATCCAATCTTCTGACATGTTCAACTCGAGCCCAATATTGATTCTTCCTGCTTTAATTATGTCTCCATAATTGAAACTAGTCCTGTGTTACTCAAAATGCAGATTAGATCATAAACTTTATCAATTGATTTCATTATCAAAATCCAAGATTCAACAATCTCTCCCTTTTTGATAATGACAACCAATTGATGATGAAGTTTATACTAAACTCCCCCTATCAATATATCATATTGATAGAAACTTTAAATTAAAAAAAATCATAGGTATTGCATGCATCATCATGATTTTAAATCAAGGTATAACATGCATAAAATCATCAAACATGATACATGAACATTTACATTTTCAACTTATTCATCATACCATATATTAAATTTTAACATCATCATTATACTTCTCTTTTGTCATCAACAAAAAGGCGAAGTGAAATTAATAATTTTTGGAGATATGCAAGCTTAGCAATTTTGTAATTTTTTTTATCACTTTAGAACAAGCAAGCTACTAAGTTCTTTCTTCTCTTTTGAGAAGTGCAAGTTAGCAATTAAACAAGTTTTACATTACTTTAGAACACTCAAGCTAGCAAGTTTTAGAAATGTGAAAGTTAAACAAAATTTTTGCTTATTTTGATATAGTATTTTTTTCCTTCTCTTTATGATGTTCATGCTAGCAAATTCTTTCTTCTCTTTTGAGAAGTACAAGCTAGCAAGTTCTGTCTTTCTTTGCAAGCTAACAAGTTTTGTCTTTCTTTGTAACCTAACAATTTTGTGCTTCTTCGTATAATTATAATATAATTACAAACAGTATGTATGATAATAAATGAGAAAAATAGAGACTCGTAGGCCCCTAAAAATAATCGCATATACATACATCACACGGTTCATGATCATCCGTCCATATCATACATTACATGTACACATCATCATCATGTAGGACTACTAAATAAATAATAATAGTTAATTAAATCTTTTAATTAACTAATATTTTTTTTAAAATCAAGGACATATAAGAAATTTTCTAAATTATGAAGGGTATTTTGATAATTTAGATATAAAAGGATATATCATAGAATTTTTAAAATTCTAAGGGCGTAGAACCATCTTTTGGTTTTAAAAAAAAAAACCCCTAGTTCCCTTCCCTGCCTGCGTTGAAGTGTGGTTATCGTCGGAAAGCAACGGGGGCGCCGCCCTTGCCTGCGGGCGACGCCGCCGTAGCAAGCAACTGTAGTGCCCGCAACGGGTTGACACCCCCTTTGCGGGCTAGCCACCACGAGTGACACCACCCTATGGGCGCTTCTGCCTGAGGTCGCAGTGCCCGCAGGCGCCGCGCTTGCTGTAGTAGTGCCCATAAGCAATGCTGCCGTCGCGGATGACGCCCGCCCTTGTAGGTAGGCCATCAGCATTGCGGCTACCTGCGTATGGTCAAAGCTGCCATCTACCAGGGTAGCAACAGTTGCTATCCTTTTTTTGCTTTTGCGTTAACGATTTTGACGTCAAAAGCCTCTCTAATTCATAACACATACAGTTTAAAATCCGATCTTCACATGAATAACCTAGCTTTGATACCACTATTAGAAAATCCAAGGGCGACATCTCATGCACAGCGGAAGAACAAAAACAAAACATCCTAGATTTTCATGAAAAGGTTTCATTGTCATGCGAAGATAGTGTGTAAAAACAAATCCACAAATCAAAAAACAGTGTATGCAAGAAAGATAGTTTCTAGGGAAATCGTATATCCCTGAGATTCCTACAGATCCATGGGAAAGGATGAAGGAAGTCAAGTGTCCTCCTCTCTAGTAGTGATCGACACAGTAGGGGCTGCGAAGATGCTCTTCTCTAGGGAAAGGAGAATATGAGGTGGCTATCAAGAAAACCCTAGCCTATGAGCCTTTTGTTCCCTCCTATTTATCGAGGCTTCTTGTTAACCCTAATGGATCCTACCCTATTGGGTATTGGATCTCCATCCAATTACCCAAGCCTCTTAGATTAGTGGGTCTCTACCCAATAATCTCTTATTAGCTCTTATTGGATCTCATTCATCGGATCCAATAATTTAAGGGTTTATCCAATAAGACATAAGCTCCGGTAGATATCTCATCTCCGAACCTCTACTTGTCGCAAAACCTACTATATATGTGTGACCCTTTAGGCCCAATATCGAGCTGGCCATAAGTCATACTTGTCAGAACTCCCTTTGACTTAGTGAATTATTATCTCCATAATAATTCACTCGACTCATTAACTGCGGACGTACTAGGCCACTACGTCACGGTCCCCGGATAATACAAGGGAATCCAATCCTTTGGGCCTATCTGTCCTTAGTTATCATGTATCTATAGTCCATTATCTATTTAATATCCTAGAGACCATATATCGGGCATGGTGCTGTCAGGACCATACGGTTTTGAATCGAGTCTTGCTCTAATCAGATTATTTGAGAAAACTCTTTCTTTCTTAATCCGAATGACCCTGACCAGGGATTTGTCTGAGCAAGAGTATAAGAAATATTCCTTTATGACACCCTGAGTGGATGATCCTCTATTGATACTCAATAGCCCTCGTAAGGTTGTTTGTCACTCCTAATAACTGGTTGTACTAGATCTGAAACTTCTAAACCTATAAATCTGGTATCAAAGAGTGGAGTACTCATATAGAACGTCCTTGGTATCTCAAGTCTAAGGACCATATATACTATTAGGACTACAAAATCGCTGTCTGACAATAGGTATCAATAACCATCCAGCATTCCATAAGCGGATCAGTCAATGAACTTATTTTCTAATGAGCACTTGCACTGTATCCTTATTGTCCCCATATGAGTGACTATGAGACCAACCACCTCCATCATATGGACAAGTATATAGCACACTAGTCTATCCGGTTATCTTGATGTCCCTCTCGAGTAATCTATGACCTGGATTATTTAGGATCTGTGTTTAAAGGTAAATCGATCTCATTATCATGATCTCATCATGATCTGATTCTTATTGTACAAATCTAAGGACATCATAATATACATACAGATAATGTAAGAAAATATCAGTAATCATAAGCAAAGAGATTGACGTAGCATATTACATGTGTCATCACTCATATGATTGGCTTGTAGGGCACTTATAACTAACATGCATTCTGTCCCATTGAACATATGAGGACGAATGATAGAAAGACCCTCTTGAAAGCCGAAAAAGTTATTTCTCTTGAGTGTTAAACCAAACGAGAAATATATTGGCTTTGATACTAACTGTTATGACCGAAATTGGTACTAAAAGCGGTGGGGGTGAGGGGGTGCCGCGCTGTCACGGATAAAATTGTAAACGGCTTGTTCGGTGTAATGCTTATACATGTTCGTGTCCCTTTTGGTTGGTTGTCACTTGTAAAGCTTGTAAAGGGCTTGCCAAAGGCAAAATGCCCCATTTGAGCGAGTTTGTAAGCCATTGTAGACTTGTACATAAAGCTTGCGTCGAGTGCATACTTGTACTAGAATTCGGTCTGTAGTGGACCAATTTTATACCTTTGTTGTGCAACCGTTCTGAGCTTGTAATATCCATGGTTGGAATTTGCATTGGCTATAAAGTGTTTGCTAAAAGAGTGGCTTGCGGATCCGTGTGAAGCGCTTTCTCGTCTCCGTCTTCTCTTTCGTAGGTCTTAAGGGATTGTAGGAGATTTGGGGGAGGACTTTGCGGTGATACGCATTGGTGCCCGACGGCTTAAATGGCAAAAACCAACTAAGTCCGTGATTGGTATCGAGCGGGACAAGCCCACTTACAAACACTTAGCATGCAAACATGGGGGACCTAGCGAGGCACCACGAGTACAACAAGCTAAGAAGAATTACGGAGCGCACAAAGGTCGGGATGGCCGAGTTCGAGCAGTGGCTCGACGTTAGCACCCAACCTTGATGGTGCTCGAGGCAAGCGGAGTGCTTGGCAACGGATGAGACCGTGCAAGGTGGAGTGGGTTGTTCAACGATCGAAAGAGTTGTAAACTCAAGGAATTCGATACTCATGCATGGCCTTGCATACGGACGATGGATTGTTCGCGGCCATCCGGCGATCAAGGTCGGCGCCATGGAGCATTAAAACTTTCTCTTCGGCATGTGCAGGATACTTTCGTAAGAGGTGAAGTGTGCAGCAGAGTTCAGCATTTTGCTAGACCCGGAAGGGTGCGCCTCGAGTGTATTGGAGAAGTGTCACAATCTAACAAGTGCATTTGCAAAGCGCGAATTGGGCACAGTTTGTTCAGCAGAGGCGAAGTAGTCCAAGAGGATGGTGGTCTCCAAAACTTCCAAAGGGAAGGATGCAAAGAGCGAAGTTGCTCCAACGGGACAGATACCTAGGAGGGATAAGTCTCGGTTCTACATAAGTAGAATCTTATGCAATGAACCGCATTAGTTGAGTACCTCAAGACGAAGCTCGATGGATCGAGTGAGCGGTAAGGAGTCATTGCATGATCTCGCAAGTGGTGATGCGTTGGTGGACGCATAGCGACATCAAGTGGGGGAGCAACCCAGGTAACACAAAGTGAAGGCACACTTGGAGCCGATAGCGAGATCGGACTCAATAGAGGGCTAACCCGTGGAATGGTTGGCGTGAGGGCCACCATTAACGCAATGCAAATCAAGAAGCGGAACAACTTGTGGGTAACTTGTTGATGTACCCAAACCACATGAAGGGAGTTGGCAAAGAAGATAGAATGTGGACCGGAGGCGTGGAGCTTTCCTTAGACAAAAGTCAAGGACATGGACTCTTGCAGAGATAAGAGTAGGATCATGTCGTTCCTTGAGTTCTCTATTCTGATGGAGCAGACTCATCTTGTATGGTGCCAAAGACGAAAGGAACTTCGGGGCATATGCACCTCATCTCGGTGAAGCATTTGACGGAGGAACTAAGGCGATACAACTTGTAGTGGCGAAGTTGGTGTTAGAAGGCCTTGGCACGGGGCAAGAGGATGCAGAGGCAGATACTCTTGAAGAATATGCCATAGTGTTGCTATTCAAGTTGCCATGAGGAAAGAAAGTGCGCAGCTTTGAGATTGTCTTTGGTAGGGGCAGAGTCCCAGGATCCAAACAATGATGCACCTATTTCAGCGAAGTCAGGGGACTTTAGGAGAGTTGCTAGGCGATGGACTGTTCTAGAGCTAGGCTTCGTCCGAGTGTGACCCGAGAGTGGGTGGACGAAGGTTGATTGCCAAAGGAGCGAACAAAATTGAAGCTGGCGAAGGCCCTGCGATGTGTTGACGGAGTCCACACATGGAGATATCGCAGTTCGAGTTCATACCACAGGGATCAGAATGCAAGGAGATGTCACCAGGTGATGACATGATACAGCAGATCGTGGTGGAATGGTTCGTGGTAAGTCGACACACACGGTGAGTCCCATGGGGGGGACTAGATCATGCAGAGGTATGATCGGGAGTGCGACTAGGAGCTCCAAGTCGGTGAACAACACGACGGTAAGAAGAGCTATGGATTCAAGCAGTGAATGCCATGGTATCGCAGAGGCGGGTCTTCCGTGCGTGCACCGAATGTTGCATTGAATGGAAGCCTTGGACATCAGCTGATGGGGGTTGTGCCCTATCGAGGAAGAAGTTCAGATGCAAGTACCAGGGAGTCCCATGTGGGGACTGGATCATGCAGAGGTATGATCGGAGCGGCTGAAGAGTGGAACTACTTCAGAGCTCACATTCGCTTAAGGGAGCCCGGCAAGTCGGAGGACAAGGCCGAGTAAGTGAACGTTGCGACCAATGAAGCTAAGGAGAACAGAAGCGGTGTAAACCCTACAGTATGATGGCAGAGGCCATACTTGGGAGTTGCAGTCTGTCTTTCCATTGACCAAGTAGAACTGCTCAGAGAACACAGAGGTGTTGAAGCAGATGGTCAAAAAGGGCGAGGAAGCAATGACGAGTCCAAAGGGACTCAACTACCCAAGATCAGTCATCGGTTAGAAGGAAGGTGGACTCAGAGGAGTGCCGCATTGCCGTAGAGGCAGATCTACCGATCACGAAGAAGGGATGCAGATGCGAGACAACGGATAGTAGTGCCATGGGCATTGTAGTGTCATGGTACCGCAGAGGCGGGACTTCCGGGGAGTCATCAATCCCTTGCTCTCATAGAGGGAGAGCGCTTGGACATGATATGGGCCATGGAGGAGGAGAATGCTTTGGCAAACTCTATGTACCAAGACAAGGCTGAAGGGCAGAAGCCAGAGAACTTCGTAAGACCGGTGTCAACAGACTTTCCATCAAGATGGCCGTAAGTGAAGGACTTCGGGTCGATGCAAGAGTGCATGACCAAGGATCGGAGCAAAGAGCGATGCGTGTCTTTGTACCTTTGCTACTCAAAGGAGTCGACGAGAAATGATGGAGAAGGTGGTATAATCCCATAGGCGACCAAATCTATCGGAGACTTACTCCAAGTTGGAGTGATAACTTCTTGCATTCCAAAAGTTCAAGGGCAATGAGAAGGCGAATCATAGTAGCTGACTCAATGCAAGGATTGCAAACACTTCAAGTGCTTCGGAAGTGTGAGCTAAGAGCAGGCGAAGTCTAGTAACCAGCTTGATGCACGAAGTACAACCTCGAGGGCGGGCGAAGTCAAGTAACCTTTGCCTTCTCAACTCTCAAGAGAATGGGCGAAACCAAGTACCCAGCTCTCTTAGTTATCGGCGGAGGAGCTCGCATAAATTTGAAGACCCTTCAAGTAACTAATGGAAGATAACAGGTTGTCAAGCCCTCACTAACGGTGATCGATGCTCGTAGAGTAGATGCTCGCTTCATTTTCCAATGAATACCAATCGAAAGCGGAAGTGATGCGAGCCTACTTGGGCAAGACAACTAAGTGGAAGAAGATTCGATGGGCAAATTTTGCGGAGGAAGGACTGGAAACTTTAAAGGTTGAGGCGATACTCATTAAAGCTCCAACAAGCATCTATCCGATTCAAGAGACAAGAAGAATTTGAAGATCGACGCATATCAAAGATGGTCTTTCTTCATCGATGAATCCGCAAGACTCAAGAAGGATCAGCGCAACTTCGCAAATCCCACACGAGTCGAGTTATTGGCGAGTTGAAGCAAGCATGGCGGATTAAAGTTCGACGACTCAACAATAAGTGGAGAACAATTGGGAGCCAAGAGGCGCATCGCAGCAGGAGCAGAACATCGAAGATCCAACAAAGAAAAGAAGTTGCAGCGTCAGCAAAGGCTTCGATGAGGACGTCGAAGGAATAAGTGGGGGAGAATGTTACGGACAAAATTGTAAACGGCTTGTTCGGTGTAATGCTTATACATGTTCGTGTCCCTTTTGGTTGGTTATCACTTGTAAAGCTTGTAAAGGGCTTGCTAAAGGCAAAATGCCTCATTTGAGCGAGTTTGTAAGCCATTGTAGGCTTGTACATAAAGCTTGCGTCGAGTGCATACTTATACTAGAATTCGGTCTGTAGTGGACCAATTTTATGCCTTTGTTGTGCAACCGTTCTGAGCTTGTAATATCCATGGTTGGAATTTGCATTGGCTATAAAGTGTTTGCTAAAAGAGTGGCTTGCAGATTCCGTGTGAAGCGCTTTCTCTGTCCCGTCTTCTCTTTCGTAGGTCCTAAGGGATTGTAGGAGATTTCGGGGAGGCTGACCTTTGCGGTGATACACATTGGTGCTGCACGGCTTAGGCAAAACCAACTAAGTCCGTGACAGCGCGGTGTGGGATGGGTGGGGGGAGTGAATTAGTGCATACGTGAAAACGTCGATGATTCAGAAAACTTCGTTTTGATTAAAACCAATAATGAAAGTGTGCTTAACTTAGAATGAGTGAACTAAGCGATTAACTCATAAAGTAATATCAATGATAACGAGAAGCAAAACATAAAAGAGCACACAGGATTTATAATGATTTGGTCATCGTGACCTACGTCCACTCCCGATTCCTCCTCCGTTGAGGCCATCGACGTCCACTAATGGTCATCTTTTAATGGACGAAGACCAACTACCCTCTTACAACTTTCTTCTCCTTTTCACAGGTTTAGGAGACAATATTTACAAATCTTTTAGCCCTCCCTTCAACAAGATTCATACTTAGAGAAGGGGAGGGGAACTCTCAAGAAATTACAATATAGCTTTCACAAGTTTTCATTCTATTTTCTTGCTTTATCATGCAGGAAAGTGTGAGGTATTTATAGACCCCAAATGGCTTCAAGAATTAGAGGCAAAATTCAAATCCCTAAGATTTTGGGGTACTAGCGATACCATCGCTTTGTCTTTGGCGGGCAAAGATCACCACGCCACAAGATTGACATTGATTTGGGCGATACCATCGCCCAATTTGACGGTACTACCATCTGACACAATCTTAGAGACTGTCTTAGAGAATGAGCCTCAGGTGATTCCATCGTCAGCCCTGGCGATGCCACCACCTAACATGGCTCTAGCCCAAAACATCACTTAATCAGGCCCAATGGGCACTTGAATGAGTTGGCCTAAAACCAATTTAATTAGACCTCTAAACTACTTCAATCTAGATAAATGATTATAAGCATGTAATCATATATTGTCTGATATGTCATTGGTTCTTCCGGTGCTTCGTCCGAACATTCGACGCATCGTCCTCTCTTACGGCGCATTACCCAATCGATATGTTGATTTTTGCAACATCCAATCTTCTTGGCATATTTTTGATCCTTCTAGCCAATGCTCAAACTCATGGCACGAAGTCTTCTACCGACACATCGACCGATCCTTTGGTTCGACGTCCAATCTTTTGACATATTCCACTCCGACCTCATTGATTCTTCATGCTTTAATTAAATTGTCTCTCCAAGATCAGAGCTAGTCCCGCGTCACTCAAAATACATATTAGATCATAATATTATTAATTGGTTTTATCATCAAAATTCGAGATTCAACAATTAGAAGAATTTCTTCCATCAAGATCAATCTCCTAAAAAATTTTAACATAATTAAATTTTTTTCTATTAATCAATAACCATAATCAAAATTTACGAAATCTACAAAGCACTTTCATTACGAGCCTGCGTTCATGCATGTCTTTGACGAGTGCAAATCAACGTATTATACCGTCAACCGTAGCGAGCAGCGAAGAGGGGATTGAAAGAGCGGCAGATGAACGTATTATAACATCAACTGTCGCGAGCAGCGAAGAGTGGATTAAAAGAGCGGCAGAAGCTCGTGGCTGAAAGGGCAACTTGGGAGTGGGTTTATAGCTTGACGTGGAAAAAGTCTCTTTTGGGAGATAATTATCTACGGTATAGCCTTCAATGAAGTCTTGTGTGGGAATTTTGTATAGGTTTAACCTAAATGATTCCATGCGGCGGCTTAGTGCGCATCACGTGTCAATCTGGCAAATGGAGGTACTATCAGCTTGTGTTTTGTACCCTGTTTGAGCTTGTGAATCACTAGGAAACCAACTAGCTGGAATTGAACCTGAGCTGAGATTCTCGTACCAACACCTTTGAAATCATCCAAACCACCCCAACCCCCCCAACCCCACCACCTCCCCACCCACAAAACCCCGTCACAAACCCCACCCCCCCCCACCCCAAACTATTGCCTCCTCAAGGGAACCATTTCTCTCCTCCGGGAGCACAAGTTTTTACAGCCGCTGTTTGTGGCCGGAACTCCTCGCCCGGAGAGCACAAGTAAGTTTGTACAGCCTTCCATGACCCATTTGTAATCGAAACTGTGCACTCCTCGAGAGCACTGGCTGCACATTTGGAACCATCCACACCTCATTTGCCATAATGCTCTCCCTTCATGAGCACAAGCTTGGTCAACGGTTGGACGATCTGCTGCTACCGCATCATAACTTTCGTGGTCAACCCACAATATTCTACCCAAGAAGATATATTTCAAGGTCACAAGGATAAATTTTGATATTTGTAACACTTCATTTACCTTAAACCAGAAGCAAATGCATTCCCAAGTCAGCGTATCCTCTCCAGATTAAAGACAAAAATTCAAATGATTTCTTAGATCAAACTGTAAAAGCACACCAGACAAATCAATGGCTAATGGTAACTCCCGAGACCGTTGACTTAATTAATCTGGTCCACTGATCGAGATACGCTTCCCCCGCAGAAGCTGAAACGAAATGGCTCAATTGATATCGAAGTGAAGGAAACCACGTGTGTTCCCTGGTTGCTTATTGCTCCTCTCTATCCGGATGGATATCTAGTCTCTCATTGTAGGAACCAGAGCATTTCATTCTAGGTCAGGGAAAAGAGATAATACACAGTTACATTACAATAGCACATGTTGATTTCTTCCTAGGCAGGAACTTCCAACCTAGAGGTCCCTCCAACTTGTTAAAAAGCTAAGTTAGCAGACAAATCCCAATTGGTTTCCGCCACTTATCCACTAATTTATATGTGCTTCATGACAAAAGAGAAGAAAGAGAACAAAAAAGAGATCAACACCGACAAAAAGAACATGCGGGGGCAACAACTGAGATTGTAAGTCATGATGGTTAATGTTCATTCTTCACGCGAGCTTTTAGGATTCCAGGTTTAGGAGGAGAAGTTATCATTTTACCCATGGAACTGGACATCGAACCCTGCGAAATGTGATGCTGATACATTCCACTCATGCTGGAGCAGTCACCTCCATTAGAACTAGGTTCTGTAGCACCATCATGTTGCCCTCTTTCACACAATCCCATTGCTTTAAGGACGTATGAGTCATCATGCAGCTCAAAGGGAGTACTACATTTTGAAATTATAAACAACCAAGTCAGTAAATCAGAGAATGTGGGACAAGTCTTGAAATTGTTAAAACTGTCCAAGACCAAACATCAATATATTAAATAGTACATTTCAATTTTCTGCATTTTGGCAAGATAATTATCACATTTCAATTTTGTTTATCGGGAAAGTAACTCATCAGGTTCACCAGCATGGTTTACATGGTGCCCGAAAGCATGCCATTAATCTTCTAAATTCTCTTTATTCTTGATGCAAATGTCAAAACTGGGTGAAGTGGTTGCCAACTGATGAAGATAAGCAGGTATTTTATTTGTTTACTTTCATGTCTAGAAAGATACTTTTGTTTGGATTTCCCCCATCCTAAGTGACACGATCAATTATAATGTCGACTTGTCAAAGTATTCTCAATGTATAAGTATATATATATATATATATATATATATATATATATATATATATATATATATATATATATATATATATATATATATATATATATATATAAACCAGTACCAGCTATAATATGCCTTATGAGGCCGATAATGATTTTAACTGTTATAGGTGTATAATTAACAAGCATATGCTCTTTTCAGTTACCATATGAAATGCAAGGACCAGTGGTATTTAGCTACCAAACATAAAACAAAAGTTCTGCATGTTAGCACCAAGAAAATGACATCCAAAAAATTCCAAGAGATAAAACTTATATCAATTACCTGTTAAAATCAAAATGCACCAGTTGCATATCTTCTGAAATTTCCACCTCTACAGTTGCATGAGGACGAGTCTGTTTCCAGATGAGAAATGTTAATTTCAAACCATAGTTGGCTCTGCCTCATGTACATAACTTATAAGTAGAACAAAATGTCAAGTACTTGTTAAATACTACATTCCCATGTTCACAATTTGGAGCTCTGCTCTAGTGCTCTAGAGGAGAAAGACCAATACCAAAAATGATGATAACATGCTAAGGTCCAATGATCAATGACAAAAACTTGAGTCCTAAGATATGAACCTAAAGACATTCTTGCTGTGATTTAGATGACAAGTACTTCAACTAAATAAAAGCAATAAGTAGAAATTAGCAATCAAGTGCTCATGGATATATACTACTCAAACTTAAGTTTTCAGGCTTCAGTGCAATTCTGGAAATGCTTCAATGATCTGCTGTAACTTTAGTTCAATAATAAGCAATAACCAAAAGAGAGAAGAATATATTTACCATGGCTCATTTCCGACTAGTGCCTTATACGTCATTGCATTAGCAACTTCATAAGAACAATAGAAATGATTGTGAGTTTTTGTACCTGAACCAAGATAAAAGGTAAAGCAACGCCGCCTGATGGAATATGTCCTGATCCATACAACTGCTCATTCCGTTGGACCAAGTTTTGGAGACCTATAAACTGGCAGAAAAAAAATATTAAAATGAAAAACTCGCTTAAGCAACAAAAATCAAGTTAGACATATTTAAGTGAAAGGTACACCATTGCTACAAAAGATAACCTAGTGCAATTATGATCAATTTTCAAACTTACAACTCTAACCAAGCAGGAGGAATTTTCCCACCTAAAGGTTCTATCGACCTATGATAAGTGATAATTATCAAGGCAGGAAGCTGGTTCAAATCAACCAAGTGTCATTCTCAGACTGTTTGCTCAAAGGTTTATCATGGATGCAAATGGAAAAGCTTTGAAACTGTGGAAGTACCCTTTCTTATGCTTTGATACTCTATACGAAAGTGGAGAGCTAACACACACTCTGTCTCACTTCCTATTTGCCTTGCATAACAACATAGCTGTTGGGAAAGGGGGTCAAAGGATGTGGCAGTTGCCTTCTTTCAGTAATCTGCTATAGTGGGTTTTAGACTTTCAGTTCATCTGGTCATTGAGCCGAAAGGACATTTTCAAAAAAAAATTTCAATCTAAACATTCTTTTTATTCGTCTATTTCTTGTGTTCTTGTCCAAATAATAGTAGTTTTGTCATAAGTGAACCAATAAAGTTTTACTTGATGAAGTAAATTCAGCTTGTCACACATTCAGCTTCTTGTAGATACCTTACTGAACTACTTGTTTGGAAAGAAAGCAACGTTGGTGGATAGAAGCGATATATCAGCTGTCTGTACCCTCTTTGTTAAAAAAAAACTCAATATAAAGTCCTTGGTACTTGCTAAAAATTATCAATTTCACCATCATTCATCTACTTTCAGCTCATCAGTAATTTCTACTTTGGATGAACATGAGGTGTATTTATTTTGTTTTTAAACAACTTTTAAATAGACTCCTTTGGGGTACTTGGGACTTGGGAAAAATCAACAAACCCCACCACCCTTGGATGCTTTCTTGCATCAACTTAGATGCAAGTACAGAATGATGATCCAACATGATGCATAACTTGAAATCTTAAGATATGAAAGACTGATATCAGGTTGAATACATTGCCTAATACAAGGAAAAGAAACATACATTTATTAAAAAAAAGCACAATCTAGTTAAATGCAATGAACATTAGATGCTAATTATTAACAGGTAATCTTACTTGATCTTGCAATTCTTGCAAATACGCAGTTTTCTTCTCAATCCTGTTCTTCAACCCAGTACGTTCTGCCTGTGATGAATTGTGGAACTCATGTATTAGACAATTGGTGCCATAGAATAACACTGCATCTTATTCTATCTGTGTGTGTGTGTGTGAGAGAGAGAGAGAGAGAATTATAGGGTGGATGCAAACCTTCAACTCTTCAATATCATTAAGACTAGTCCGAGGTAAACCTTTCCATTGTATCTCTTTTTTATCTTTAGATATAATATCCATTGCCATGAGAACATTCAGTGCATCATATACCCTACGCCGTATGTTCTTCTCGTCATACTGTTGCTGCATTCACATATTAGATAATGCTTAATAAGTTAAAAAAAGACTAGAGAATGTAGTCACAGAATCTTCCACGGGCTAATCAATTTGTTAGCTACCTGATCTTGAGAGCCTGGATTATTGTTGGGATCTGTAAATTCAGTTACAAGTTCATCTGCAACCTGAAAAGAACAAGATATGAGGTCTGAACTCTGAAGTATAAAAATCTGACAAATATCCACTGACTTTCACCAAGGCCTTCCTCAGTTGAAGTAACAAACCCCAATAAGTGTTCTTTCAGAATATGACTGTCAAAACAACCACTTATGGCCTATAGCAGCAGCTTCTCGGATGACTCTCTTTACAAGTTACACATAAAAAATTGACCATCACACTCCAACAGGGCCACGATTCTACAGAAACATTTGCTTAGGACCCACATACGCTACTCTCATGACCAGATGTCACAACAAATATATCAGAATCAATATACAATGGTTCAATCTTATTCTTTTTTCACATTGATATAGACAACTACTTCTCTAGAGAAGTCATAATTATTGTTTATCACAATCACATATGCAGATAGATCATGATGATCAGATCATCGGACAGGATGACAAAGCTCATTGGTTGCTCAGACATAGGTTATAATCTAGCTCTTAATAAATAAGCTCTACTGCCTTAGATCATCTAGTATAATATAATATACAATTGCTGGTTTCATTACATAGAACTGACTTATATGCTTCATATGCACTATTTTATGAGTGATATCCTGAAAAGAAAATTTGAGAATTACAGAGGTGTCAAGGGAAGACAGCAAGAAAATTGATCCTTAACTGAGTATCCACATGAACTATTTCTTAGAAAAAACATGATGGCAGAGGACACAATCACTCAAAAGAAACCAAATACATGCCCGTTAAGTACCTTAACAGTGACATGTAGCATCATATTTTTTGAGTAATCATAGTAGATGTATTTTTCAAACAAAATATAATTCCATCAATTTTATTAAATCATTGAGAACAAAGAATTCTGAGTAATCAAATTACAGTGATAGGAAGAAGGTTGAAGAATAAACACAACTGCAATGAAGATCAATGTTAACTAATGTAATGAAAGGCTAATGCAGGAGCATATAGGTTGGTACCAATAGGTATCTAACTTATTATTATTTTTTGCCAATAATCCTGAAATATATGGATCAATATGACAACCTATACATAGATACAATACTAGTTTGACCAATTACCAAATCTAATATCTGCTTGAGATTTAAATCCTCGATTCAAATACCTACTTGAAGAACAAAAAAAAAATATGAACAGAAAGTCAAAAATCCATAGAAACATAGTCAAACCCAAAAAAGGTCCCAGAAAACCTAACCTCATTATAAGTGGTTCTCCCCTTGCTTTCCACCTTCTCGCAGACTAAGCAGATCAGACATGACACGAAAACAAAAAGCAACATTTTCAATAAGTTTGAAAGAAAAATACCATAATATCTATTGGAAGATTAAAATTCAGTGCATTAGCACACATATACTCATTACAAATTATTTTAAAGAGTTTCATGAAGTATCTGATTAAATATCATAGAATCATCTTCTTATAATTAACTTAGGGAGATGAAGTAGGTGTTGTATACATAGGGTAAGGAGTTCCATTAACCTTTCATGCTGAACTGCCGCAGTCCCCTACCACTTTTATCACCTCCAACTGCCCGTACACCTCTCTTTTTCTTTTTACCACTGCTTGAACCATAATACTATCACTCATTGGAAATTACAAGAAAACAATTAATCTTATGAAAATTCTATGCTAATAGCATAATCAATTAGATAAAAATAAAAATAAAAAACACCTGTGGATGGAATATCTGACTATCCTATAGCTATTGTGAATTCATGAAGACATGACTCTTGTATTCTATCTAACAACATCTGTTAAGCGTAAACATGGAGTCATGGACATGAAATACAAACACAATACTGTATGACACACCAATATGGCAAATTTTACAAATGAAAGGCATGACATGGAAGAAAAACAGCAACTAATACATGTATGTTCTCATAGGTTATAGAAGATCTATACTTTGCACATAATATACAATTTATCATTATCATATAATAAGCTTGTAAGAAGCTTAAGTACCATTCGTATAAGTAGCAACTGTTCAAAAGAGTACTTCAAAACAATAGTATGGCATGAAGAAAGCCAAATACGCAGATTAAATCCAAATTGCCAATGTTCAACATATTTGAAGGCCTTATGTAAATTATTTAAGTCCGTCCCAACCCCCACAAGTATGCTCTTAACTATCTAACACATGTTGGGAAGTGTTTGACTGGTGTCAGCACCGAACTTGAACATGACATGGAGACAACACACATTTTGAAGTGTCCAAGCTTCATATAACAACATCATATTTTCATAAAAGACACAGGTAAAATGAAAAGGAAAATTGACTAAGGCGTATAGATAAGAAAAGACACAAATATAAATAACAGAACTTGGGGCTCTCTCTTTTGACACTCCCATTTCTCTTTCATAAGACTTTGTTTATTTGTTGTGTCTCAATACATTCTCCAGTAGGTTAATATTTTGTTTGTACCACTGAAAATATTGGAATATATTTGGGCTATGAAACACTTCAAACTGTGTTTATTTTCCCAGAAAAATCAATGCAAGACTAAAAATTGTAAGATAGAGATTGTTTTTCTTAGAAGTTAATTTCTAAGGTTCTAGATGCATTCTAGAGCTCTTCTTTGAAATCTCACATATGATACTTCCCATGTCATTTGGGTTCAATTCTATCATTCCTCTTAGCCATAATTCATTCGAGTTCAAAATTGAGTCTCAACCAGTGTCACCGCCATTGCCACCAATATAATTACAATCAACACTTCCATTGCCAACTTTTTTTTCTCTGCATGTGTTGACACTGACCGTAGCACCACTATGCAGGTCATAATTGGTATTAAGTTAATGAGTGACTAGGGACGATGTTTTTCAACATGATGCTAACACTTGAGATGTATTTGTGGTGGGGAAATCAGGGTATTTAAGGAAATAGTAGTGAGTGTAAGTGCAAAAGAAGAACAGATTCCAGATTGAGTTTTAATTTACTGGTTCAGAAAGACAGTTGACAAAGATCTAACAATGAGTTATCATGGAAAGAACATCTTAATCTGCATCAAGAGTCTAGCTATAGGGGTTTTAACATCAAAATCCTAAATGATGATTCCAGTACCAGATGAATCCATCCATCAATATCAGATAATATACTAATTCGGAAAAGAAACTAAATGCTCAGACAAATGAGAATTTCACATATAAAATTTTCCGTAAGTATCAGAAGCGTGATGCTTCTTTTCCTGATGCAAAATTCAGAATACGGGTATCCAAAACAAAATTTGGTGTTTCTATGCGATCCAGATGAACAATCTTATGTATATTTCACAATTTTACACCCCAGTTTAGTCCCGATCAAAAAACCCCAGATAATGCAGGGTCACCCACACACTCATAAGTGACGCCCCGTGCTCTCATATTCTTCTACCCCACATGTCCAACAAAATTGCCCATCAGCACAAGCAATTGGAAGAACGAGCAACAAATTAAAGGCGAAATCAACGGCTCACCTGACGGCCCCTTCGGGCGTCCCCTCGTCCTCCCCCTGGATATCGAGATGGTTCAGCCTAACCAAGGTGTTCTCGCTGGCAGGCGTCCTCGCCACAGGATCGCTCCGACTGGATGGAGACCCAGCGCTGCCGCTGGTGGAGGCCGAGTGGCCGCCGGAGAAGGCCGGCGTGCCCAGGGAGGAGCGACTACCACTAGCGACCTTGGGGAAGCTCGCCGTGCTCTTGCTCCCCTCGTCCATCACTGCAATCGCGAGCGAACAGGAGATCGTCGGAGGTGTGATCTTGGAACGGATCGAGTGAGTGGGAGAAACCCTAACAAAGAGAGGTGGGGGGAGGGGGTGGGGAGGAGAAAGAAAAAGATATGTTTGGTTGGGCATGCGCGGGTTGAGGCTGTTTACGAAAGGCCGTGTTGGACAACGTTGACGTTTGTTGACAGACACGTGGCGGATTGTGGTGGAAAGAACAAATGAGGCGGTGTTTTATTCCTGACACCGAAACGGACGGCCAAGATCCTGTAACCGTCGCTAATAAAGGAAGGATCAGGGAGTCGTTAAGATAAGCGTCTTTTGATAAATGGTACGCAACAGCGGACAGCTTGTTGTGGTTTCATCCAACAAGACTGGACCGTATGGGAAGTGAGCCCGAAAACGTTGCCAATTTGGGTCTGACATGCCGTGCCCCAGTTGATGGACTTCACATGAAGTAGATAAAAGGAAAGAGGAGGAAATAAAATTGTGATTTTGATGTCCTTTTTACCTTTTAATGCAATATATATATACCATAATGATATCTATTATTAATGGGTGGAGAGATATCTAACTGTTGAATAAATTTTGGAGAAGAATATTTATGGGCTAAAGCTTATGTTTTTGTAAAATATAAATCATTTATTGTATGTGTAGGTACAAAAAGTTATTAGGACGATCACAACGCCATATTTTGGTATCATGAGTAGTATAAATTACATCTCTTTAAACTATGCCAATGTAATCTTGGATCCTCGCATGATTAACCACAACCAATTTAGAGGATGGCATTCCAATGTTAGATACTACAATAAATTTGTATATATATATATATATATATATATATATATATATATATATATATATATATATATATATATATATATATATATATATATATATATATATATATATATATATATATATATACAAAGTTGCGGAAAGACCATCAATCCTCCATATATTGGGAAAGAACAAGGCAGTGGACAATATACTAGATGTGAAGACTTTGCAACATTAACCACAGAGAAGATTGCTCGTGTACATGTAAAAATTGGTGGTTAAGTTAGAAACAGAGACAGATACACTGTGGCAGGAAAAAAATATTACATGACATCTCTAGCAAGCCTTAATGGCTCGTCAATTGAATGAACAAAATCAATGTTTGGTTTCTTTAGGGGGTGACAGTCTGCATCTTCCTCATCACTTTCGTCTGCAGATGACCAAGCGAATAAATCTGACTCATCATCTGAAAACGTAATGTTATTAGTAAGAAATTGATAGTTAATTATACAACATGGCAAAATGAAAGCTAATCTCAAGTTGATCGCAACACACCATGTAAAACATAAACTTCAAGTCCATTGCTTTAGTTGGTCTGTCGGTAAAAGCTTTTACTACTCCATGCACTTTTTTGCACAGTGAATTTACATTAAACTAACACTTCGTTAAAACAATCACATTGAGACAGTGAAACAATATAGAGGAAAAAATGAATCTGCAGATCTGAAATTCTACTTTGTTGGGAAAACTTATGGTTCTTAGTCTTCAGTGTTATAACTCAATGCTTCATGAGGTGGGGAAAAACGGATGAACCCAGTTCTCAAAATATGTCTGCTATTCCCAAGTGTTATCACAGAAAGCAAACATGCAATTGTTTGTAGGTCAGAGTGAAGTGTTTTAGCACATGAGAATGTTTTACAATCATGGGACAACAGGCATGGCCAAATAAGAAAGTTGAAACTTCAAGTTCTTTGTTTTATAATAAATACCATACTGTATGCTGAATAATATGAAAGAATCCAAACTTTGAAAAATATAAAAATGTTGACTTTTATATGTCAAAACCTTCAGCAGTTTGAAATATCATACCAAGAAAATGGACCTTCCTTGAATGCAATGAGACATATAAGTAATTTTACATAATGATGCCATTCTAACCAAAACTAAGGTAGCACCAGTAGAGAATAGCAAGGAGAAATCATGCAAAGGAAGAGTTAATCCTGAAAATTTAAATATTGCACCAAGTAATGAATAAATCTAGTAAGGACCACAAGGGGAAGAAGACATTGAGAAGCAAAAGGAAAAAGACAGATGACTATAGATTTCATCAATGCAGTTAATGCTCAGTGGAGCTGAACGATGAACTTAAACCTATGTAAAAAAAAGACTAACTACTCTGTTATGATTTTAACATTCAACTATTTTTTTTGCTATTCTTGTGTTTTGATACTATCATACTATCAGACTGGTCCAAACGACTCGATGCTTATTGCATGAGCGGTTGCAACAGCAGGAAAACCAAACTACAAAATAGGCCACTCACCAGAACAAGCTGGATGAGATGGTAACTGTCCGACCGTTGAAACCCGAATATTGTCTGGGAGAATACAGTTGCAGAATGATCCTGAAATTTCCCCATCTCCACATGAATTAATACCTTCTTTTTGGTGGTAGCAGAGCATGTTTCAAATAAGATACTGACCTAATCGAGCAAGTCTATTCACCCATCCTGGGATTGGCTTTCCTGTCAAACGCATGCAGACTTCATCTGTAAAATGATTGCAGTTCTTGATGATCAAATGATAGGTGTCACCATGATATTTCCCAGCAAGGTCTTCAATAAATAAGCGGAATTCTGAACGAGACATATCAGTGGTTCCCAGCCACACAGAGCGTCTGAAGGTAAAACCAGGACAGCTTTTTGGTTCCACCTCGAATACTCCACTAGTTGGATACTCATGTGCCCCAAATCCATACTCCATGCCATGAACTAGAAGCAAAAGTATACTTAACTTTTGTAAATTACAGTAGAGAAAGCTATGGTGAAAATGGAGCAAGATGAAATCAATATGCTATTAGATCATTGTCAAACAGGACTTATGATATAAAATAAATGAAAACTACATTTCTGTGGAATTTCCATTGACCAAGAAAAACTCAAAACTATGGCACTCCCAATGGCTTACCATCCACTTGCTCTAACCACCACAATGATTAATTAACACATTTAAGATCTTGTAGGTTTGTTCGATACATTAAACACATTTCTGTCCATAAAAAACTGTATACCATGACTCCACAGTCTCACTAGACACCGTTGTGGAACCAGTAAGTTTGCCATTTTCATCATGAATGATAAAGAGAATGAACAAACAGAACATATTGACACTGCAGTTATTGCATTAAGATTCATAAGTTCAAACTTACCACATCGGAGTTACAAAAAAATGACTGTAAAAGACATCACACAAAATTGCAGTGGACTTGAAAGAAATTACCGTGGGTGTTCGGCACAAAAGAGCCAATGATGAACCAACTTGAGTAGAAAGATCAGTTGTCCAAGGCAATGAAGGACCATTTTCTCATTGAGAATATAAAGGTTAATGAAATTGAAAACTTATCTATTATCTGCTACCTTAACAAGTTTATGCTTGCTAACTGCTTAGAAGATGTGATGTGCATTTCCTTTGCATTAAAATTTACCTTAGGCTTGTGAAGTAGAAGAGCTATAACTAATTCAAAGCTTAACATATGGTAGATGCATTTTATTGTGATTAGAAAAATCACAAATTATGTTCCTTTTAGGAAATTCTTCAGCCCAAAGAATAATGCAACTTTGTGAAGCATGTCTGTTTCTTATAGCTTAATTGAGCCATTTTTTCACCAAGTAATATTTTACTAGGCTAATTACATATGTCCTCCTATAGTTATCTCCTTGTGGCATCAGGGTTCCTCGACTTGCAAAAATCATATATGGATCCCCATAGTTCCAAAATTGCTACAAGTTAGTCTATTTTTAAACACAAACAGAAAGCTGTGCACGTGACGTCACATGCAGAATTAGCACAAAAGTTATGGGTATTTTGGTCAAGACGGGAATAACAGTTTTACCCAAAGGAAACTTTCTTTCAAAAGAAATTACATACTATAGGATTATCATTAGAAAATAGACCAATACCTAAATTAAATATTACCCTTCTCTTGTTCCCCAGATTCTCTAGCTGATTTCTGCTTGCATCTCTCTCAACGCAGCCAATCCAACTTCGTGGGAAAAAAAGGCCATAGTTTGTTTTGAAGCAAAGCAGAACCAATGACCTGCAAAGCAGAGCCATCATCATCCGTCGCAGCCCCCAGCCAATGGCTCACAAACTCGTCCCCGTCGTGACTCCGGACTCCCCAAGCCCCGATCACCCCGTCGAACTCCATGGCCAGGATCCCGGTCCAAGATCGCAGTCGGACATCGAATGTGATGGCGTAGAACTCCATGTAGGATCCAAACTACTGTTTCGACGGGTACTTGGGGAAACCCTCAGGGAAGCCCATCAGCGGGAGCTCGCCGAACTGCTTGGGGAGGTGGAGTCGTAGGTGTTCGTAAGTGGGGTGCTGCCAGAGCGAGGTGCCACAGCTCGACTTCTCGAGGACGGTAGAAGGGATGCCGACGTCGGCGAGACCCAAATGTGTCTCGGTTCTGCTTCTCTGTTTTGCTTCAGGCGACGACGGCTCCCACCGTCCAGATGATCACCGCGTCGCTCAGCAGCTGCAACATCCGGAGAAGCGGGGGGGTGGCTTCGCTGCTGCTGACGACGGCGCCGTTAGTGGCGGCGCATCTCTTGGAGGCTAGCGAAGAGAGCGCGAGAGAAGTCCCGATGGAGCTCAACTCCGACGCGACGCTTACTTACCTGCGGGAGCAGCGTCTCGACGCGGGTATGGCGATCCTCCCGCTCAACGCGGACATTGCTCACATTGTATTGACCGAAATACCAACTTTAAGGCCGATTCGGCACGTGGTGTCACGTGCACGATTTTTCGTTAAATGGTGAAAAATGAACTAAACTCGAAGCAATTTCGAAAGGGGATCTAAATGTAACTTTCAAAAGCCCAGAAACCCTAATGTTACGAGGAGATAGCTACAGAAACAAATATGTAATTAGCCCTATTTTATTTGTTCGTCAATGTAGCAAAGTTGCAAAAATTCATAACCCAACTTAGTAGTAGGAAATATTTGTATAATTGCACTTATAAGTTGTAGAAGCAATCAACAACGACAAGAAACAACGATTCTTTAAAGGACGAAGAGGAAAAGAATTGGTTTCCTAAAGTAAGCATCCCTAGTTAGAAACAAACAATAATTGCAGAAAATAAAAGACGAAAGAAATGAATCAAACGTGATCCCCATTCCTGAACTCGGACGAGATCTTGCGGGGAAGCTCGACGAGAACGCACCTTCGATCCCAGAGTGGAAGACCCCGAGCCCAAACCAGTACAGGTATTTATTCACCGGCGTCAGATCATAAACATTCAAGTAGAGATGCGTCCTGCCGCTCCCATCTTTGCCCCCATTGCTCACACTCTTCGTGAGGGAAGATCTCGACACCATGTTGACCCGATTCGACATAATAGAAGCAAATAGGCACTAGAAACCCTAATTCCACATCGAATCCCCAATCTCCGACGCCTCGATTCAGCGTCGGATTCAAGAACCCGGATCCCGGTTCCACGAGATTGGATTGAGGCGAAATGGTAGCAAGATTTAGATTCAGATTTCGTCCCCGGCCTTCTTCTCCGCGGAAAGGACAGCGTCGTTCTCGAGGGGGAGGAAAAGGGAGAAGAGAGGCAAGGTTGCTCCCTTTCGAAGCTTTCGATTATATACGTGGAGAAGAAAGCGGGGGGAAGGAAGAGGGAGGCGGGGATTAGCTGGGTAAGGCTCCCCTGTCTGGAACACGGCAGGGAACAGTCTTTTGTTTCATGGGTCGCACGAGGATGGGAGACACTTGGCTAAATATGGATGGGTTTTCACGTAGTTTGATGCTTGGTGGATCGAGCGAATCCGACGACGCGGCAAGCAGGCGCGAATCCGTCTCTCACACGTCGACTTTCGTGCCGTGCTTGTTGACAGCTCCAGGTCGCGACTGCCAGCGTGGCGCAAGAGGGGTGTGGGACGAGGGTCGGTATCCGAACAATACGAAGGCCCGACTTGAGTCGCGACACAAGGCCAGAGCTATATGTACATGTTATATCAAAATTTGTAATGGCCATATATGCTATTTGCAGACCTTCTAAGGACGTACATGTAAACGTGCCCTTTAGGGTTTTTAAGTCCGAAGGAAGCCATGACACGTTTTGCCACTTAGTCAAGTCAATATGGTGAGGTGCGACGGTTGAAGGACCAGAAGCATTGGGTTTTCCATCGCATAGCTGCGTCTCGAGCATGGCCATGGCGGCGGCGGCTTCTGCTGCGGCACCGGCAGGCGCAAAGCCTTCCTTCTCTTCCCACGCCATTCACGCCCTCCTCATCTCCCACCTCCGCCACGGGCTCTCCTTCCCCAAGCGCATCTCGTCCTCTTACCCAACCCTCGCTTCTCGCTCCGCCCCCAAACCTCTCCCCCTCCGCCGCCCACCCCGCGCCACGGCCGCCCCCACCGAGACCGCTTCCCCCACCTTCCACGGCCCCTGCTACGTCCTCGGCGACAACATCGACACCGACCAGATCATCCCCGCGGAGTACCTCACCCTCGTCCCTTCCAACCCTGACGAGTACGAGAAGCTCGGCTCCTACGCCCTCGTCGGCCTCCCCTCCGCCGCCTACACCACCCCCTTCGTTGTCCCCGGCGCCACGCGCACGCGCTTTCCCGTCATCATTGCCGGCGCCAACTTCGGATGCGGCTCCTCCCGCGAGCACGCCCCCGTCGCCCTGGGCGCTGCCGGCGCCAGGGCCGTCGTCGCGGAGTCCTACGCCAGGATCTTCTTCCGGAACTCGGTGGCCACCGGCGAGGTCTACCCGGTGGAGTCCGAAGGGGTTGGGTTGTGGAAGGAGTGCACCACGGGGGACATCGTGACGGTTGAGCTCGGGGAGAATCGGCTGGTGAATCACACGACCGGGAAGGAGTACAAGTTGAAGCCGATTGGGGATGCCGGCCCGGTGATTGACGCTGGAGGGATCTTTGCTTACGCGAGGAAGACTGGTATGATTGCTTCGCCATCAAAGTAAAGGTATGAACTTTTTTTCTCATCATTCGAATCTTGGTCAGAATCTGTAGCCCTGCATGTGTTCGGTTTATCAATTGAATTGGGAAGGTGTTGTTCATTGATAATGTCATTAGGTTCAAGAAAACTGTTCCGAAAATAAATCGATAAATCATGTCTCGTCAACTGGCTTAAGGTGATATCGCAGCAGAAGATATTGTGTTTAAAGCTTAATTAGACTGAGAGGATCACATGTTGGGTTTATTCATGTATCACCCAGACATGACTGATAGTATTATGAATCTAAATCAACAGATGATGTCTCATTTGCTGTCTTAAGCCATTATTAGATAGAATGACATTGACATAAAAAGATTTAAGAAAGAAAATTTTTTTTTGTTTTTCTTCTAGCGATGGTGGTTTTCGTTTGACGGTTGCTGAATGGTTCAATTGCTGGTTCTTTTGATCCTGTCTGCAATATCCAAGTCAGCTGTAGTTGATGGAGCTATTCATGAGACTCCGATAGTTAACTGAAAGTAGCAAATACTTCAAACTTTAGGTTGTTGATGTTGTTTATTGTGTCTTGGCATGAAGAGATGTGAATGCCACAACTCAGCCGATGAGTAACAGCGCTTCGCATCCAGGGTAATAATGAATCCTTGCTGTAAATGAAGTAGGCCAATGTTGTATAGAATGGTTCCGATACATTTGTTTTAGAGGAGGATGCAACCCTTCTTTTGTTTCTCAAGCTATTCCCTCAATTTTAGGGAAATCGAGTTTGGTGTTTTTCTACTTCTAAGAATTCCCTGGACATTATTAACTCTCACCGACTTTTGCCTAGCTTATTGTCTTTAGCAGTACATCGTGCAATAAATAGTCATGTCATCCAACTAGTTGACGTGAATCAATCTTATTCCACACGGACTTGACCTGTATATCCGATCAATGATTATAGATGGAGCAGTTGTGTCCTTCTCTTCTCTTAGAAGTTATTGAGCATAAGGTCAATTAAACAGAGACTGACTTTTTAGCACTTTCAGCATATTAATTTTTTGTGCATTTGGTCGTTTTTCCTATTTGTTCCTTTCTTCAGTCAATTTCTTTTGGCTCCTACAATGAATCTTTGAGGAGATTGTCCCGTAGGCTTGATTCCATTATGCTGCTGCTTGCGTTGATTGGTATAGGGTCATGTGGTCGAAAGTTCACTCAAATTGAGCGGACTTGCTCAAGCATGATTGGGCCCAGAGGGTAAACACAATGGAATTCTCTTATCAAGCTAAATTCCAACTTGAATCCACTTCCAAGCTGGAACTCTCTCAGTTATGGATTTCAGGTTCATCCTATATACACTTGGTTATGATGAAGCTGGAGTAAATCCCACTGATGTGCTCCCCTGCTGTACATATGTAGGACCTTTGAGCTAGTGTATGCGGCTCCTACTTTTGTGTATCATTTCTATGGGGAAATCTTTAGCTATTAGACTTCGGATTTAGGCATAGGATATATCCCACAGTGATCTGATTTTTCTTAAATTCTTTTGTTCTTCTTGTGCATGGGGAGAAAATTTGTTGGAGAATGTCGTCTTTTTGGAATGTCTAATTCCTATTCTTTTTATAATTGTTCCCACATTTTGCACATGATGGAGTCTTTTGTTGTGGCTCCTCATTCTCAAATCTGTCTTTTTGGTTATTTAAGAAGAAGAGTCTAATTCTTACGTTTTTCATGATTTTTCTCACATCTTGCACAATATCTTAAACCTCTTGTCACCAACTTTTGATTCATTTTCTTTTTTATTCTTATTATTGGTGAGCTTGGCCTTACCCTTCTTATCTATGATCTCCTTAATCTCCCTTTTAATTATCATAATTCTCTATCGACAGCATTAACATAAGTTTTGAGTTTTAAAGCTAAAATCCGACTTCTTTATAGTTGGCCCTAGTCCCATTCAAATTTTTTTGCCTTTCTAGATTCATCATTAGTTATATGAGTAATAAATCTAAAATGTTCAATGAATTTAGCTTTATACTATCCAATTATCAATTTTTCTTGGATGAGATTTAATAACTCCATCTCTTTCTAATCTTTGATGCAATCAAGAAAGTACAATTCATTAAATTTTCCTAAGAATATTCTCCAAGTGATAGATTCTTGCGTGACTGTAGAAATTCTTTTAGTCATTCTCCACTCAGCCTCTCCTTCCAATATAAAGGTGGTAAAAGAGACATTCTGATCATTAGAATAATTTAATACCTCGAATATTTTCTCCATCATATCATCTATTGTTTTGCCACCAATCGATTAGGTTCGCCACTAAAACAGGGAGGATTTAACTTCTTAAATAATTTTGTTCCTATCCCATTCTAATTTGGCGCCCCAGCCCCAATATGTCTTCATTGTTGAATATGCTGTTGTTAGATGTTTGTGATATTTCTCATTGATTGATGATGTGTTTGTGAATCTACTATTAGATTGATGGTATGTCTGTAAGTCTCTGTTACAATGTTTTTGAATAGGTTTATAATGTTTTGGTCCTTTCATCAAAACCCGGTAAGCTTATTCAAAAACATTATAATTGGGACAAATTGATTCAAAGCCTAATAGAAGTCAACTTATATACAAAATAGGGTTTCAAACAATTAGTCTTATTACTTTAGGAACAAGAATAACCAAATAGAAATATTTTTATGTCAATTTTGAGTAGGCTTATAGTGTTTTTGGCACCTCTACCAAAACCCCATAGATTTAAGCATATATACAAAACAGGATTTCAAATAATTATCCTCGTTGGTTTAGGAATAAGAACAACAATGTTTTTGAATAGACTTACAGTAATTTTGGCACCTCCACGGAAACATTATAAGCCTAATCAAAAACACAATATTTTTTTTTTACAAAAAAATACTATAATTGAAGCAAATTAACTCAAAACATAACACAAATCAACTCATATAAAATATATGGTTTCAAATATATATTTTTATTAGTTTAGATACAACAAACCAACAAATATGAAGTCTTTCATGTCAGCTGGGCTTATAATATTTTGAAAAACCTGTAAGCCTATTCAAAAACATTGTCATCGAGGAATTGGACGAATTCATCATATAGACTGGTTCATCGACAGAGTCCACTAAAAAAGAGAGCTGTTGTTGCATGAGTCAAGAGGATTATGTAAAAGGTGGCGGCGGTCCCTTGAGAAATATGAAAAAGGGGCACCTCCCAGATAAACCCGAAAGAGGGATTTCCTCGTCCTCGAGAATTCGTCCCTTGTCAATGGTTGCTTTTTCCAAGTTTGATTGCAAGATTATATGAAGTATCCTGTGTGTCAAAGTTAATCCAATTGTCTGTTGTGCCTACAGGGAAGATCATGCGGGTTATTGCAACTTTTGATCGATCAAGTACTCTTTAGTTGTGTGATGATCGAAACTTTGCCTGTGCTACTTTCTCTTGGAGAGATCTATAAACATGGTGTAATAAAATCTGCTCCTTGTAACAATTGTGGAATATTGTGATCAACGGGCATTGCTCTGTCTCAATTTGATTCAACATTTTGTTGCATGACATCGGTATTTCTGTCAAAGCATGATATCATCACAATCTCTCTGTTCTCCATCTGAATGAATGTAAATTCACTGCCTCCGTCCTCTTTGCTGAGATGAAGCAATCAAGTAACTGAGTGATTTGGTGCTGGGAGTCATAGGCTGTGGACTTGTATAGACTGGGATGAACTCCAATTACCAGTATGTTGTGGCTCAATTCACCGCGACAAACGTGCTTTGGACTTCGCTCGCAAGGATTAACCTGTCTTCCTCCTCCCCTGCACCTTTAATCTGCTGCAGCAATTCATCAAGCAGCTCGTATATGGACCGGCTCTCAGGGTGAACTGTGTCGCCTGATACGAACTCCCAAGCCCTGTTGCCAACCTCAACCACGCTACATCCTGCCTCCCTCTTGCCCCCACGGTCCCTCACGGCTTCCTGCATCCTCTCCACGTCCCTCCATTTCTTCTTCCTTGCGTACAGATTCCTCATCACGACGTAGTTCCTCACGTTGCCAGGCTCAACCGCGCTCGCCCGCCGCATGGCTCTCTCGGCCCTCTCCATATCCCCATGGCGCCCACAGGCAAAGAGCAAAGAGCTCAAGACTATCCCGTTTGGACCGCAGGGCATTTCTTCGAGCAGCTTCTCGGCTTCCCCGAGGCGCCCACTTCGTCCCAGTAGGTCCACCATGCAGCCGTAGTGCTCGACCCTGCGCTCGACATGGAGTGCCTCCATCTCATTGAACCACCTCCTGCCTTCCTCGACCAGCCCACCGTGGCTGCAAGCGGACAAAACCCCGATCATTGTCACCTCGTTCGGGCAGACCCCGGCTCTCCGCATCTCAGTGAACACAGCTAACGCCGCCTTCGCTCGTCCATTCACGGCAAGCCCATTGATCATGGCGTTCCACGCGGCTGTATCCTTGATCGGCATGGCGTCGAAGACTCGTCTCGCCTCGCAGACATCCCCACATTTAGCATACATGTCAACTAGTGCGATAGAAACGGTGATCACCTGATCCAGCCCTTTTCTTCGAGCGTAGCTGTGGATCCACCTGCCGAGATCAATCGCGCCCAGATCAGCTACTGCAGGGAGAACACTGACGAGGGTCACATTGTCGGGTTGAGGAAGGCAGCAAGTGGACTGCAGCTCCCGAAATAATTCCAGTGCTTGATGGGGCTGTCTGTTGTGGCAATGCCCACCAATCACCACGTTCCAGGAGTAGAGATTCTTCTCTGGCATTGCATCGAACAGCACGCTGGCTGCCTCCATGTCACCGACCTTGCAATACCCTGAGATCAAGCTGGTCCAAGAAACGACGTTTCGATCACTCATCTCGTCGAACAGTCGCCTGGCGGAAGCCATCTGGCCTTTCTTCGCGAAAACATCGATCATCGCATTGAAGGCTGCCGTGTCCTTCTCAGGCATCGACTGAAACAATTCCAGGGCAGCACCTGCTTCGCCACCCCTTGCGTAACCGATGGCCATCGAGGTCCACGATGCCAGACTCTTCAGCGGCATATCATCAAACACCTTCCTCGCAGATGTCATGTCGCTGCTTTTTGCGTACATGTCGACCAATCCGGTGGCCGAGAAGGCGTGGCCGCAAAATCCCATCTTGATAACGTGGGAGTGGAGTTGAGGCCCTACTCTATGTTCCGATGGGTCGCCGGAGAGAGCGGCACAGGCCTTGAGGAGCAAGGGAAAGGTGTAGCCGTCGGGGGAGAAGGGAGGCTCGACAGGGGAAGGCGGGTGCCTCAACAGGTCCCTGTAGAGGAAGATGGACTCGCGGAAGAGGCGGTTGCGCACGAGGGCCCGGATGAAGGAACTGCAGAGGAAGGCGTCCTGGGAGGGGCGGCAGTCGAACAGGCGGCGGGAGTGGCGTAGCAGGGCGGCAGCGACGACGGGAGAGGCGGCGGTGGCTAGGTCAGAGAAGGCGGAGATGAGGCGGGTGAAGAGTGAGAGGTTGGCGTGGAGGTTGCCGCGTCGGAGGAGGAAGGCCTGGATTTCGAGGAGCGAAGAGGCGGTGGCGGCCGTGGCCTCAGGTAGAGACGGGATTCGCTGGAGGAGGTAGAAGCAGTGTCGCTCTTCGGGAGACCAAAGCTCCCCGATGCCTCCACCCGATGCCATTGCGGGTGTCGATTAGCCATTCCACCCGGGGGTGCAGCTTTTGTTTCTCCCTCGAACAGAGTCGCAGAATGAACTCGGGGCAGGGCACCGTCGTGCATTGCACCCTCCAACACGCAGAAACCATCGTCAAATGTACGCACATAAAACTAGTGAACTTGTCCTATTTAGTATCACACCAAGTCAGTTCAACATCTTACAATTCTGAGATTTTATTCAACAGTACCAAAACTTAAAAAGAACATAATGGTACCGCAGCGAATAAAAGGGATCAACTATGCCCGGTGTTAAAGAAAATGCATACAGCCAAATAAATTCGCATTCGTCTCCATCATCGATATATGTGTACATCGGCGATCCCTCAGAAAACGACTGTTAACAAGAGACAAAATTGAATTTTAGCAACTAGCAAAAGCTGGTAAACTGCACTGGAGAATCCAACGAACCTGACGTCAAGAATCCAAATGAGGCTATATGAAGTGCGCCAACTGGTGGTCCCTGAGCTATTTGCTTGAAGTAGAAGAAGGCTTCTCATTTTCACAGCCTTTCCGGTTGCACACGTTCCGGAATGGATAATTGAGATTGTTGCATTTGCCACAAGTCCAGCTACCTTCTGGGGCATCTGATACATCCTTGCTGTCTCGGTTTGGGGCCTAAACCATGAACAGCGAAGTTAGCACACGAAGGATCACAGAAGAAAAGGACACCAATAAGAAATCAGTCCTTCAAAATCCACGACAAACAGTATGGTGACATGCTTAGCAGATGAACGAACCAATACACCCTCAATAGCTTGTAGCACGAGTTGCAGACAAAAAAAAAAACCATGGTAGAGTGCATTCCACAAGCTCGGTTAGTTTCCCCATCAGTAAAAGAACATGCAAAATGCAACTAGCAACTTTACCACTTTTCTCAGCCGTATAAGTCATAATAGTTTTTTGTTTTTACACCACCATAGCCAACTATGCTAGATTCTTATATCATTTATCACCACAGAAATCTTATTGATCAAGTATTTCTTTACTCAGCTGACAAGCTAAACTTGAAACTCTTAGTCGGACATGAATGTTTAGTTCAGAAGCCATAGAATTGGGCAGCTATGGCTGTGTTAAATTCAGAGCTTTGTGCTATGTAGGTTCACAAAGCACGAAATGTAATTCTCATATGACAGAAGGTATGGTTAATGAACCAATATATCCCATGAGATTGGGAGGCATGACACTATAATTCACTGCATCGTCTTAAAAACACTCAGCCAATAGTTGATATTCAAGAATATCAAATAATTTGAGCATCAAATTGGCCTTAAACCTAGGAGTTCAAGGAGAACTGCTATGACATATGTCTCAGCTCCTATGCTATGAGAACTCCAATAATGGATTTTACGTCAGCAACCAATTGACAGAAAAATCATTGTAGGAACCACTTGTTAATCATTTTACCGGAATTCTAGGTCAATCCTAGCCATTCAATCAACACAGTGGATAGCAACAGCCATTTTTATTTGCAAAAACTAAATCCATGACCACCATAGATGAATATCCATACTTTTAGGGACACAATGTTTTAGAAAATAGTTCAGCATAGAAATAAGGTGAGAGGTGAAAATAGGATAAATGAAAAAGAAACAGAAGAAGAAGACAGAGACTTACAGTGGTAGGCTTAGGAGTTCCACATTTCTTCATGTTACAAGTTGTTCTGAAGGCAAAGTTAACATTCTCACATTTAGGACATATCCAATCACCCTCCAATAACCCATCAGGACCTACACAAAATCCAAATAAATGCTATGACTGATCAAGAAAGACCGTTAGTTTCAACCAGAATATATTAGATTTAACCAAAAGATACATGACACAAAATAAGATCCCTTAAAAACTACTAGTTTGTAAGAATCCTTCTATAAAATAAGCAAGATCATTAGAAATACTAGCAAATGGCAGTTGCCATAAACTAACCAATAGAAAAAACTAAAAAATAACAACCACAAAAAGCAATTTGTCATAAATTTCCCTAATCATAATTACAATGTAATATACAGAAGATAGCCAAGAAGAAGAGCAATGGTTTAAAAGATAATTAGAGAGAGGTTACTTCCAGAGTCTTGCAGATGACATTGAAGAAATAGAATCAATCAAAAGTAATTCAGTAAATCCTCCAATTGGTTACCATTAGTAAGACAACAAAAACAATGAATGCTAGAGTACAAAAAAGAACGTTTCCCACAGACAAACACTTCTCATTGAATGGAACAATTTCATGTAAAGGTGGGCTTCCTAGACTCAGTAATCTTCACTTAATTCAATTCTGATTCTCCACGGATGCATTCTTTTTCTCACCTATACTGTTCAACTATAGCACCATACTAATGAATAGGATATACCATTTCCTAAGTACTGTCATCCCAGCACCAAGTATGCCTAGCAGTTTCCACTATGACGAACCGAGTAAGGTTCTTACTAGATTTGAGAATACACTAATTTCGTAATTCAATGATGTGCTGCAACACTAGGCCTATTTCTTCCAATACGCTTAACTGAACATTAGAATGAACCAACATTGAATAAGAAACAGTATTAAATAGATTTATGAAAGTTTCTTCTATGTATCTAATCAAGTGCATTATGATTTTGTTTTATATATACTGATCCTAGACATGGACAACTATATTTGACATGTGACATCTCATCATTTTACATCGCAGTTCATTCTGCAAGCAACAAAAGCAACAAAAATACATGATAATCACATTCCATTATGATCTTTCTATGAAATAACCAATTTAGATGCTATCATCAATCAATGAAATTTATGACTTCAGAATGCCCAATAATCCAAGTATTTGAAGAATATTGGTTTTACCATTTTTTAATGAATTCTAAAATTGCTTAAACAAAAGGTACTACATCCTCTCCTCCAGCTTATATGACTGGGCAAATTTTAATATACTAGATGGATGTGCTTTCTATGACACCATTTCAAGAAACCATATATTTTGAAATTGCAGTAGTCAAACATGTTGTTCAAAGCTTAGCTGCAATCACTACAGGGCACAATGTTCATTTAAAGCTTATCCATTGGGCTAATAATGATTTCAGACTTAAAAGAGAAGTCAGCATGAATCTTAAAAAAAACAAATTCTCAAAAGATCACACTGAAAATAATGAATTTACCTCCACGACGTTTACGTAAAGTACTATTATCAAACAGCTCTCTAGATGCTGGGCCTGATGTCTTTACAATCCAAGTTTGAGTATCATTAGACATACAACAGAAATATTCAGAAACCTAAAATAATATACTTTGAGAAATTAAAGTGTACCGGCATTGGAGATCCTTGGTACCCATAGTCATATCTGTCCATGATAGGACCCGGGCCACCATATCCAACCATGACAGGACCAGGGCCACCATATCCATCCATGACAGGACCAGGGCCATAACCATAAACTGCGGCATCCATAAATGGAAAAGAAAATCACTTGTGTGCATGCAACATATGTCGAACACGGAAAAAATTTCACATCAACATGATGACGACAACAATAATAACAAAACCCAACAGCATGAAACAGAGGATCATGCACAGATGATCATCCAAAGCAAAAGAGCAAAAGAGGATCATTCCTAAATGTATACAAAGCAAAAGAGCATGCACTCATAATAGGAAACAGAGGATCATCCATACAGATGCACACACAGAGGGAGAAAGAGAGAGAACCTCCTAGAGGTCCTGATGGACCATATGGAGAGAGAAGACTGTATGGGCCAGGAGCACCACTTGGTGGTCCATAACTATACCGCATCTGATGAAGTGTAAGGGAGGAAGGATAGCCACTCAACATTCCAAATCGCATGGGTGGTGGACCCCCGACATCACCATAATAACTAGGCCCTGGATGATCAAAAGTACCAGGGACAGGTGTTGTTCTAGTTATCTGCAAAGCAATATAATAAGTCACAAAACTTACTCAAATCTCTAATAAAAACAAAACAAGAATGTGTAATACAGGAAGATCAAGTTAAATTTTTAAGCGTGATGTGTTTAAACACATCCATCTAATTTGAAGTATATTCCACAAAAGAATCTTCTCGTCGAGACAGAAAGGAACTGAAGAAAATAATATGGTACAAATTTTATGTCAAAGTTGCACAAATGCAGCAGAGTTAATCCATTGACTGTTACTTTGTTTCCCAATATAAAATGCTTCACAATTCATGACACAGTACAGTAATTGCAAGCAAATAACTCTAGTCCAGAACCTGCTCTTACTTGAATATGATACAATGCAAATTGTATAAGATTTCGCTATTAAATGATTATATGGGCTCTTTGATCAGATGCCACATTCAGTCTATTAAGAATGTTGCATCAGGAATATTCTTATTTCTTTCATCAAGTCACAGCAATCACAGTAAGGGAACCATGATCATGGTATTTAGAAATCATAACATGTATATCCGTAACAGTCCCATCAATAGAACATATCAAAGTGAATAGGCAGCTAAAACAAGCATTGTACTGATCCTTATGACAGAACTAAACTAAGCTCACTGGACTGGGACTGGCGGATGGCCGGGCAGCACCACAACTTCCACGATTGCATACTGTCCTAAAACTGAAGTTCACATTTCCACATTGAGGGCAGGTCCAATCTCCATCACGCCTAAAACCTTTAAAAAATTCCAAAAGAATATTCAGACTTAGTATTAATACATAAATTATTGCATAACGAACTGAAATATGATGCCTTCTTCAACTGCAAGCCGAAGACAGATCCTAAACTACCTACATATGTAGAAGTCCCAGAAGCATCCCAGAGAAAGAATAAGAAAGAAGACTATAGATAATGTATCTGCATTCAGTAAAACATAGAGTAGCAAGAGAAAGACAATTGAGATTCCGCAAGTATAACATGGAAAAATAAAAGACAATGAACTGTGACAGAGACCATAGGAGAACAGGAATTTCAAAAGGAAATAGCAGTATTACAACTATAGCACTTGATTCATCAAAATTATAGCCACAGAGGTATGAGAGGAGAAAGGTAATTGGTTTGTTTGTCTTCCATACACAATATAACAAACACCCACACGATTAGCAGGACATAAAGAAAACAAGTTAAACAGCACATATGATCAAAAATACAAAATAAATGAAGAGAAAAAAGGAAACCACTTTGAATGACACATTGTCGATTGGGGAGACATTATTCAACAGTTTGAACCTAGGATATACAAGTCACAATATAATATTTATTAGCTAAACCATAAATTACAAACATCCAGCCGTTGAAAAGTACTATTAAAAGCATCGTTGATATGCAGGATATATTGTCTGTTGTGGATAGCAACAAAAAAATTTAGTCCTACCAATGTAGTCAAAAGCACTAGGCGCCAAAAGGCACCACGGCCCCAAAATGCTCGAGGCTAGGCACTCACTCAAGCGAAGTGAGACACTCCCGAATATTATAATTTAAAAATTATATATCATGATTTATAAAAATAAACAGCTGCTTTTAATTAATAGAAACAGGGCTGCTCATGATCCCATTAGAGAGCTCCCAAGTCAACTTAACCTAGAAGGCAGCTGCTGTTCTCACAAACATGGACAAAAATGATCAACTTTGATTTATCTAAAAATTGAAACATAACCATAAAAATTGACAAACAGCAAAGAAGGCAGCGGTGAACAGGGACGGGAAAGAGCGAATGTGGAATGGGGGGACTACGACGAGGCCTGGGGGCCAGGGGGAGAGACAGGGGACCCAGGTGAGCCTTGGACAGCGGTTGAGTGAAGTCGCCCACCCAGCCCAATAGGCCAGCACTCGGGCCTCATTTCACCTCACGTCACCTGGGCACCCTGTGACTTCACTGAGTCCTACATGACTCACTCGAAAGCTATATTGTCCATATAGAAAATATAAATTGAGAGTTAGCTATCTATCCTTTTTAAGATGTTACAAAAACTTGCAACAGTTAAACCAAACACTCTTAGCCATGTTGCAGACTATTAAGAGACACTGACTTCAACAATAACTCCAACGAGTATGAGAAGCCTGTTTCTTGTACCACAGTCTACAACCGAGGACAGGAATCTCAGGACAAATTCTGTGCCACCGGACCTCAAAGTTTGCAGCAACATGGTTTACCTACAAGCAGTTTCGTACTACTCAAACTCAATGGATGATCGAAAAATTATTTCACACCATGCCATCATGAGTTATTCCATTATTGACTGTAGAAATTGGCCATAGAAATAATTAACTTTCTCCATTTCCAACCAAGAAAAGCATAAACTTACAATATTGACATGAGCCAACCAGATATGATTTGACAAACCTAATACTTTATAGCATTTAGTTACCATCCTTTCTTATCCCTAGCCAAAAGAAGGACTAGCTCTGTTGCTATTGGTTAATGGCTGCGTACCAACTGCCAACTAGGTTAGGATTTCGAGGCCTAGTCTTAGAGTTTTCCTATAATTATGTCCAGTTTCTATAAGGTTAAAATTTAGATGTTCCAATTGCTCACATTGTATAATTTATTTTTGGTCCAAAAGAAGGTGCTCTGATTTCATTAAATGGTTTTCACCCATGTTTTATAAGGTTAAAAAGCATATTCTTAGTTGTCTAGCTTTTTGATAATTCTTAGTTATAAATTCGCTGCTCTTAGTCACTTATTCTAATTTAGCTCACCTTTAATCACTTATTTCTAAGGACACAATGAATCATGCTAAAAAATCATCCCCTTTTTCATCCTTGCTTGGACATCAAGCAAGCATAATTCTAGCGGCGATACCTCCACCGTTCTTTTGAAAAGCCAACAAACAAATAAGCATAATGATGTGCAATATTTGACAGTTCCATTTTCAAAAACGTAAACCAATAGAAAAGAACATGGTAGCAAGAACTCCACCAAGCCTACAGCCATACCAACATCAGACACAAACCAAGAGTAAAAACACCAACAATTGCCTTGATTAAAACCCTACCCTCGCTGCGGGGCCTTTTGGATCCTACTGACCCTCGATCAGCCACCTGGACAAGAAACAACGAGGAGAGCCAATCACCACCGCGACAAACAGATTTCTTAGCCAGAACAAGAATCAAGGGATCAAAGAACGGAATCGAAACCCTAATGCTCGACTGTCAGATCAGAACCCAATGGATATGGTATGAACTCCAGAGCGAGAGGGAGAGGCAGAAGGGAGATCACCTTGGTGGAAGACATGAGAGGAAGGAGGACGAGCGGAAGGCACGCGGGAAGGGAAAGCGCCGGCTTCGAGCGGGGCGGCGACTCGCGGATGCCGAAAGCGTGCGGCCAGTGCAGGGCGGTCGAGTTATCTTATGATGACTTGATCGAGTTTGATCGAGGCTTGCGCACTAAGACAACCAACGAGAACCATCTACTTGGCTCGGCCCGGGGTTTAACCTGCCACGCGTCATTACCTAATTAAATTAAAAATAAATTATATGTATATATAGACACATGTGTATATATTTAGATATATACATATAGATATATATATATATATATGATATATATATATATATAATATAGATATATATATATATATATATATATATATATATATATATATATACATGTATATATATATACATATATATATACATACATGTATATATATATATATATATATATATATATATATATATGTATATATATATATATATATTGTTCCGAAGATACATGGATAAAAATGCTTTACGTTCTCCTATGACTACATCCAAAGAAATACGTCAAAAATGTATAAGAAATTTAGATTTATGGATTTGAGTTAATTTAGAAGAGAAATCCATCCATAATGTTAAATTATTATCCTATATTTTTTAAAGATTTAAGTATTTTTTTACCGCTTAAATCTTATGTCAATTATTTTAAATTTATATTTGATTATTGATTTTTTTTTTTTTTTTTGGGGCATCAAAGTAATAAAGTAACTAATAAGCTAACTATCCTCGAATCATCTAAATTCAACAACTCTAGAGATGAGACTGACCTTCCTAACTTTTTTTGCCTAAGAGATTTTGAACCATTAGAGACATTGGTGACGGCGGTGCCGTGATGGTTGACTTCATATTTAACCTACCACTGGAGAAAACATTGGCGTATGAAAAACTCGAAGACGTTGACTCTGACGACGTGATGCTCGCAAGCACAAGCATTAATGTCCAATAGTCAAAACAAAACCAAAGATTGCAAGCATCTCAGCGCTCATTTCTTTCATCGTTTTCCTCGGACCCTCAACACAGCCTTTTCATCTTCTCGCTCGCTATTTCTGTTCTCATTCCCTCAGTTTGCAACAATTTCATCATCTCCCTTCTTCTTCTTCTTCGCCGAACGAGTCCTGGTCGGTTGACCATCATGGTCAACGTTGAATTTGTTGTGCTCGAAAGTTCCAACGAATAGGCGCATGCATGTTTCACCACCGCCAAATGGTCAACCCTCGACACCGCAACGTGACAATACATATCGGGCATATCCAGTAAGTTCCATGGCTTCCAAGTCAGTCGTCTAATTTACGGAACCACCATGATAGCTGCTGCTGTGGCATCTGCAGCGAGTGAAGCTCCTGCTCTCTATTTCTCCCTCTTTTCTTCACGGTGGAAAGGAGGAAGCCACAGGCCAATTAACGACGTTTCAGATGTTCTCAAAGTACGACGATGACCTATTCCCGGTCCCGCAGAAGCTGAGTTTGAAAGTGATGAGATGTTACCTGATGACTACTGTTTTGTCTTCTGTGAAATGGCTTTGTTTGAGACGTTTTCTTCTCCTCTCAAGAAAAAAGACTTCCCTCTGTGTTTAGCTGCATAGTAAAACTAGACTGGTTTGTCATTGATCAGTAGAAATGTCAACAGATTGGCCCAGTCTTGAATTCTTACTCTGATCAGCTAGAATTTTCAAACCACATAGAAATAACCAGCTTACAATTAATAAAAAGAAATAAATATGATAACGAACCTTGGCGTCACGGTAATATTCCTTTTTTGTGACTCGATAAACATTGTTGAGTGGAAGAAATATTTTGTTTCTTTTATTTCATTGACCCTATCAAAAACGTGTATTGACGGTACCTTAAACATTAGTCTGTTGACGACAATATAAACTTTACGAAAATATAACATCATTTGATCAAGAAATTTCATAATTAAGGTGATATGTTGAACACCAAGTTACAATCCAAACAAATCCAACCTTGATACCGTATAATTCCAGTTATAGCCCGGATTCTCTTGGCAGCAAAATAAGGGCTAAAATATGCCTCACTGCAACTGCAATGTTAGGGTTAGGCGTGAAAGGGTCCATATTCTATGATTTTGATTTTGCTGCGTGTCCATCTTTGTAGAACTCAAGATAACGATGATACAAAGGAATCATGCAGTTGCGTAGTTGTTTGCGTATTGAATTCTTCCTCATAGTTTGAGACTGAGACAAAGGCTTGCCATCATCGTGGAGCATTATAGTCAAAACCTCCTTTTTCTGATGTCTTCTTCATTAAAATATATACACCTCCACACCTGCTGCCACCAGCTTGCCTCGTGATTCATTTATGGGGGAAGGTGGGAGAAGAAGAAAGGGGAAAGAGAGCATGAGGAACAAGTAATATCCCGTCTATAGCTCCGCAAATCCAGAGATAATTAGAATGTGTTGGAGTGTGGCTCTCCGATGATAGATTCTAGTGGAAGGACTCTAAAGGTTACTGTGTTCTAAGGAAACGGTTGAGATGGAAGAGGAAAACTCAAAAGAAATTTAAGAGATCAATAAATAAAAAAATATATCTACATAAAAATAGATAATATGGTTTGATCATTTTCGTCTATATTCATGAAAAAAAATTAAGTTTATATCAGTTATAAATCCTTAAGTTATTCTCATTCAAACACAATCCTCTTATATATAAACTCCATAAAAATCTAAAAAGTATCTTCTTTGAATACTCTAGAAAAAAAAAACCTAAGAGATAAAATATTTATATATTTTTATCTCTTTTTCTCTTCCATCAAAATCTAAGAATAAAATATTTATTTCATGAGATGTAATAGGGTTCTTTCTGGAAGCTAATGACTTCGAAATTTCTAAAATATTACACATCTCAACAAAAACGTATCTTTTTTTGAGCTGATCTGTCTGATTTGGAGGGTGCTGCTTCGATCTACTCCACCACAAATAAAAGCTCATCATAACTAAAAGCTCGGTTGATGTCAGTATTAGGGTTATTGAAGCATCTCATAGATCCACAAATATCATCACCAATCCATATAAGCTTGTAAGCTTTTTGGTAGCCTCAGTTTTTCCCTTGTATAAAGCATACTAAGTTCCCTAAGATGAATACATAATCTCAATAACGTATGTAAAAGGTAAAAACATGCAAAGCTGATAAGTGCAACTCAGAGAGATGAGACTGTAGCCTGCCCTTCCAAGTAGTAAAGGGAACAATGAACTCAATGATGTCAACAATTCGGAGATCCTTCAATCTACAGTAGTAGATGAAGTACAAAAGTTAATGAAACCATATAACATGTCATGTTATGCTCCCATGAGACGTTCATATTTACATCTAATTCTTATATTATATTATATATATATGCTCTTTTTTATCCGTCTTCTTCCCCGTTGCCCATTTCGAGCCTCAGCTTACTAGGAGCTGCGCGCGCCCCAGCGATGGATGCGGAGATAGCGGCGGCATGTCGAACAACCCCTTCGTGTCGGCTTCCTCGAAGCCCCACACGCTGTCCCAGCTGGAGGGTGACAAGGGGCACCCAGACGGCAGATGCTCCGGGTCGATGACCTCGGATTCGGGAGACCTGACCTCCTTCTTGATCTTCCTCGCCTCCGTCACCTCCTCCGCATCCCTCTTTCTCTTCCCCGAGGCCGTCGGCAGAGGGGGCGAGGCCTGGTCGCCGGAGCACCCGATCTCGTTGGGGAAGTTGAGGATGGCCTTGCGGCCGCGCATCTGGAAGGCGGCGCGGTCGTAGGCACGAGCGGCCTCCACGGCCGTGTCGAAGGTCCCGAGCCAGACCCTCGACCCCCGGCGGTTGGGGTCGCGGATCTCCGCAGCGAACTTCCCCCACGGCCGCTCCCGGACCCCCCGGTACCGCCTGGCGTCGCCCTGACCCGCCGCGGGCCGTTTCTCCTTCGCCGAGGCCTCCGTCCAGCCGAACCGGGGAGCGGGTGGGAGAGCAACGATGCGGGAGGGCCGGCGGTCGGCGGAGGCGGGGGAAAGAAGAGGCGAGTCAGCGCCGAAGCTGATCATGGGCACGTCCGGTTCGGGGAAGCAGTAGCCGGAGCCGGTGGCGACGGGCAGCGGCGGGGAGAAGGCCGAGGAGGGGGGAGTGGGGGGGAGGTCGGCGAAGAGGTGCTCGCGGATGAAGTCGAGGGTGGGATCGCCAAAGCCGGCAATCCCTGACGCCATGAGTCAAGAACGAATCTACCGAAGGGAAGAACACGATGGAGGCGCAAGAAGGGAAGGGCGACGGATGGATGGGTGTGGGGAATCGAGTTTGGTCTCCTTATTTATAGGCCGCGAGAAAAGGCAACGGTGCTTCCACGAAGGACAGTAGCTTCGAGCTCGGTGTGCGATCGTCTCTTTTTCCATTGCCGCTGTCGTATTGATGCCAGGAAAGCGACGGCCAAGACGAAAAGTTACGCTAAGGGCATCCCCGACTCGGCTGACGACCGGGCGGCGCACGTGTTCGACGTTTCCGCCCGCAGAATTGCGAGGCCGTGGCGCGGTGCAACGCATCACGCATTCGACGACGGATAAGGTCGGCTCGGGTGCGGTGCCATTCGGATAACACGGCGCCCACATCGCTAGCTGTGCGTTGTGCCTGAGGTCGGCCCTCATAATTGTGTGTGGCCGACGCAGATGTGACTCCATATGGGTTCGGTGCACGGTTTAAATGAACGGATTGGGTTGGATGGACGCACTCAACGATTCCCAACAGTAATTGCGTTCACATACGCGTTCGTAAAGCGCATGCAGTCCTCAACTGCCTCACATGAGTTCAAAAAGTGGGACACGAACGTCCTCGGTACAAACTCGAAAGTCAAACTCGGTACCGCAATTTCATTCCTCACGGGAATGACGTATTCCCGATAGGATAAATCGGAGTTACATTAACTCGGATGTTCCATTGTGGTCAACGAATTCGCTGCCATGGAATGGTCCAAGAGAATACCCGAGAGCGTTGAATTATAAAGGCGTTGAGAATCCGGTCAAACCTTCCGTCTCCTCAGCTTCGCACGGTTGGCAGTCGCAGAGTTGACAATGATGATGGGGCTGAGGGTGGGGGTGGGTTGACTCGTTCTTGGTCACTCGTCACTGCCGTTGGCAGCATCACCACCGTTGGATTCTCCACGGCTCAGGTAAGCTCATGATATATTCCTATTTGATCCCTTCCTTTTATGCCGACTTATCTGGTCAATGCACGAAAAATCTGTCATTGGTAGAACATGCATTTATAACGCAGAGAGATTTATTACTTGTCAAAACTTTCATTCCGTGAAATATACGGTTGATGATGTATACATATATAGTTAAATATTTTTATTATATATATATGTTAAATATTATTATTATTATTATATATATACATATATTGTTGACTAGAGATTCAACACCGTCTAGTTTTGTTTTGAAAGCGTAAACCCATCGAGAAACCCAAGTGGATCATATGAGTACGATTTGAGCGTGAGATTAGGGTGACAAGTGAACTTTTGAGGTTTTGCTGATTCATGGTGATCAACTTGTAGTCTTTTCGAACTATGAATAATATACGAAAGGAAGTTATTTATATATATATATATAATTTATTTTCTAGAAGAGAATCACATGTTAAGATGATGATGTTAAAAACAATTCTTTTTCCTATTCTTTATGAAGCGAAAAGTTTGGTTGGACGCTTTCAAATTGCAAGGAATGATAGATAACTCATTAAAAATAAGTCATTTTAAGGTATTCCTCCCCATCAATCTTTTTAGACGCGTCAAAGTTGTCGATGTCATGGATATATGTTTATCTAATCGATTTAATTACAAAGACTCAGATCTCGTATTGACAGAAGCCTATACATGCAATTATTCAAGTGTAATTGAAAGTGACTTCATCTTTTTATCATCGATTGCAGTCCTTTAAACAAATATTACTGTGAAATGACAATGATGAGCTCATCGGTCAGAATGCCAAATAAAGTGCTAAATTATACGATACGTCGTGGAGAAATAGCCAAATGTTAAGGCTATTAGCGAATGTAAAAGCACATTAAAAGGGTGATGTGGAAGCTACGTCAAGCAACATGTTACACTCCATCCGGTAAAAATTATTAGAATTAAATGATTGTTTTGGTCCTATTTATCGTGCTCCTTCTTCATAGTAATCGGAAGCAATGGTTAAGTTTCACTGCACAGGTGAGATTGGTAAGTATTATTAGAATAAAGGATAACCCAATTCTTATGTATATATATCCACAAGAATTGAAGAATTAGACTAGCAAGGAAGTAGAGAGGTTAATTAAAGATCAAAATGGCCACAAAACATGGCGTTTGTCTGCTGCTTAGAGGTGCATTAGTACAAAGAATCTTTAAGCACTCTTGACTAGGTTGAAGAACAAACAAGGAGGTGGAGCTTGTCTTGATGCATGCTACCGAACCCAACGAAGTCTTCCTCGAGAACTTGTCAGCTGAGTCTATGAAGAAGATGACGCGTAGGTGTTCGGTTTCTCAGTTCATCTTCCTTCTAGATGAGAACAAAACCGAGACGGCAGTGGAGGGAGAGGTGAGGTAGCATTATATCTCAGAATCGATATCCCTACAAGAGGAAGCTGACAAGAGTTTGCTCTCTCTCTCTCTCTCTCTCTCTCTCTCTCTCTCTCTCGGGTTCACAGTTGTGGCCAGAAACATAGTCTTATCGTAAGGTTTGATTCGAGTTATGGAACGGCAGTCTTTGGTTAGAGTTTTCACGCATAGGTTTATTATGGGGTCAAGGATCGTCTCAGCTCTCAAGTTCATGCTGTTTCTTCATCACATTCCACACATCCATTGGTTCTTTGAGCTTGTGAAGTGGTGATGCATGCAATTTTGGGATGGAAACCCCAGTTTCTTATTCAACTACTAAGAACCAACTTTGCATTAGTTAATCCTTCAACTCTCAGAAATGACATGCGGGTTGTCTTACAGTATATATCCTCTCATATTTTTTGTTAGGCGTAAGCAATGAAAACACTCGTACAAAACCAACGATATCAAACATAACAAGACAACATTCGATCTCGACGTTTGATTCTATGAGCTCCGTCAAAATATTGAGATTTCTGACACCAAGGAAATCAAGAAGGAAACTGAGGGCAGAAGGTGTTTGAATGGAGTGCATGGGAGCCATCAGTTTGTGGGGTGGTAGAAAGAGGACGGGTAGAGTCGCTTATTTGTTTTTGTTTGGGTCGACCGAGACAATGCCAAAGATGTCGTCTTATTCGAGATGAGCCCTCTTGTCCGATTCAATGCATTTGATTGAGCAACCCGGCGTTCCACCGAGATGATCTCCAAGGTGGGACAAGAATGGAGTCAAACAAGTTGACTGTTTCCCACAACGTCATTCACGTCATGTGGGGTCACATAGGGTATCCCACCTAGTGTGAGGTGGATCGGACTAGGGATGATAATGGGCATCGAAGACCGACTTATCCGTTTCCAAAAACACTTTTCTTCAACTTCTTTCTTTTTATATTTTCTTTTTTAACTATCTATTTATTTTATTTAAATAATAACAATAATTTTTTAATATCATTTTTTTTATTTTCTGAAGCTTCTATAGTCAATCTAATTCAATATCACTTTCGTAACAAGATTAATGTTACAAAGAGGAGCAGACTAATACTTAAGTTATAATAATGATTTAGTTTGCTAGCATATAGTAAATGAAAAAACCTTTAACGAGCATGCTTAATTTTTTTAATAATTAATTTAAGTAATAATTAAAATTTAAATAATAATTAATTCGTAGGTTTGTTGAACATTACTTGAACGTCTAATAATCATTTGAAATATCATGGGTTTGAGGTGATAACTAATGGTGACATAGCATTAAGATGTGCATGTGCATTTTTTTTTTCCGTGATCGACAACAAAATATAATGTTCAGATTTAGATATATAAATTACTCTATTTTTACATGTCAAACCTAAACTAGAAATGCTAATACTTATAAATATATTTGATACTTTTTGACAACTTAAAAAGAAGCAACAAGCACAGATACATCCTCACATCACTCACCCTCTCTCTCTCTCTCTCTCTCTCTCTCTCTCTCTCTTGCGGCTTCTTTGTCCAAACGTTGTAGTCTCGCCTCGTGATCGTATCAAGGAAACCACGAGGAAACTACCGCAAGCAAGATGGGCAGTCAGGTCAATGGTCAAAGTCATGTATGCCCAAGACCAGTCAACGGAACCTTTCCTTGGTCCACCGACTCCTCCCACTACAATCTTGTCCTTCCAAGGTCAACCACAGCGCCCCACCGTAATAATCTACACGGTGACAAACTCAGTGGAGAGAGGATTGTTTAGAGTTTATGAGATAATCTTCTTTAACTGCAAGTAGATTACACGCATTACTCGTGTTGACATCTCTCCTATCATTTGAGGCTCATTTTTAATTATCGGATGCAATGGGATGAATTGTTCGGGATAAAATGGAGACAAATTATTTTCTGACTTCGGCCAAATCACTTGCTGGATATATAGTTCTTTAAAATTTCTGGCAACATGTGATTTTGCATTATTTTTGGAGCAGATAGGTTCGGGTAATAAATGGGACAAAGCAAGGAATTATTAATGTAATTCTACATTATTTACCTAATAAAAATCAAAAAAATAAGAGTGTATTTACCGACGAAAGGAGAAGAACAGAGAATTGCGTATGGATTTATATCAGCAATACGACAAGAAATATTAAATAAATTATCTCCAATTTGGTATATCACTCACGTGCCAAACACAAGAAGGAAGCTTCAAAGAAGCACGAGGCGTTGTCCCTTCTCCCCATCCTTAAAAGCCGCCTTCGCTCGCCGTCTCGCCTCCCAACTCGCAGTCACTCTTCGATCCTACTACACTCCCGCCCAGATGCGTATCCCCGAGACCGACGTTGCCCTCCTCGAGTATGTCCGGCGCTACCTCCTCGACGACCCCGAGCCTGACCCCTACGAGCTCAGCTCTTCCGCGGCCAGCTTACCTCGCGCGCCGACCTGCCACCGGAGCTCCAGCTTCGACGATCAGCGGAACTACGGATGGACGCCCTCGTCTGTCGAGCCCGTAGCGGCGGAGGAGAGGCATTACCGGGGAGTGAGGCGGCGGCCCTGGGGGAAGTTCGCGGCGGAGATACGCGACCCGGCCAAGAAGGGGGCTAGGGTGTGGCTGGGGACGTTCGACACCGCGGTGGACGCCGCCTTCGCCTACGACCGCGCCGCCTACCGGATGCGCGGCTCCCGCGCTCTGCTCAATTTCCCTTCACGGATCGGGTCGAAGCGGTCTGCGCCGGAGCCTGCTTCACCTTCTTCATCACTATCCTCCTCCTCCTCCTCCTCCTCCTCTCCTCGCTCTCCTTCAGAGAAGGCCTCGCCCAAGAGGAGGAGAAAGAAAGAGACGGGGACGGCCACCACATCGTCTTCTCTCCCGCCCGCGGCTCCCGGTTCGGTGTCGGAATCAGTTCAGGCGCACGCCGGTTCGCAATTCGTGAACCGAACCGGAATTGTCTCGGTTGGTCCGGTCGGACAACTAGCCCTTGTGTCGCATGTCTTCGTGAGTTGAAAGAAGTATGACAGTAAGAAAGATAAAGGAAGAAGTAGTGTTCCTGTCTCGAATAGGAAGAAATGTATGTCAGAGCGGAGGATTGAGAGAGAGAGAGAGAGAGAGAGAGAGAGAGAGAGAGAGAGATGTGTTCTTGTTATTTTGTACAAAACAAGCTTCCGAGACTGGATTTGATGTGCATCGACTAAATGACATTATGCTGTTATCTATATTGGTTTTGTTCCATATTTGTATTCAGTAACTTACATATAAATGACACTCTGCAAAATAATACATAAATTATTGCAAATAAGATTTTACAAGTCCAAGGTGAAGAACAAGAATTTACCATCGAAAAATAAAAGGTTAGCATGTTCTAATGTCGAAGAAGATAGATCGTTTAGCACGGCATAATGAATATAAATTTCAAAGGATAATCTAATCAAACCAAATCAAAGTCCCTTCAACGTTGTGTAGTATGAATCTTAAACCCTGATTACGAGTTTACTAGCATCTACTAAATTACATTTGCTCATTAAGATTAGTTTCTAACTCTTGTAATTTGCTATAAAATTAAACAAGAACAAGAAAGAAATTATAATTTTGTAGGATATTAAAAATGATGGGACATAATGTCAACGTAGGTGACTTCTTGAGATCGTTAGCTATGCCACATAAACAAGGAAGAGTGGGGGGGGAAAGGGGAGGAATAGATCTTGTTGGCATTTGTGTAATTAGGAACCAAAAGATCCATGTCATCATGCATTCCAATAAATATTTCATTAAATTCTCATCCGAAAAATCAAGAAATCAAGGAGAAAAAAAAGATTGAATTTCTTCTTCATTGAACAAGAAATCTCAATCTTTCCAATTCGTTTTAAAATTTAATAAGAAAATAAAAAAATAGATATTTGTAGGATTCTGAGAATGAAAGGATATAATCGATGAGAATAAATCTAAAAGAAAGATGTGCAAATCTTTAACTAATTCGATTGGATTGTTTCATAACATTGGCTGTTCGAAATGAGATACAAGCTGCTTGTTAAGATTGTTCTTTGTGCTAAAACCCAATAAAAATGGGGGAAACACAATCTTGTAGGCGTCTGTGCATTGAAATCTAAAAGATTGGTGCCGTCAAATTCCAATAAATGTTTCGTTAAGCCATCATCATGGTTTTCATTCATTTGGCGACCCAAAATTCAAGAAATCAACAAGATAATGAAAGAACGAAGAAGAGGAAAAGGGGAGAATGGATCTTACTATAAGAAAAAATTGGGACATCGAATATATCAGCTCTAACCCTCCTGACGAAGATTCTTACAACGGATTTTTTTTTACTTGGGTTTGCAGTTCATTGTTCTTGGAGTCACAAAAGGCTACTTGACACGGTGATTAGAACTTACAAGGGTTTAACCTGGTTTGTCTCGCTCCATGCATCGAGTTAGCAAGTTGGCTGGTGTTGAACAACTTGACACGAGTAACCCTGGTCAAACAAGATAGCCATGGTCCCAAGCCATGAAACCGCTAGTTTCTGAAGATTACCGCTTCAGGCACGCGAGGTTGAAGAGTCGGCAGAAGGCCATGTGTGGGATCTTGTGACCTCATAGCTTCTTTAACTCTCCCAAGTGCAGGATAGGTTACAGAATCCAGGGCGTGTTCATGGTCTTAGATGCTACTCGAAGACTTTTTCCAATGTCAAAACCCAATTCAGCCCATTTATGCCGCTTCTCGAGAGCATGTTGAGCCCACCGATTGCCAAGCTCAATCGACAGCACCGAGCTCGACCCGTCGCAGATCAACCCGAGACCTCCGCCGACCCACCATCGTCTTCGACCTTTGGCTCGCCTCGCTTGTATCGCTCCATGTAAGCCAAGGCTGCCGCCCACGCGTCACCCCCTTGCCGCATGCACACCAGCTCTCATCAGGAATCCCGGGCACGCGTCACGTATGCTCCCCACTATATTAAGCCCTTGTTCAGCCCTCACCCTCTCAGAGAAGCAAACTGAAGGTTATCGTCTCCTCTTGATTGATTTAGATGGCAGAGTATATCAGAGACCGGCCGCCGCAGCAGATGCAGATGCAGCAGCAGCAGCAGCCGACGTCGCATACGGTGGTGAAGGCGGTGACCGCAGCGATGGCGGGAGGGTCGATGCTGGTTCTGTCCGGGCTGACGTTGGCGGTGACCGTCATCGGCCTGACGGTGGCGACGCCGCTGCTGGTCATCTTCAGCCCGGTGCTGGTCCCCGCCGCGATCGCCGTCTTCCTGGTTGCCACCGGCTTTCTCACCTCCGGGGGTTTCGGCCTGGCGGCCCTCTCGGTGCTGTCGTGGATGTACAAGTACCTGACGGGGAAGCACCCGCCGGGAGCCGACCAGCTCGACCAAGCCCGGCAACGCCTCACCTCCAAGGCTCGCGACATTAAGGAGTCGGCGCAGCAGCGCATCGACCAGGCCACCCAGTGATCACAACATGCTCTCCCATCTGTAATAATGGATGTGAACGATGCCAACCCTAAACCCTTCTACCTGCAGTTCCTGTCTCCCCTTTTTCTTATGTAATGGCTCTATCTCGTCTGTTAAATGCTACCTTCGCTTGTTTCTAAGGTAAATTATCGTGTCTTGGCAACCTCCATTCGTAATAAATTAATGGAACTGCAACCTGTGGTGTCTGAAACATAACCCATTGATGATGTTACCAACGTGCGACAAATACGTTGACGACCGGCATCTCATGCATGCACTTGTCTCTTCTCCCCCGGCATGGCGTGTTGTGGCGCAATGAACGATCGATCGAAGAGACTGCTTTGCACGAGACACCTTCCTTCGGCATGGCTGCCAGTTGTTGGGGCATTGGCGTAACGCGTCGACTGCAAGCAAATGCGAAGAAAGCGAAGGGTGCATGCGAGCGTCGGGGCTGGTCACAAGCGTTCCGCACGCAGTGGAAATCAACGACATGCTCGGCTCCTCCTTTCTCGGAGACTGCTCACACCCTCTCTGACATAATCTACACATGTTTCAGTAATGTTTACTGTATCACAAATTCTTCGTAGGTAAAGAGATGAGTCCTGAATCGTGTTGGGAAAGGTTGCAGATGTCAATTTCGTCGACGCTAGAGGATTTAAATGAACATGATGACAGAGGAAAGTGGATGTCTACGTCGACGAGCCACGAGAGTCAAACAAGGATTGTCTATTACAGCGTGCAAGCTTTTAGGCACCACCACTGCACCAAGACATCATCACCTTTAAGGGCAATTCTGGTCATCCAAGTAAAGTAGCATCAGAAACATCAGAAACGCTGGGAACATCATCTCCGACCTGATAAGGTGGCGGTGGTGGGTGGTTGACGATTCGATAGCCCGCCCACAACTTTTCGACGCAATATCTTGAGGCTCCGAAGTGTCGTATGATTCACACACCCACTTATAAATACCCCACACATTAAAGGAAACAACATTAGCAAGGAGATCTACATGCAAGTCCAGGAGCAGCAGCTTCAAATGACGACCCTCTTTCTTTTCTTGTTGCTTGCCTTGCCGTGGTTTGCTCACTCTTTCGTTGACAGGATGAGAGGTGCAACCAACGAAGAGCAACCCGGTGGTGGTGGTGGAGGTGCGCATGATGGCAGCAGCGGCTCTGGCCATGGCTCCGGCCCCGGTGGCAGCTGGGACTACGGTTGGGCGTGGGGGTCAAGTCCCGGGGGAGGGTGGGGCTATGGCTCGGGCTATAGCCAAACTCCAACCGGCAACGGGAAGGGCTACGGATTCGGGTTCGGGCATGGAACTGGGTCGGGATCGTCGTCGGGTTATGGATTCGGTGCCGGCAGCAGCGGCAGCGAACCGGAGAGAGGAAATTATGGGTTTGGGGGTGGATATGGAGGATCGGGTGGTGGCTATGGAGGATCGCATGGTGGCTTCGGTGCAGGTGGTGGTGGCTATGGAGGACTGGGTGATGGCTTCGGTGCAGGTGGTGGTGGCTATGGAGGACCGCATGGTGGCTTCGGTGCAGGCGGTGGTGGCTATGGAGGACCGGGTGATGGCTTCGGTGCAGGTGGTGGTGGCTATGGAGGACCGCATGGTGGCTACGGTGCAGGTGGCGGCGGCTATGGAGGACCGGGTGATGGCTTCGGTGCAAGTGGTGGTGGATATGGAGGACCGGGTGGTGGCTTTGATGCAGGTGGTGGTGGTGGATGGAGCTTCCGTGGTGGACGGCCGCCGCAGTACTGGGATTACAACTGCTGTTAAGGACATGCAAAACTGTGCATCCCAATCAGATGATCTAATTTAGATTCACATATGCCTCCTCACAGAAAATTATATGAGAACAACTCTCTTGACCTTACCACGGTCGTTTTGATTTTGATTTCTGAACCACAGAACGATAGTCTTTCCAATAATAATGAGATATATAAAATTAAAAAAACCATCGGAATCTGCAACTCGTGCCATATAATTTATGTGTAATATATATATATATATATATATATATATATATATATATATATATATATATGCCATGTGGGGAAGACATGATGGAGGAAGCTCGCATGGCCAGCTTCTAACTTTTGATACAGCTCTGGTGGGAGGAAGCTGATATCTTCACATACAAAATAGCAGGATGTGGCCTACTTAATTGTTGTAGTAACCATCTCCACATAGTTTACTTCTTTCCTCTATATGGAAGAGATGATAGCATATCCATCCCGAATCTCACAACTATCACCCTTGTAGTTAGTGGTTGGCACAATATAACGTGGACCTGAAGAACACATCTCCCTCCACTTCACATCATGAATGCCAACCATGAATCTAAATTAGCAGCTTAATTACTGAATCGTTCTGCATCTGATAAGAAAATTATGCACAGGCTGTTGGAATGCAGGGAAACGAGAACTGAAGAGGGAGTGGTATCATTTGTTTGACCCACTGATTAGTGCATAACTACGTGCCAGAAAAGACCAAATGAACTGCTACTTGCTTCTGCTGGCAGCTGCTGCTGGGGTCTTCCTCTGTCGAACAGCTGTGAAGCCTCGGGGGAGATGGGGGCGATTCCAGGTACATTTCCCTCTGAAGAATGGAGCAGTAAGCGGTGAACATGACCGGAGTTATGTTAAGCTCGAAGCCTATGCCGAATAAGAAATCGACTTCTAAGTAGTTCATCTCCACCAAGTTGATCCCCCCCACCTTTGCAAAGTATGCGTTGTTGTAGTGTCTGCACACAGATATACAGAGAGAGAGAGAGAGAGAGAGAGAGAGAGAGAGAGAATAATTAGCAGTAATTATACGAACATTGATGAGGAAAATACTATGACATGGGGAATTTATGAACACTGTACCGGAGAAGAGGTTAATGTCAGCATGCCAGTTTGTAAGAGATTGTAATTTGTGTTTAACTACTACTAAATTTATCTTGGCGGATTTAATCCTTATCATCAGGAAAACCATCATCTTGATTGTGAAACCAGTTAGGAAATCATGGAGAAAATTTTTGATACTACTCATGCTCGCCCATGGAATAATACTTACGCAAGAATTCCTTTGATGGCACGCCCACCTTATTCCAAGTAGAGAGAGAGAGAGAGAGAGAGAGAGAGAGAGAGAGAGAGAGAGAGAGAGAGAGAGAGAGAGAGCGCTCCTACAAGAAAGAAAATGAGACCACACCACTTCCGTTGCTTACAGGTCATCCACGAATTTGACGGCGGCGAGGACGCTGGTGATGAGGAAGCGGTGGACGTTGAGCGAGTGGAGGGAGACGGCCGGGTGGCGCCGCAGGAAGCGGTCGAGGTAGATGTAGGCGGCGACGTAGCACGAGAGGCTGCAGCCGGCGTACCGGAAGATGCGCTCGAGGTAGCACCGCACCGAGATGGACGGCTTCGTCAACCCGTGGAAGGCCGAGGCGCAGTGGTGCGGCGCCACGGGGCGGCCGCGGACGTCGTCGTTGCGCTCCGCGAGCCTTTCGAGGATGGTGGAGAGGACGGAGACGACTCCTGGGACTGCATGGTACTCCTCCACCATCCCCGCCATTGGACCGTCTCTTTCAATAGCTGGTAATTGGAGACAGAGAGGTCCAATCTAATATATATATATATATATATATATATCGAGAGAGAGAGAGAGAGAGAGAGAGAGAGAGAGAGAGAGAGAGAGAGAGAGAGAGAGAGAGAGAATGAAGTGTTATCACCCAAGGATTTATGATGGACCGACGGACAATGACTTGAAGTCATTTACATCAATCTATCTTTTTGCTTGATCTAAGAAGTAAATCTAGCAAATGAAGGCATCTTAAAGTCTTTGATAGGTTCAACATCACCACTAATGTTAACTGTCATCAGTATCAGCCAACATGAAACACATTGGAGAGAAGGTTCCAAGTTAATGACTACAACAGAGGTGGTTGATCTCCTGGCTTTGTTTCCTCATTAGCCAAGAAAGATGGGAAAGGTTGCCCCCAGTGGCATCAAATCAACAGGGAATGGATAAGTTTGGCGATTTAGGGTTGGGCTACAGGACAGCAGTTTACAGCACACACAGCAATCTGCCATCTGCCTCCACCGCAGCTGGCAATTCACAAGTTGCAGATGCATGCACATTGCATATTTTATATTGATGGAATACAGTAGATGCCTTTCTTCCTTTTCCTTCATGACTTCAATGCCATGGGCTGCTTCTTATATCCTCTATCTTAGCACTGTAATTAAGCAAGTCTTATTATAATTTTAGACACCTATCAAATTCAATATGTAAAGATATCAAATACCAATATAAAGATATCAAATACCAATATTTGAGTCACTTCTTTTTTGAAAAAAAAAAGACTAAGTTGGCATGGCTAACATTGATGACCACTTAGGATGTTGACATAAACTCCAAAGTGAACTTATAATTAATTATTGGCTTTGAGTTTGATCTGCTTGACAAAAGCCAACAGCAATCAATTCCTGTGGAATAACGGAAGAATTAATAGGCTCACAACATTATGATGCCAAGGCAGGGGTGGCATAGTACGTCAGCCTTGTAAGGATGAGTTGGCCCTGTCTTTTGCTGTTACGCCCATTTGTAGAAAGATAAATTAGTAATAATAAGATCAATGGATAACTAGCTTTAACAAATCCTATGGTGTCTTTTTTAAACCTTTTGCAGTATCTGTTTCTATAATAAGAATATAAGCTATATTAAGTTTGTGTAAGCTATAATTTTAGAAGTCTTAATTATATTTAAATTAAAACACTTTAATAAATTAGGATTTGTTTCTATAAATGCATCTCCTGTGATAGGGTTTGGGTGAGAGAGAGAGAGAATCAAGGCATTTTGAGTGTTGTTAGAGGAGATTTCTAAGATTTTTAGAGAGAATTTAAAGAATTTTTTTTTCAGATTTATGTAAGAGAATACACAAGGATAATCATACTTAAGTGGGGATAACTCAAGAGCCCTGTAATTAATATCATATATTAAATAATTTAATTTTCTCAAGCTTGTTGAATAATATTAAATCTTGCTTTAGCTTTTTTGCTTTTGATTGTTGATCTATGATGGATTTCTCTTTTGGTCTTTAATTTATCTCTCCTTCTCTAACAAAATGGTATTGTAGTCCAAAAAAATAATAATAATAATTAGATATTCAATAAGGATGCCATTGATTGTTTTTTTTTGTTAATTTTACTATAGAAAAATTTTATTAAAAAAATAATTTTACCTTATGACAGAAGATGAAAGATCTTTTTATTCAAAAGACCTAACAAGAATGTTAAAGAGATGAGCAAGCGAATTAGAAAAAATAAGTGATGAAGATTAAGAGGAACTTGAGAGAAAGGACATGAGTACTATTCGTCTTTATATCATTGATAATATTATAAATAATGTTATTAATGTTGACTCCATCGTGGTTATTTGAGATAAGTTTAAAAAGTTTTATCTACTAAAAGCTTAACTAACAAGTTATATCCGAAATAAAAGTTATATAGACGGAAGATAAATGAATGTTGAGACTTAGATATAGATATATATATATATATATCTTAAAATATTCAAAAAAATATTAGATCAACTAAAGAAATTTCATATAAAAATTGATGAAAAAGATAAGTTATTGTTGCTTTTTTACATCGTTCGTCGACTCTTATGACAACTCTGTAAATATGATATTATGTAAAAATGATACACTAATTTTGAAATAAGTTGAAAAAATCTTAATATCTCATGCTACTAGAAAAAGGATAAATATGAGAATACTGATCACGAGACATTAGCTACTTAGAATGAGGTTGGACGAGAAGGAATTTCTAATAGAGGTAGATATCAGTGTGGTAGGTTTACATTAAGAATCAAGCCTTTGAATTATATTTAGTAATATAAATGTGAAGAGTATAAATATATCAGACAAAATTGTCTAAAAAAGATAAAAAGAAGAGGCTGACGAATGTTCTTTTGTGATGAATGATGATAGAGATATGCTTACAATCCTCAAATGTAACAATACATTTTTCTAGAAATATTGGTTTTTAGATTCTATTTATGTTACTTATGAAAATAATTATTTTGATTCATCAAATGACAAGATGACTAGTAAGTTGAGTTTGAGTGATGACTTCACAATGAAAGTCATGAGTATTAATAAAGTAAAGATCATAAGCAAAGATCAAAATGATTAATGAAGTGATGCATACTTAGAAAGATACGACTTATGTTGCAAAGATATGAAATAGTCTAATTTATTTTTAGACTTTTAGATTTTTAGGGTTACTATTACATGGCTAGAGGTGGAGTCTTAAAAGTTATTCAAGATTGCACCGAGAATTATATCATCTGAAAGGAATACAATATAGACTTCAAATATTCGAAAACAAATTACATGTGCAAGAGATGATAAGTACTTACGAAAGCAAGTTTTGTTCATGGTACAAAAATGAAAGATAATATTCATGATTAAAAAATTATAAAAAAAATCATATTAGTTGTAAGATAGTAATATAGATATTTCTCTCCGAAATCAAATAGTGATATTAATTTGATTCCAACTATGTATAATGAATTGTCATGCTTATTGGAATAAATTGATTCCATTTATATAGTTACAATGAAATTTTCAAGCCAATAGTTTAATTCTTGTAAAAGGCAAAAAATGAAAAAAAATACTTTGAATGCTCTTAAAAATTGTGTTTAAGATTTTTAAAAAAATTAAGAGAAAATTATTAAATTATAAGATAATTTAATGCAAGAGAGTGTAAAGGGGTTCAAAGTAGAGTGAGAATAACTTAACATCTTACAATTAATCTCATATATTAAGATTTTATTTTATTTTTATAAATATAAATAAAATTTATTTAATTATATTAAATATTATATTGATTTTTAATATAATTTTGATTATTAATCTAATGAATTTTTCTTTTTGATCGATTTCTTCTCCCCCTGACTACTTGCAAGTTAAGTCATCTATCAACTTTTTCCTTTAGTTTTCTTTGAAGGAGTAAAATCTGCAGCAGCAGAAGAAAAAAATGTGACATGCGCTTTATGTGGCTGTCACTTCAGCTTTCCTGTCATGTAATGTAGGTGTACTTCTACATGCTTCATTGGACACTGAAGTCATCCGAAACCTTACGGAGGAAGACAAATCTCCTAGATATTTATAAAAGCCGGAGAGAGAACAGTGGGACAGCATTATTATTGCCGTGTGACTCGTTCTTCCAAGCTACTCTTCACAGTTCATTTTGTCAGGCTTCCTCCGGTTGCAGCTCATTCAAGATAGCCTCTTCCTCCATAAATCCCACCTCTCAGAGTCTCCTTCTCAATCAAGATGACTAAATCCTTCTTCTCTTCCTTGGGACAGACATCAGATGTTTAGCGGACACTGCCGATAACAAGCAGCTTCTTCATCTTGTGGCTCTTCTTGTAATGTTTTGAACGGAGTGTCAGGTCCTAAAGCCACTTTTAACCCTCTCGATTACACATGGATCCCAGTCCACAATGGTTGGGGCGAAAGAACCTCATCAGTACGGCAATGTCTTGCAACTTCACACCACAATACCATGAATCAGATGACCCATGTCCAGCTCAAGCTAACATTTTCTTGCATGCTTCATGCTCGGTCCACCGTGTGGGGGTGTGGGGGGGTTTGGCCAATTCAATGCAGAGTCCAGGCTGCCCGTGGACTGTCGGCTGGAAGGCAATCCTAAGAAACCTGTGGCTTGTGATTCTTGCAATGTGAGGTGTTGTTCCAGCGTTTCCAACATTAGGTGAGCTTGTGTACCAAACACGAGTGTTTCCCATCTTAAGGCAACTCACATTTGAAGAGGGTTTAGACCAATTACAATTTGCATGTTAACATACCAAAGAGCTCACACTATACTTAATAGCACTCAAAGTAACTCATCACTCCCCATAGTTATTCCACAACAACGTGACCAAACCGTTCATTTCATCACCACCGGCAATTTTGAACCGTTCAATCGTCGGGTAGCGTGACACTGACCACCACTTGTGGATCACCCTCCGCATCAGGCGGTATCATCACCACCACAAGTCGCCCGTCTCCAGACGACACGATCCGGCACGACACGTGCACGGGTTTACTCCCCTGCACGAGAATCAACTCCTCGACCCCGAGTTGGTCCCACCAAACCACATCCAAGGCCTCGGCCGACGAACCCTGGCTCGGGTTCGCACGTGGCTCGACCCTCAACTCGCCGCCGTGATCGCTGATCAGGAGGCAGAACCCTGGCGCCGCCTCCACGTGCAGCCTCCTCGTAGCCTCCCGGAGGCAAGCCACCGCGAGTTGGCCGTAGGATCGCGTGATGGCATCCCGATCGCCCTTGAAGAGCATGGTGGTGGTGGAGGAGGGAGAGTGGACCGGACTCGACTCGAGTTCGACCGATTTGAGATGGCGTGAGCGATCGGGCCTTTGGAAGTAGCCGAGGTGGAACATGGGCGACTTGCTGAGCCGCATGTGCGTGTGGGTTTGGGCCCATGAGTTCAGGAAGCGCGTCAAGAACAAGGGGTCGGCCAGCAGCAGGCTGCAGCTTATACCGATGGAGTATCCATCTCCCCGGAACTCAGTCACCTGCAAGCAGCAGCCACGGTTAGAATGCCATCAACTCTTCTTTCTCTTTTTAGGTACGCTGTAGAGGGAGACCTGGATGTAGAACAGTGCAGAGAAGTTGGGAGACTGCACGTCCACGTCCTCCCAGTACGCCAAGTGCGCCTCCCTGCCATTCCTGTCCTTGGAGGCCAAGAAATCGGACATGGTCGTCTCGGCGGTGGCCTGCACCAGCCTGACTCCGGAGTCGTTGAACTTCACCTCCCAGCCGTCGTCCCGGCGGAGCCGGCCGGAGAGCACCGGGTGGCCGGGCAGCGCCGCGCTGAGCGACTCCTTGATCCACGCCGCGATCGCCAGCGGCGACTCCTCCCCGGCCTTGGTGTAGTACCACACCGCCTGGAACCGGCTCTGCAGCACCTCCGGGCCCAGCGGCGCCGCCGTGGAGATCCGCCGCGCCTGCCCCGGTGCAGTCACCTTCCCCGGCGGTGCCGTCTGGATGGCGTCGACGTGGAGCATCCTCGGCGTGGATGGATCGGCGGCCATCTTGGCTTCTCAGCGCGCAAGGCAAACCAAGACCAAGGATGGTGATGAGGTGGGATCGATGAAGCTTCACACCAGCGTGAGCTTTTAAAGGCCATCGGAATCACGTAATTAGATGATATTGCGGCGGCTTACAATTGCAACAGTGATGATCGCATGACATGCTCGATATGATGTTGGGTCGCACTCGGACGTGAAGTGCATTGATTACATTAGCGAGTCAAGCAATTGAGCATCGATTAGTTGGGCTAACCCAACTAATGAGAGGGGCAATTGGGTTGCCAGATTGCAGCTAATAATATCTACCAATTTGATAGATGCATTAATGCTGTTTTTTTGCTTTGAAATGGGGTGTACTTGATGCAGTTGATGTAGTCGTACCATGCAATATAATCTCCTATTTTAATCATAGACGTAACATAAATTATACATGACTGCCGCCTTTACATCCCCAATTTGGGCCCAAACAGGTGTATGAATTTGGTATTCCGTCCAACAACCAGCCACCTGTTTCTCCAATTAAGAATCTTTCCTTCTCAAGCCACAATTCTTGGAACTAAAACATCGACTTAAAGTAGTTCTCTGCCTCTGTCTTCCTGACTCAAATTTCTCAAGTTAAACAAAATGGTGGGTAAGGAAGGCTATTTGTTTCCTTCCTGATAGCATCACACATTAGAGTTGTTTGCCCAAATGACCCAAGTGGGAAACGAGCCACACAGCAACACGAGCTTGTTCTTTTGTCATATGAAGGGCGCAGCCAAATGCCGTTTAGCTGCTGCACACACAAACACCGGTCAGGCATTTCATCAAACAAGAAGCGACAAGAAGACGATATCGATATGTCCGCGAGGGACACGAAGCTCGCCAAGACAACAGGTGAACGAGCAACACCCAAGAGCTATCACCATGACTTGCACACCAACAGCAGCAGCAGCAGCTCAACACGAATCGTGATCCTGCGTCTTCAGGCTATCGTATAATACCTGCGAATCCATTGGCCCCTCCTGAGGGAGGGAGGCCCAAATGGCTCTTCCTCAACAATGGTGGCTTAAATAATGGGTATCAGCATTCTATCACGAGCACGTGTCAGGTAGCAAATCCACTCCGCCGTTGTCGAGCTCGGCCTCGCCATCGATTGCTTCGTCCCGGCCGATCTCTGCCAATCTTCACGTGCCGCAGGTTGTCGGACATCCGCCGCCTGTTCGACGAATGGCATAACGGAACGTGGTCGCGTCGAACTCCTTCGTTCGCAATGCTGCATCCATTTGCTGGCGGAAGGAACTCGTATCGGAGTGTGGTGATATGGCCATGACCAGAGGAGTGTTCGAGAGATGAACAGGAACACGCCCGCCACCAGAATACAGGTGAGAACGCAATAGAGCAGTGATGCGGCGGCGGAGGACTGCTGGATCAGGTTGAAACTTTGACATGTTCTGTAACATCTTTGATTGGACTTCCACAAACATCCGCTGGTGGTCTGAGTCCGGCTCGAGTTAGGCAAAAATCTATCTTTTCATGGTCGCCCGCAAACTTTGTTTTCAAGGCGGCAGAATAAAAGCTTTTGATCGAGCTTCTCTATCGTGGGGAGGTCCGACGCCGCGGTCGACGGAAGAAGCCGGCCATCGCGTTCACTCCCTTGTTCGGTCAACGCAGCCACGGGTGTGGATTGGCAGTAGATGACGTGGCCGCTTTTCATACGAGTATCGTGGCGAATACGGAATTCCTCGCCTTGATTTGCATACGTTGACCGACCGGGTCATGTTTGATGGCCTCCTTGTGCCAATTAACTTCCACGGTGAACCATGTCTCCCAACGACGATACGAGTACAAATCCGGGGGGATACAAACACTACACCTAGAATCCAAGACGTCCATGTAGATCTAATGACCAGTAACTTGAATCGTTCGTACATGTTTCAGTAATACAATGGAGAAAACGGTGGTTGAACGTAACACCAGCCGCAATCCGAACCCAAATCAACTTACACAACATAAGGCATCGCAGGTTTGAATCGATACAACCGTCCGTGTGGATTCGTTGGTCGAGTTGCAGTCGGTAGATTTTTTCTTCGGCGTGCAAGATTAATACAAAGAGCCGTCGCTTTAACTCGTTCAACGCACGCACACGATGCAAATGTTGACTTCCTATATTTATTTTGATCAACGCGGTGCCATGACTGCTGGCACTTCCCACGACCTCTCTCTCTATATATATATCTACGCGGCTGCTGCTGTTTCCGCCCCACGTTTCGTTGTCCTTGCATTGCACCATCGACCAAGTGGCCGCGCATTGTTCCGACATCAACTGCGACGCACAGGCAACTCAAATCCTGCTTTCGCTCTTCTGATACATATGACCGTAGGAACTGCCGCCGCCGTGGCACCACCCCGCCACGTCTCTCCCTCCCGCGCCTCCTTGCCTTCTCGCCATGGCTCCCCCCTCAACCCCCAGTCTTCCCGCCCTACGTCCGTCAAAGGCAGCAGCGCCACCACCGCGGTCACCACCTCCGCTACCAAGATCCATCTCGCCAACCTCGATCGCGTCCTCCTCAAACCCTCGCCGCCGCAACCTACTTTTCAACCCGAGCGTGACCTCATGCAGCATTCCAACAACCAGCGCAGCGGTGCCGGCGAAAGAGGAGGGATGATGATGAACCCGTTCAACCTGGCTTCTCTATTTCCTGATTTGTTCAGGAAGCAGGCGGCCGACGAGATAATGTCCCCTCGGAGCTTGACCCGCCTCCAGCGCCTCCTCTCCGATAGCTTGCGATCCTCCCCAAAGAACTTCATCGCCGCCAATTGGCGCCAGATTCACGGCGTCACGGGTTGGTCGGGCCTCCTCGAACCCCTCGACGAGAACCTCCGCCGTGAGCTCGTCCGGTATGGCGACTTCGTCCAGGCTGCCTACCACGCCTTCCACTCCCTTCCCTCGCCCGTCAGCCCCGCTGCATCGCCTTCCTCTCGTCACCGCCACCTCCTACTCCCTGACCGTTTCTACCGCCCCACCAAGTCCCTCTTCGCCACTTCCTCTCTCGACCTCCCGGACTGGGCGCAGCCCGCTGCCCCGCAGTGGCTCACCCAGCGCTCCAGCTGGATCGGCTACGTCGCCGTCTGCGACAACGATCGCGAGGTCCGCCGCATGGGGCGACGCGACGTCACAATCGTCCTCCGCGGCACCGCCACCTGCCTCGAGTGGGCCGAGAATCTACGCACGGCCCTCGTCCCCGTGGACTCCGAAGCTGAAGCCGCTGTCGAAGTTGGCCAACGAGGCGTGCCGAAGGTGGCTTGCGGGTTCCGCAGCCTGCACAAGACGGCTGGGGAGCACGTGCCGAGCCTCGCGACGGCGGTGGTGGAGGAGGTGCGTCGCCTCATGGAGGTCTACGAGGGGGAGGAGCTCAGCATCACGGTGACCGGCCACAGCCTGGGGGCGGCCCTGGCACTGTTAGTGGCGGACGAGCTGAGCACGTGCGCCCCGTGTGTGCCGCCCATCGCAGTGGTCTCCTTCGGCGGGCCGCGCGTGGGGAACCGCGCGTTCGCCGAAAGGCTGAAGCGGAGGGGTGTCAACGTGCTGCGGGTGGTCAACGACAAGGACGTCGTCACGATGGTACCGTCGGCGGCGGGGCTGCCGCACCTCAGCGAGGAGTACGTGCACGTGGGTTCGGAGCTGAGGGTGGACAACCGGGATTCGCCCTACCTCAGGCCCGACGCCGGACCCGCTTGCTGCCACGACCTGGAGGCCTACCTCCACCTGGTGGACGGGTTCATGGGAACCGGGTTCGGGTTCCGGTCCGACGCCAAGAGGAGCCTGGTCCGGCTTCTGGAGCTGCAACGGCCCAACATCAAGAAGGCCTATCTGAGCCGGGCGCAAGCTATAAGGCTCAACCCAGTCGACGTCGCTCGCCCGGTTCATAACAACGATCCGGCTTGCCTCGCGAGTCCGTCCGTCTGAGCCGGACGGTCGCACCTAATTTGATTTATTGGTTTCTCCTCCTCCTTGTATACATGAAGATGGAGAATTGTATACGACTTGACCTAAGTTTGATTTGTTGAATCAAGTGGATTCTTCTTTAATCGAAGATATAAAAATTAAGAAGGGTTAATTGGATGATTATTATATGATTAACGCGGGGTTTATGACTATTATATTACGACTTAGTTCGGGCTAATGCGTGGGCCGTTCCACGTCTCGGCCCATTTTACCGAGCGGAAAAGGCGCAATCAGAATCTCCCGCGAAACTCCTCGCGGGAAATTTTTGAATAGAGGTAGAAAACCCACTAAAACGCGGGGTTCTTCCATTCCTGCCGCCATGGCGCAATCACCAGAATGCGCCGCAGAGGCCGCCGCCCTCTCTCCCGACGACCCCCGCCGATCCCAGGTACAGTACATCGCGCCTCTCTCTGGCCGAATCTGAGCTCGAAGCTTTTTCTTCCATGTCCTCATCTACTGAATCCTTGTGTAGGATTGGGAAGGTTGTTCGCGGCCGCACTCATTCCCCTCCCGTGAGTCCTCTCTGTCTTCCTTCTCCTCCCCTGCTCTTCTCCGTTTTGCGTGCGTGTGCTCGTCTACTGAGATTCTTTTCCCGTCACTCAGAGCCCCCCGACATCAGCAACTGGTTCTCTAGCTATGTGTACGAGTCGCCGGATTCTCTGGGTCTTCCCGATGGTCTCGGTAGTCCTCTACTGCTTGAGGAAGACGAAAGCCGAACCCAAGAACCAGTGGACGGTTCCTCTACATCTAAGGTATTGCTTCTCCATCACATCATTATGTCGGGGTCGGTTGAATGGCTAATTTCTCACTCCACCTCCATCAATCCGACTTTGTACATCTATAGGATTACAATTTGGTTAATTTCCCAACGCACGGGAGGAACTCGTATCACATCGTAGGCTTATCTTTTGGGTCCTGCAAAAAAGCTGGTTCTTTTATGCTGAAAGAGAACAACCAGGATTCGTTGCTGGGAGATGGAGGGAAACCTTGTAGAGGAAATGATGGTGTTTGCAGTGACTACAGCAATCGTAGCCTCGATAAGAGCTCCGCTTCATCTGATGAGAGAATACTCGAGAGGACAAATTGCCATGGGCATCAAGAAAGCCATACCAATGGGCTGTCGCCAAAGCAGTGGGTTGAAGATGATGGCTTTGTTTCTGTGAAGAGTAAGGATCGTTCAAGGGCCAGTGACATCCTACAGATGCTGCCAAATCAATGGAATGATTGCTCGAATAGGAACGAGAACACGGGAAGGAATAAAAAAGAATGGTTTGGAGAAACTGATCATGTACAGCCAAAGAGAAAGTTGAATCTGAAGAAGGTGCTCGGTGAGGAACTTCTCGCAACGCTTTCTGTAGAAAAGGGGGGCTGTATGCCTTCATCTGCTTCGGGTTCAGAGCGTACTTCAGCAGCAGCAGCAGCAGCAGCAAGTCTTGTGCAGAACAAGGGCTGCGACAGGACTGATGGGAGAAATTGGTTCGAAGATAGAGATGTAATGCACGTTGACAACACTAAAAAGCAGCAGGAAAAAGATGGGAGACGACCTAAAGAAGAAGGTGGAGTCATCAGACCAACATCAATGGAACAGCCAGAGGACAAGAATGGAGCTCCGAGAAGTCCTCTGGGGGACAAATCCAATCAACAAGCCATGGTCGCAGCAGCATCAGAGATCCCTGGGAAATGGCGATGTCCTCGCAAGGCCAAGGTGGACATGGGTCCTCCGAAGAAGCAACTGAGGCTGGATCGCTGGTTCCATCTCTCTCATGGCCGCCCTACCATCACATGAACTCCCAGTGCACGCCGCAGAGGCATGCTACTTCTGTTTCTGCTGCAAGTGCTGGTTGAAAAGAGGAAGACATGATTGTTGCAGTCAAACAGTACCATTGCAATGGCCAACAAGGTTCACATGTTTGCTTGCTCCACCATTGTTGTAGATGATCAATAGATGTGAGGTATCATTGAGGTCCACACTCCCCCAGTCTCCTTCTCTTTTCTGGGGTCTAAAGTAGCAAGGAATCATTCATCACAGAGGCTGGGACAGTGTCCCCCCCCAATTCACCCAATTCCAACACCCTTGTGCAAAGAAAGGAATTAGGGTTGAATGGGAGGATCCCCATGCATTACTTGTCAGAAAAAAGAAGGTGAAATAATGACCATCAAGATCTAAACCTAATCATTTACTCACAAGCGGAAGCTTAGATCTTCGAACCCTGTTCTTCTTCTCCTAGAATCGATGGTGTCACTGATTGATCGTTAGCCTAACATGTAGGGTTTGATTGGACTTTATATGTTCTCATATATATGGTTAGTGTCGAAATTTATCTAACAGTAGATATTATTAATTTATATGATCAGGGAGTATTCACTATATATAATTAAGAGAGATTTATGATTCTTAGGATTTGAATGGTTTAAAAAATTATATTAGCTTGAATTATTCTCTTATAAAAAACCTCCTTTAGTTTTTTTTTTTTGACTAATTCTGAGTTTGAGAGGTGGTGTAAAATATTCAGAAGGAAGATAAAATTTCTTTTCTGATAAACTATTGTGATGGTCTACAACATCAGCATGCGTCTCACAGGTGCAGAGGGTGCCATGAGTGGATCATATTGGAGAGGAAGAGACAAAATTATACCACCAACAAAAAAAAAAAAAAAAAGATGGGTCAAACAGGTCACAATGTGGCTTTCTTGGTCAACTTGACCATCAATTATTGGTGGGACATTGTGGTTATGCGAAACATTCATCATGTTGGATTTTGATCCCAATACTGCCTAAAAGATTTAAATGAGGATCAACTTTAATTGTGAATTATATATATGCCTCCATCTAAAAACAAATGCAATTATCGTGGTAAATTTTTTTTTAAATTTCAATTGATAATTACATTTTGTGATCGCTGCAGACAATTATATGACTGCTATAACGTCGCATCATTAGCCGACATGATGGTCCCACCACGAAAGATGGGCGGTCGAGATCTCACCAAGAACCGACGCGGTCAAGGGCGTCGGACGGTGATCGCGTGCGTGGGTTGGTGTCCGCGTTGGTGCGGGTGGCGACGCGGCCGGTGGGTTGGTGTCGCTGGACGAGGGAGCAAGTGGGGTCCGCTGTTGGCCAGGCGACTATTGGCCGTCGGATCGACCCATCGTGCAATGTAAGTCGTCGATCGGTTGATGCAAGCCACCCCAATTGCCCGCTCTTGCCACTCGGTGCCTCCTACTGGGTAGCGGACACGATTGGGTAATCTCGGTCGGACCCACTTCCGGGCCTCTAAAGTTCAAGCGGGACGGGGAAACAGAGAAATCCGTTGCTGCTCTTTTCAGTTCTTCCCACTGCTGCTTCTGCCACTGTCTCTCGCTTGCTTTCCGCGGAGAAGAGGGTAAGGAAACCCTAACATCGAGCTCAAGAAACCCTTTTCTGAATCTTTCACTGGACTGGCTCCGCCTCCTCTTTATGGTGCGCGATCGCCTGATTCTGTTCCGGTCTGTGACGTAGATCGCTTCTCGTTTTTTTTTCGGGGTTACGATTTCTACTCCTCGAAGCGTTTATGTAAAGATCGAATGTGCGGGTTAAGGCCTTTTTATTTTTCTTGCAATCGTCATGATTTTTTTCATTTGGAACTTTCTCTTTCTATTTTGACTTAAAATGAGAAGGTGCACGGAGATTTGAAAGGTCTGGTTTGGTTGTGGTTCGCCACTGTAGCGGTTGGAACGAACGATTTCGTACGCTTTTTTTATTTGGTTTCGTTGTTTTTTGGGCCAGTGATGGTATTTAGTACCAAGTAGAATCGTGATCTGCAGGAATAGCTCCTTCTGCAAGATCTTGTCTGTACTGCTTTGATTTGGGGATGCAGATCAACAGCTCCGGTTTGTTCTAATCAGTGCTTTTTTTGGGGGATGTTAGGTTCCTGGAAAGAAGAGAAAGGGGAGTCCTCGGTTCAGCTTCAAGTCTTGAATCGCCTGCTCTAGCAATTGTAGCATCAAAAAGGATGTATGTCGCGTTGAGACTGCGGAAGTTGATGGGGGGTATTCTTGATTCATAGTTTGGGAGGGAGAAGACGGTACATGCCATCTCGCAGCGAAGTCTTTTTCATTTGGATTGCTCTATAGAAGTAAAAGTTCCCAACTTTTGGGATTGAAGGAATCATATAGTTGTTTGGAACAGAGGCGACGATAAGGTCCGCTTATGATGGATAAGATTCCTGAGTTGAAGACGTTGTCCCCGCAGCTTCCTCCTGTTGATAAGGGACCGGGTGTGCACACAAGCAGCTTGAGAAGTGAACAAGGTCCATCCGCTTCTTTCAAATCCCAAATTTTGGATGCCCCTGTACTTGTAAGATCAATGAAAGGGAAAGACATGTTGGGAGAGCATAATGAATTAGGCCCTGAGGTTGATAGCTTCAGGAGCATGGATTCCTTTGAAGAAGGCAGAAGAAGTTCTTTCAATGGGGCAAGTCATCCTCCAGAGCCCGTAGATAGTGATCTCGTGAAGACGGTATATGTGGCGATAGAGCAAGACAAGTCTGATACGCGTTGCTCAATGAGAGGCCTCTCAGTAAAAGGTCCTTTCACTGAAGATCTCTCTGTACAGGTTCCTGCACCAAAGCCAAATACAGCTCTTGCATCAATAGGTGAGAGTGTCGAGCCAAATGAGCCAGGTGCTGTATTTTCTCCCCTTTCTATTTCGCGTGCATCACACACAATGGAGGCAACATGTTTAGCACCAGATTCTGAGGAAAAGGAGTGTGTTTGGGATGCTTCCCTTCCCCCGAGCGGCAATGTCAGTCCTCACAGTAGCATTGACAGCACTGGTGTGGTAACTGCCATGAGCATTGTAAACAGTTGCACGAGCACATATAGAAGTGAAGGGGTCACCAGTGATGGTACCGTGGGCGGGGCCTGCGGAAGTGCTAAGGGAAGTATGATGCTTGACTCGCTTGAAAGCGCTAAAACCAGCAACAGTAGAGCTAGTGATAGCAGTGGTCTTAGTGATGATAGCAGCTGGAGTAATCTTAGTGGAAGTGCTAACAAGCCTCACAAGGGAAATGACCCTAGATGGAAGGCTATTCTTGCGGTTCGGGCTCGGGATGGTATACTGGGTATGAGTCACTTTCGACTGCTCAAACGACTTGGATGTGGTGATATTGGTAGTGTTTATCTTTCAGAATTGAGTGGCACAAGGTGCTACTTTGCTATGAAGGTGATGGACAAGGCTTCTCTTGCAAGCAGGAAGAAGCTGACCAGGGCCCAAACGGAAAGGGAGATTCTTCAACTTCTCGATCACCCATTCTTACCAACTCTGTATTCACATTTTGAGACTGATAGGTTTTCATGCTTGGTCATGGAATTCTGCCCTGGTGGTGATTTGCATACATTGAGGCAACGCCAGCCAGGGAAGCACTTTTCTGAGTATGCAGCTAGGTAAATATTACAAAACAGAGATCTTTTCTTTTGTTGCTTTAAGTGTTCTATTGTTTAATTACTAGTTTTTCTGGTAAGTTGAATATGACTAGCTTATGCCCTTTCTATATACATGACTCGGTCCTCAGTTGTCTTCATATGACACAAAAACAACAGTGCTAAGCTACAATAGTTTTAAGTATTTTTCTTTTGTTAAAATGACATGACATCCTTTATGTAAAGTTTTCATTTTACACGTTTCTGCACCCTGGCATTCTTATTTAACTTTGATGCCTCTTGATTTATACAAATTTTTGATGTGTGATTACCTTATTTCTTGCCTCTGTAATGATTGAAAAGCTAATTTTACCTATGACCTGTTCTAGAAATCACAAACCAATGCTTTTTCAGACATGATTTTCCTCAAAGGCTTTATCATGATAGAAGTAATTTCAGAGGTTGCCATGTTTGTGCAAGTTTTTCAGAAGCGCTGTATACAAGTTATGAAGTATAGTCATTGTCAAACTGATAAGTTCCAACAAAAAAAAAAAAGAAAAAAAAAAGAAAAAGAAAAAAAAAAGGCAGATTCTATTGTACAATTCGAAGTTTTTTACTAAAACATCTTAACACAAGGAATCAGTTCTTATGAGGTAGTTGCTTCACAATATTTTGATCTGCATAAGGGCATCTAATAATGGGGATCATTCAAGTTAAACATTCTTTTGCTGAAATATGGCAGTTTCTGATAGAACCTATAACAATAGGATAGTGACTGAACAGTATCAGCTCCCCCATACTCAACAAAGTTGAACACTTAACAACCTGGCATATAAGAATATGAACACTAGTTGGCACCAAATATTCATATTTAATATGACCAAATTAGGGTTATTATACATGACACTTGTCCAAGGTAATAAGGCTTCTTCTAATCCGCCTCGATATTGCCTCATTTTAAAATGTCACTATGAATTTGAGGTGAAAATTAAGAAATATGACAATTTTCATTGTTTCTTTTTGTTGTAATACGTGAAATTGAAGATATCCTTTTAAGATTATAGTAGTTCTGATGGTAGACGTATCTGTTCTGAACTTAAACTGATACAACTTGGATCAACAAGAAAGTGATCAACGAATGGGTTTTGTCATTCTCTTGCAAGCCTGATGCTAATGGCTCACCACTTGCTTTCTGGTTCCCTACTATGTCCATGCTTTTGCAGTAAATAAGAAAAAAAGGTTATTCTCAACTGATTAAGTTCCAAAAAATTGAAACCTAATAGAAAGCCTAAGACAATCTTACATGGGCTTTCTACTTTTCAGCTGAAAAGTGTGCTGTAGTTTAGGCTACACTGTCATCTACGTTTGATAGTGCATCCGCTTGTGCTAGACTTATTTCCACTATTGTATCCATTGTCAGTTAGTATTGCATTTGAAGATTATACTTTGAATCCTCACCTGCGGGTGTGTCGGAGAGCAACATAGGAAAAGAAGGCTTTTCCTTGATATATGTTGAGCAATATCATTGCATATGATACTGTTATAATTTTTTCTGGTCAATATATAAGCCATGTTGAGCCCTTTCTGAAGGTTTGTCAACATATTTCATGTTCAACAAAATGGTATTACTAAACAAAAAACAAACTTCAGATCCTCTTAGTTTTTTTTTGAAGCCCTATCGGTCTGCTTTAGCATTTCCGAGAATAGAACTCTTGCCGACAGGGGTAGAAGCAATGCAACTAGAATTAATTAGTTTCAATATGGGCGATGCTGTAATCATAGTAACAGTATATTTGTTTAGACTCGTGTATCTTATATTGACATTTTGGATATGTTTTCTTTCATCAATGGACAGATTTTATGCTGCGGAAGTACTACTTGCTCTCGAGTATTTACACATGTTGGGTGTGGTATACAGAGATCTGAAACCAGAAAACGTACTTGTTCGTGACGACGGCCACATAATGCTTTCCGACTTTGATCTTTCTTTGAGGTGTGCCGTCTCCCCAACTCTCATCAAGACCTCATCACTCGATTCCGATCCTTCCAAACGGGCAGCCGGTGCATTTTGTGTTCAACCGGCCTGCATCGAGCCTTCCTCCGTCTGCATCCAGCCCGCGTGCTTCATGCCAAGACTCTTCCCTCAGAGAAGCAAGAAGAAGACGAGGAAACCATGGTCTGAGGTGCCGAGGCAGCAGGCCGCCGCCCTGCCCGAGCTTGTCGTCGAGCCAACAACTGCTCGATCGATGTCCTTCGTCGGAACGCACGAGTACTTGGCCCCTGAAATCATCAAAGGCGAGGGCCACGGAAGTGCTGTGGACTGGTGGACCTTCGGTATATTCCTGCACGAGCTCCTCTATGGCCGGACGCCGTTCAAGGGCTCAGGCAACCGCGCGACGCTGTTCAACGTGGTCGGCCAGCAGCTCAGCTTCTCGGAGGCCCCATCGACCAGCTACGCTAGCAGAGATCTGATAAGAGGGCTTCTGGTGAAAGAGCCGCAGCAAAGGCTGGGCGTCAAGAGGGGAGCCACGGAGATAAGGCAGCATCCCTTCTTCGAGGGCGTGAACTGGGCGCTGATTCGATGCAGTACCCCGCCGGAGGTACCGCGGCCGGTCGAGGCTGAGCTGCCGCTCAAGTTCGGCGCGGCCGAGGGATTCGGGACTACCACCGGCAGCAAAAGGGTTGTGGGTGCGGACGTGAAGTCCGGAGGGAAGTATCTGGACTTTGAGTTTTTCTAGGACGATGATGTGGCAGTTCATTCTTCCGTGTCAGCAATCGTTTAAATGCATCAGACGGGCCGTGGCCCATGACGAGTGTATGCAAGGGATTGAACGGTGCAGGATCATCATAACTGTGCGATTGACGGCTACGACCAGCCAGAAAACTCGATTATCACAAATTATTACATTTGTTTGCAAACTCCAACCTGTTCGCTCAACTTGTCAGGTGGGATCGTTGAGGCGAACCGCAATCAAGAGATCAAGACGCAAGGTTTCAGCAGCGGTTGGAACCGTCTCCACTGCCATCATCTATAAATCCGCCCACCAATCTCTTAAACCGTCTCACGTACCAACGCTAAACGGAAGAAACCATACCTATTACCATAAAAAATATATATTTTTTCCATTTCATTACTTTTGTTTATTCTACTGTTTCCTTGTTTTATTATTGATTGTTACAAATCGAATCTGTTGATTTGGTATCAAAAGATTCTCACTTTTTTTTTTCTAAAAAATCTATTTTTGAGATGTCTAATGTTTTATACAATTGAAAGAGATCGACGGTCCCAATAACACAGCTTTGCATTATTTTTTTTATTGATTTAATTAAAATATATGGGCTTCAATTCCTTAGTTAGGCTTTTATTATATGTTACATCGATCAGAAGTTTTATTATCATATTGATCAGGCTCCAATCATGAAAACTTCTCGTACAAATGGAATGAGTAGTTTACAACGATTGAGCCTTACCAATATCAAGTGCAAACTTCTCATAGATTTTGAATGAGTAGCTTACGACGATGGAGCCTTACCAATATAAAAGACTTCTTGATTGGTTCAATTAAAATACATGAATCTTAATTCTATACTAAATTTGTAGCATCAGAAACATATTGCATCAATTATTATGAGTCTTCTAATGATATTGGTTAGGCTCAATCGTGCAAACTTCTCATAGGAATTGAATGAGGAGTTTTCAACGATTGAGCCTTACCAATATAAACGACTATTTGATTTGATAAATTAAAATACATCAATCTTAATTCTATACTAAATTTGTAGCATGAGAAATATGTTGCATCAATCATGAATCTGATTTGGTTAGGTTCAATCATGAAACTTGGGAATGAAATTTGTAGTTTACAATGATTGAGCATTACCAATATAAAACTCTTTTTGATGGGTTTAATTTCCATATATGAATCTTAATTCTATACAAAATTTATGACATGAAAAATATATTGTACTGATCATGAGTCTCGGTATGATATTGGTTAGGCATAATCGTGCAAACTTCTCATAAGAATTGAATGAGAAGTTTACAGTTACCGAACCTTCCCAATATGAGAGATTCTTCGATTGGTTTAATTAAAATGTACTGTATACTAAATTTATAACATGAGAACAAAATGCTGCATCAATCATATTTAAATTATATAAAACTTAATTCTATACTAAACTTAATAGTACGAGTCTTGTTATGATATTGAATACGCTCAATTATGCAAACTTATCCTAAAAATAAGAATTACTAAGATAAAAAAATTCTTAATTGATTTAATTAAAATATATGATATTAATCTATACTAAATTTATGATATATTGCATCAGAGTATGATATTGATCATGTTGAATCTTGAATTTTGATGATGAAACCAATTGATAATGATTAAGATCTAATCTACATTTTAAGCGACGCATGAAGCTTCGGGAGAGACAATTAAAGTTGTAAGAATCCATGTTGGGCCGAAGGAAAACATGTCAGATGATTAGATGCCGAACCGAAGGATCAGTCGACGTATCGGTAGAAGGCTTCAGGCCTTGGGTTTGGGCGTCGGGCCAAGAAGAGTGAAATTACGCCAAAGAGATTGGAGTTACAGAGGTTAACTACCGATTGGGTAAAAGGCCACAAGAGAGGATGATGCGCTGAAGAATCAGACAAAGTGTCGATAAACCAATGACATGCTAGACAACATTCGATTAAGCTTTGTAATAATTGTCCAGATCGAAGTAGATTTAAAGTATAATTGAGTTGGAATTGACTAGCTCAATTAGGGGCCAATTGAGCCCAAGGTTGGACTGTATTGGACCAAGTGAAAGGTCCAAACAGTGACCCAAGATGTGGGTCAGGCGGTGGCACCATCAAAACAAGCGGTAGAACCGTTGGTGGCTCGGTCTCCAAGATTGTGTCAAGTGATAGTACCGCTAGACTGGGCGGTGGTACTATCAGAGTAACTATCGCTAGACTAGGTGGTGGTACCACCCAGTATCAAGGCAGACTAGGCAGTGGTACCGTCCAGTATTGGCGATGGTACCGCCAAAACCTTGAAAACTCGGGATGATTCAAAATTTGGCTCCAAGTTTGAATCCTTTTGAGTCCTATAAATACCCATCTCATTCCTGGTTAACATACACACAGTCGAGAACAAAAAGAGGAAAAACTCTATTGTAATTATGTAAGAATTTCTCTCCTCTAGGTTTAAGTATTGGTTAAGTCTAAGAGAGGGGTGAGTGGGGGGGGGTGGGTAAAGGTTTCTCCTGAACCTATTAAAAGGAGAATTGAGTTGTAAGAGTAGTTGGTCTTCGCCCATTTGAAGGAAGACTGATAGTGAAAGCTGGTGGCCTCAATGGAAGAGGAATCGGGAGTGGACGTAGGTTGGGACTGTTGAATCTCGGATTTTGATGATGAAGTCAATTGATGAGTTATTTGATCTAATCCATATTATTGAGATAAGTGTACAGGATTAACTACAATAGCTTGAAGACTTAAAGCAAATTACCGGAGTCAAGTAGTTGGGAGTTCGAGAGTCCTCCGGAGGTCCGAAGGATCATCGGAGGTGCTGCTGGAACCAAGCGAGAAAGAATTGGGAACTTGTCGAAGGCATCAAAAGTTCGCTGGAAAGATCGCCGGAGGTTCGTGTAGCTCACCGAGAAGGTTCGGAAGCTTGCTAAAGACTCGTCGAACTCGCCATAGAGTCCGGGAGCCTGTTGGGAGTCCATCGGAAGAAATCCTTGGGTGCATTAGAAGTCGGTCGAAAGTTTGTCGGAAGAAGACTCGACATTGTCGGTTGTTAATTTACTTAGAATTAAGTTTTAATTCTATAGTTAGCATGTAATTAGGGTAAAGATTAGGTAATAATATTGTTTAACCTTTGTAGGGGCTAATTGGGCTTTATTTGGGCTGATTTGAGCCGAAGTTAGGGCCCATTCAGCTTTGCTAGAATAGTCTGGCGGTGGCATCGCCCAGGGACCGAAATCCCAGGTGTTCCAGGTAGTGGCATCACCCAGGTCAGCGGTGGTACCGTCGACTTTAATACCTGGCAGGAGGTGGTACCGCCAGTGTCAGGCGATGGTGCCACCAGTAGCTTGGAAAACCGAGAAGTTTCAAATTTGGGCTCTAAATTTGAATCCTCTTAGAGCCTATAAAAACCCCTCCCATCCCTGGGTTGAGATATGCAAGCATATACACTTTGAAAGCTAGAAAACGATGTTCGAATCTATCTAGAAATCCCTCATTTAGTTTTTTTTCTTGTGTTCAATTCAAAAGAAAGGAGCGAGTGCTTGTAAGGGTTTGTCTTCTAAGCCTGTCAAAAGGAGAAAGCACTATAAAAGGGAATTGGTTTTCGCCCTTCGAAGGAAGACACATAGTGAAAAGCCGATGGCCTTAAAAGAAGAGGAATCGTGAGTGGATGTAGGTCGTATGACCGAACCACTATAAAAAATCTGGTTTGTGTTTCAATATTGTTATTTACATTTATGTAAACTTATTCATTTAATTACTCCGCTTCCTCCTTACTTCCTTACGAATCATTTTAAGTTTATACGCAATCGAAACTGAATTTTATCAAAATGTAATTTTATCGCACAAAGTCTTCGAAGTTGTTTTAAATCACCAAAAATTATCATACTTAACCGCTGTACTAATTCACCCCCCCTCTAGTGCCGCTCGATCCCTAACAATTGGTATCAGAGCCTGGTCACTCTCATCTAGTTTAAAACCCAAGAGAGATGGCTTATTCTTACATATAAGAGGGTCATTCAATTACACATCCTTCCATGTTCAATAGGTCGGATTACACGTATTGGAAGACTCGTATGAGGATCTTTCTTATTTCTATGGACTTTGAGCTTTCGAATATCGTTAACCTATTAAAAGGAGAATTGAGTTGTAAGGGTAGTTGGTCTTCGCCCATTTGAAGGAAGACTGATAGTGAAAGCTGGTGGCCTCAATGGAAGAGGAATCGGGAGTGGACGTAGGTTGGGACTGTTGAATCTCGGATTTTGATGATGAAGTCAATTGATGAATTATTTGATCTAATCCATATTATTGAGATAAGTGTGCAGGATTAACTACAATAGCTTGAAGACTTAAAGCAAATTACCGGAGTCAAGTAGTTGGGAGTTCGAGAGTCCACCGGAGGTCCGAAGGATCATCGGAGGTGCTGCTGGAACCAAGCGAGAAAGAATTGGGAACTTGTCGAAGGCATCAGAAGTTCGCTGGAAAGATCGCCGGAGGTTCGTGTAGCTCACCGAGAAGGTTCGGAAGCTTGCTAAAGACTCGTCGAACTCGCCATAGAGTCCGGAAGCCTGCTGGGAGTCAATCGGAAGAAATCCTTGGGTGCATTAGAAGTCGGTCGGAAGTTTGTCGGAAGAAGACTCGACATTGTCGGTTGTTAATTTGCTTAGAATTAAGTTTTAATTCTATAGTTAGTATGTAATTAGGATAAAGATTAGGTAATAATATTGTTTAACCTTTGTAGGGGCTAATTGGGCCTTATCTGGGTTGATTTGGGCCGAAGTTAGGGCCCATTCAGCCTTGCTGGAATAGTCTGGCGGTGGCACCGCCCAGGGACCGCAATCCCAGGTGTTCCAGGTAGTGGCATCACCCAGGTCAGCGGTGGTACCGCCGACTTTAATACCTGGCAGGAGGTGGTACCGCCAGTGTCAGGCGATGGTGCCACCAGTAGCTTGGAAAACCGAGAAGTTTCAAATTTGGGCTTTAAATTTGAATCCTCTTAGAGCCTATAAAAACCCCTCCCATCCCCGGGTTGAGGTATGTAAGTATATACACTTTGAAAGCTAGAAAACGATGTTCGAATCTATCTAGAAATCCCTCATTTAGTTTTTTTTTCTTGTGTTCAATTCAAAAGAAAGGAGTGAGTGCTTGTAAGGGTTTGTCTTCTAAGCCCGTCAAAAGGAGAAAACATTGTAAAAGGGAATTGGTTTTCGCCCTTCGAAGGAAGACACATAGTGAAAAGCCGATGGCCTTAAGAGAAGAGGAATCGTGAGTGGATGTAGGTCGTATGACCGAACCACTATAAAAAATTTGGTTTGTGTTTCAATATTGTTATTTACATTTCTGTAAACTTATTCATTTAATTACTCCGCTTCCTCCTTACTTCCTTACGAATCATTTTAAGTTTATACGTAATCGAAACTGAATTTTATCGAAATGTAATTTTATCGCACAAAGTCTTCGAAGTTGTTTTAAATCACCAAAAATTATCATACTTAACCGCTGTACTAATTCACCCCCCCTCTAGTACCGCTCGATCCCTAACAATTGGTATCAGAGCCTGGTCACTCTCATCTAGTTTAAAACCCAAGAGAGATGGCTTATTCTTGCATATAAGAGGGTCATTCAATTACACATCCTTCCATGTTCAATAGGTCGGATTACACGTATTGGAAGACTCGTATGAGGATCTTTCTTATTTCTATGGACTTTGAGCTTTCGAATATCGTTAACCTATTAAAAGGAGAATTGAGTTGTAAGGGTAGTTGGTCTTCGCCCATTTGAAGGAAGACTGATAGTGAAAGCTGGTGGCCTCAATGGAAGAGGAATCGGGAGTGGACGTAGGATGGGACTGTTGAATCTCAGATTTTGATGATGAAGTCAATTGATGAGTTATTTGATCTAATCCATATTATTGAGATAAGTGTGCAGGATTAACTACAATAGCTTGAAGACTTAAAGCAAATTACCGGAGTCAAGTAGTTGGGAGTTCGAGAGTCCACCGGAGGTCCGAAGGATCATCGGAGGTGCTGCTGGAACCAAGCGAGAAAGAATTGGGAACTTGTCGAAGGCATCAGAAGTTCGTTGGAAAGATCGCGGAGGTTCGTGTAGCTCACCGAGAAGGTTCGGAAGCTTGCTAAAGACTCGTCGAACTCGCCATAGAGTCCGGAAGCCTGCTGGGAGTCAATCGGAAGAAATCCTTGGGTGCATTAGAAGTCGGTCGGAAGTTTGTCGGAAGAAGACTCGACATTGTCGGTTGTTAATTTGCTTAGAATTAAGTTTTAATTCTATAGTTAGTATGTAATTAGGATAAAGATTAGGTAATAATATTGTTTAACCTTTGTAGGGGCTAATTGGGCCTTATCTGGGTTGATTTGGGCCGAAGTTAGGGCCCATTCAGCCTTGCTGGAATAGTCTGGCGGTGGCACCGCCCAGGGACCGCAATCCCAGGTGTTCCAGGTAGTGGCATCACCCAGGTCAGCGGTGGTACCGCCGACTTTAATACCTGGCAGGAGGTGGTACCGCCAGTGTCAGGCGATGGTGCCACCAGTAGCTTGGAAAACCGAGAAGTTTCAAATTTGGGCTTTAAATTTGAATCCTCTTAGAGCCTATAAAAACCCCTCCCATCCCTGGGTTGAGGTATGTAAGTATATACACTTTGAAAGCTCGAAAACGATGTTCGAATCTATCTAGAAATCCCTCATTTAGTTTTTTTTCTTGTGTTCAATTCAAAAGAAAGGAGTGAGTGCTTGTAAGGGTTTGTCTTCTAAGCCCGTCAAAAGGAGAAAGCATTGTAAAAGGGAATTGGTTTTCGCCCTTCGAAGGAAGACACATAGTGAAAAGCCGATGGCCTTAAGAGAAGAGGAATCGTGAGTGGATGTAGGTCGTATGACCGAACCACTATAAAAAATCTGGTTTGTGTTTCAATATTGTTATTTACATTTCTGTAAACTTATTCATTTAATTACTCCGCTTCCTCCTTACTTCCTTACGAATCATTTTAAGTTTATACGTAATTGAAACTGAATTTTATCGAAATGTAATTTTATCGCACAAAGTCTTCGAAGTTGTTTTAAATCACCAAAAATTATCATACTTAACCGCTATACTAATTCACCCCCCCTCTAGTGCCGCTCGATCCCTAACAATTGGTATCAGAGCCTGGTCACTCTCATCTAGTTTAAAACCCAAGAGAGATGGCTTATTCTTGCATATAAGAGGGTCATTCAATTACACATCCTTCCATGTTCAATAGGTCGGATTACACGTATTGGAAGACTCGTATGAGGATCTTTCTTATTTCTATGGACTTTGAGCTTTCGAATATCGTTAACCTATTAAAAGGAGAATTGAGTTGTAAGGGTAGTTGGTCTTCGCCCATTTGAAGGAAGACTGATAGTGAAAGCTGGTGGCCTCAATGGAAGAGGAATCGGGAGTGGACGTAGGATGGGACTGTTGAATCTCAGATTTTGATGATGAAGTCAATTGATGAGTTATTTGATCTAATCCATATTATTGAGATAAGTGTGCAGGATTAACTACAATAGCTTGAAGACTTAAAGCAAATTACCGGAGTCAAGTAGTTGGGAGTTCGAGAGTCCACCGGAGGTCCGAAGGATCATCGGAGGTGCTGCTGGAACCAAGCGAGAAAGAATTGGGAACTTGTCGAAGGCATCAGAAGTTCACTAGAAAGATCGCCGGAGGTTCGTGTAGCTCACCGAGAAGGTTCGGAAGCTTGCTAAAGACTCGTCGAACTTGCCATAGAGTTCGGGAGCCTGCTGGGAGTCCATCGGAAGAAATCCTTGGGTGCATTAGAAGTCGGTCGGAAGTTTGTCGGAAGAAGACTCGACATTGTCGATTGTTAATTTGCTTAGAATTAAGTTTTAATTCTATAGTTAGCATGTAATCAGGGTAAAAATTAGGTAATAATATTGTTTAACCTTTGTAGGGACTAATTGGGCCTTATTTGGGCTGATTTGGGCCGAAGTTAGGGCCCATTCAGCCTTGCTGGAATAGTCTGGCGGTGGCACCGCCCAGGGACCGAAATCCCAGGTGTTCCAGGTAGTGGCATCACCCAGGTCAGCGGTGGTACCGTCGACTTTAATACCTGGCAGGAGGTGGTACCGCTAGTGTCAGGCGATGGTGCCACCAGTAGCTTGGAAAACCGAGAAGTTTCAAATTTGGGCTCTAAATTTGAATCCTCTTAGAGCCTATAAAAACCCCTCCCATCCCTGGGTTGAGGTATGCAAGCATATACACTTTGAAAGCTAGAAAACGATGTTCAAATATATCTAGAATTCCCTCATTTAGTTTTTTTTTCTTGTGTTCAATTCAAAAGAAAGGAGTGAGTGCTTGTAAGGGTTTGTCTTCTAAGCCCGTCAAAAGGAGAAAGCACTGTAAAAGGGAATTAGTTTTTGCCCTTCGAAGGAAGACACATAGTGAAAAGCCGATGGCCTTAAGAGAAGAGGAATCGGGAGTGGATGTAGGTCATATGACCGAACCACTATAAAAAATCTGGTTTGTGTTTCAATATTATTATTTATATTTCTGTAAACTTATTCATTTACTTACTCTGCTTCCTTCTTACTTCCTTACGAATCATTTTAAGTTTATACGCAATTGAAACTGAATTTTATCGAAATATAATTTTATCGCACAAAGTCTTCGAAGTTGTTTTAAATCACAAAAAATTATCATACTTAACCGCTGTACTAATTCACCCCCCCCTCTAGTGCCGCTCGATCCCTAACAATTGGTATCAGAGCCTGGTCACTCTCATCTGGTTTAAAACCCAAGAGAGATGGCTTATTCTTGCATATCAGAGGGTCATTCAATTACATGTCCTTCCATGTTCAATAGGTCGGATTACACATATTGGAAGACTCGTATGAGGATCTTTCTTATTTCTATGAACTTTGAGCTTTCGAATATCGTTAAAAATGGATTTCAAAAATCCTCTCTTCTGATGAGCGAATGGAATGAATCAGAGAAAAGGTTTTTGTTTTAAATGCAAAGGCTATGAATGTCTTATTTTGTGCACTTGATAAAAATGAGTTTAATAGTATTTCAATTTGTGAATCGGCTTTCGATATTTGGCGTACTCTAGAAATCACTCATGAAGGCACTAGCCAAGTGAAAGAGTCCAAAATCAACATTCTTGTGCATTCTTATAAATTTTTTCGGATGAAACCAAGTGAGTTTATTGGAGACATGTACACCCATTTCACGGATGTCATCAATGGACTCAAAGCACTTGGTAAAGGTTTTTTTGATTTTGAACTTGTAACTAAAATTTTAAGATCCTTTCCAAAGAGTTGGGATTCAAAGGCTATGGCCATTCAAAAGGCTAATGACCTTAAAACTTTTCCTCTTGAAGAACTTATTAGATCTCTAATGACTTACGAAATGACATGCCATGCTCATGAAGAGCTCGAGAACTCCCTTCTAAAAAAAGGAAGGATATGACATTAAGAACACAAGAAGACCACTTGAAAGGAATATCAAGTGATATGGACAGTGACGATGACATTGCACTCTTAACTCAAAAATTTAAAAAATTCATAAGAAGGAATAAATTTAAAAATGACACTAAAAACAAACTTGAACAAAAAAAGGACCAAGTCATATGTTACGAATGCAAGAAGCCGGGGCACTTCAAAAATGAATGCCCCTAAGCCAAGAAGAAGCAACCAAAGAAGAAGAAAGCTTTAAAGGCAACATGGAATGACTCAAGTGACTATGAGAATGAAGAAACAAGCAACAAAGAGGAGGCCAACTTCATGCTAATGGCTTTAGGAGAAGAGGTATGTGATTTAATTAATGAAGATTTATCTTTCGACGAACTTTCAATAGCTTTTCATGAATTATTTGATGAGCGTAGAACTATTAGTAAGAAGTTTAATTTATTAAAGAAGGAGCATGCTTTATTACTAGATAAACTTGATAGTCTTCAAACTCCCTCTTCACTTCTTTGCTCTAAGTGTGAACACTTAGAAGTAATAGAAAATGAGAACTTGCTACTTAAAGAGACCCTAAACAAGTTTAAGGTCGGTAGCAAGGGCTTGAACATGATCCTTACAAACAAGGGTAAATAGAAGTGGAATTGGATTTGTGAGTGAATCTCACCAAAATCCTACTACCTTCATTAAAGGACCCACACTACATGTATCACCTTGTTTGAAATATAATTTTTATTATAAATTTGGACATGTTATTTACAAATGTCCATTTAAGAAAATTAATCCATGCAAATTGATATGGGTTCCTAAAGGAACCATAAATAATTCAATGCTAAATGACAAAATTTGTAGATCAATGTTTGAGGCACCCAAAATTAAATGGATATCTAAAAACCATCCTCTTTTGTAGACACACTCACAAGCTAGGAGCAAGAGATGGTATCTTAATAGTGGATGCTCAAGGCACATGACCGAAGATCCATCTCAATTCTCTATGTTCACTAGCAAGGAAGAAGGGTATATCACCTTCGGAGACAACAACAAGGGTAAAATCAATGGCAAGGGAACCATAGGTAACAACTCAAGTTTTTCAATTGATAATGTGTTACTAGTTGATGGATTAAAATATAATCTTTTGAGCATTAGTCAATTATACAATAAAGGTTATATTGTTAGATTTAATCTAATGCTTGCATCATTGAAAAACTAAACAACAACATATCCATGATTACGTTAAAACAAAATAATGTCTGCACCATTAATATTAAAGAACTTAGTAATAAAATATGCTTTTTCGTTTTAAATGATGATACTTGGCTTTGGCATAGGATTTTAGGCCATGCAAGCATGAAACTAATATTTAAAATTTCATCTAAAGAACTAGTACGAGGAATTCCTAATATCAAGTTTGTCATGGACAAAGTATGTGATGCATGACAATTAGGAAAACAAATAAAAACTAGCTTCAAATCAAAGAATCAAAGAAGCACCTCTAGACCATTATAATTGATCCACATGGATTTATTTGGACCAATCGATACAACAAGTCTAGGAGGTAGCAAATACACGTTTGTCATTGTAGATGACTGTAGTAGATATACTTGAACCTATTTTTTGGCTCACAAAAGTGATTGCTTTAAATATTTTTCTAAAATTTGTAAACTTACTCAAAACGAAAAGGGTTTTATGATTTCATCGATTCAGAGTGATCATGGTGGAGAATTCTAAAACCATGACTTCTAAAATTTTTGTGAATCTAATGGGTATAACCACAGCTTCTTTACTCCAAGAAATCCTCAACAAAATATAGTAGTAGAAAGAAAGAATAGAAATTTACAAAAAATGACATGAACCATGTTAAATGAACATACTTTACCTAAATATTTTTGGGCCGAAGCTATTAATACGGCTTGTTATGTCATGAATAGGGTTCTAGTAAGACCATCTCTATCCAAAATCTCTTATGAATTATGAAATAATAAAAAATTAAATGTTTTTTATTTTAAAGTTTTCGGTTGCAAATGCTTTATCTTGAATGAAAAGGATGCCTTAGGAAAATTTGATGCTAAATCCGATGAAGGCATCTTTCTTGGTTACTCTTCTGTTTCTAAAGCTTTTCGTGTTTTTAATAAAAGAACATTAGTTATAGAAGAATCTATTCATGTAGTTTTTAATGAAGTTTTCGAACTTAAGAAAAATAATTTTGATGATGAACTTGGTTTTGATAGTTTGAATTTAAATGAACTCTCTCCTCAAAATAGCAACTTGGATGCATCTTCTTTCCAAATTTTCTTACCTAAGGAATGGAAGTATGTAGATGCCCATCAAAAGGAGCTAATTATAGGAGATACATTGAAAGGGGTTCAAACTCATTTTTTCTTTAAAAATTTTTCTGCCTATACCGCTTTTCTTTCTCAAATTGAACCTAAATACATTGACGATGCCTTGAAAGATGATTCTTGGATCATCGCAATGCAAGAAGAATTGAATCAATTTGAGAGAAATGAGGTATGAAAGCTTGTTCTTAGACCTAGTGACCATTTAGTTATTGGTACTAAATAGGTCTTTAGAAACAAGCAAGATGAATGTGGTATCGTGGTTAGAAACAAGACTAGATTAGTGGTCAAATGTTTTAACTAAGAAGAAGGTATCGATTACGAAGAAACCTTCGCTCATATGGCAAGATTAGAAGCCATTAGGATGCTCCTTGCCTATGCTAGTAGTAATAACTTTAAGCTTTTTCAAATGGATGTCAAAAGTACTTTCTTAAATGGCTTTATTTCCGAAGAAGTGTATGTTGAACAACCACCCAGTTTTGAAAACTCTCTTCTTCCCAATCATGTGTTTAAACTAACTAAGGCTTTCTATGGATTAAAACAAGCCCCTAGAGCTGGGTATGAGAGGCTTAGTTCCTTTCTTATTTTAAATAATTTTACTAAAGGCAAGGTTGATACTATATTGTTTATTAAATATTTTTAAAATAATTTTCTTATTGTTCAAATTTATGTTGATGATATTATTTTTGGTTCTTCAAATAAATCACTATGTGAATCATTCGCCAAATGTATGAGTCATGAATTTGAAATGAGTCTAATGGGTGAACTAACATTCTTTTTAGGATTATAAATTAAATAACTTAGTAATGGTATATTTCTTAATCAATCTAAATATACATTAGAATTGTTAAAACAATTTAACATGGATGGTCCAAAAGCTATAAACACTAATATGAGTACCTCCACTAAGTTAGACATGGATGAAAGTGGATAAAATTTTGATCAAAAAACATATAGGGGAATAATAGGTAGTTTACTTTACCTTACCGTAACTAGATCGGATATCATGTTTAGTATAGGACTTTGTGCAAGATTTCAAGCTAATCCTAAGTTGTCTCATCTTAGAGCTGTTAAAAGAATTCTTAGATACCTTAAAGGCACTCCTAACCTAGGATTATGGTATCCAAAATCTAATGATTTTGATTTAAAAGCCTATGCAGATGCGGATTTTGATGGATATAGAATAGATAGAAAAAGCACATCCGGAACATGTCAATTTTTAGGACATGCACTTGTTTCTTGGTTTTCCAAGAAACAAAACTCAGTTGCACTATCTATGGCTGAAGCCGAATACATAGCTGATCCTGCGGGCATCACTGGCAGGGTGGTGACGACCACAACGCAATAACGTAGTAGAGGGAATTAGGTTTTCGGGCAAAAGATAGTTTTGCCCCTAATATTTTTAGAAATTTCTATTTTATCCTTTTTATCGAATGGCCAAAATGCCCTTCAAAATTTGAAAGATTCTCTACATATCCCTGATTTCAAAAAAAATATTAGTTAATTAAAAGGTTTAATTAATTAATTTTTATTATTTATTTAGTAGTCCTATATAATAACATATACATATGATGTATGATGTGGACAGATGATCATGGACTATGTGATGTGATGTGTGTACATGTGATTATTATTATTGAGGCTTATGAGCCTCTATTTTTCTCATTTATTGTTAGGCCTACGCACTTATAATTATATTGTAATTATATGAGAAGGCGCATGGACGCTATGAGAGTGTGACCCACAAAGCCGAGACAAACGATCCGACGCATGGAGATACGTTGAGATGTCAATGGAACCGACGAAGCGAGATGGACGATTACAGGTCTGCTAAGATCGGAACAAAGAGTTAGGCAAAGCCGCGAGGCTCGATGGTCTTTTCAGAGCAGTCGATGCTCATGCAGTGGATCTTGCAGGAGACGTAATCGGAGATGCACCGATGCGCACAGATCTTGATGTGAGTGATTGGGTCCACTGGCTCGGGCTTGATCACATTAGGATACAGTTCATGATCATCTGGTATGATTGCTCATGTGATGTGTGACTAGTTATACACCTACTAGATATGTATATATATATATATATATATTTGTATGCGATATAGATATATATTAAATATGTATATGTGTGACACATTATATTAGGAGATCAAATAAAAAATTTTCTCTATTAATAATATTAAGTTGGTAAACGTGAGGCAATTAGATTGATCCACGTGGTCTTCCATCATTATAGGTAGGAATCGATTCTTGGTATAGGTTGAGTTGGTTGAGTCCCTTGAGACTCACCTATATCACGATTCGCTATCTTATCTATGACATAGAGATATCACCGGTGACCTGAGGACATGGTATACTTAGTCAAGTCCCTTAAGGGTATATCATCGAATCAGACTCATATTATAACGATAGTGATGACTTAACCGAACATTATGGTTGGTCGAGTCCCTCGAGACCATGGTCTTTCGAAGGCCGAATAGGACGAGAATCACAAGGAGTTATGATCAGCAAGAGTTACCCATCTTTTGGGCTTAGTGTGATTGGTCGAGTCCCTCGAGGTTATACTAAGATGCTGATTGGATCTTGATCCCCACTAGAAGTCTACTAGAGACTTTTATTTCACGTGCTGAGGGTGTCGCATGACTCATTAGAAAAATAGTGGGAGTACATCAAGATAGAAGTCTATATCTTGATTATTTATATTTTTTATAAAATCTGCATGTTATTTATGCTATATCTTTATTTTTTGAAAATATCGCTATTAGACTCTCTATGTGGCATATTGATGCCAATCGCCTCACTAGTCAAAACTATATGAATTGATTCCGTAACCTAAGAATAGTTCTCACAATAGAGAAAATCACATATATCCTTGAAATAATGATGCCTATGCCCAAGGAAGGGACAAGCGAGGATGAGATCGCTTGCTACGTAAAGTACGTAGATGACTCCACTCAACATAAAAGGATGGATGACAAATCCATACTCTTGCATCTCCACAAATTATTTGAGGAACAGGGAAGAACTTAACGATATGGGATATCGAAGAGTCTCTTCTATGCCAGGATGACTGAGAGGATACTAGTTCAGAACCATGTCCTTAAGATGATTGAGTGGATAGAGACACTCACAGGTCTAGGAATGGACCTAGAGGATAACCTGTGTGTGGATCTTGTGCTTTAGTCCCTACTCGATTCCTTTTCACAATTCACTATACTGGTAAGACCAGAAAGAAAAGGAAGACAGAGAAGTCCCTTAAGAAGGGCAAAGGGCAAGGGCAGATCGAGTAAAGCAAAGGTTGCTAAGAAGACCCGAAAGAGGACAAAAGCTAATGCTTCCACTATGGCAAAAACGGGCATTGGAAGAGGACTGCAAAGAGTATATTGTAGAGAAGGCGAAACAGAAGCTTAGAGAAGCTTCAGATATACATTCATGATTAGTCTCTATTTGTCAGACTCATGATAACACATACATATTGGATACCGATAGTGTTTATCATATCTGTAATTCATTGTAAGTTATGGAAAAACCTGAGAGATTGATGAGAGGCAAGATAGACCTTAAGATGGACAATAAAGCAAGAGTTATTGCTATTACTATTAGCGAGGTCACTCTACATCAACCTGGTGGAGCTACTATTGCATTAGATGCATGTTATTTTGTTCTCTTTATTATCAAAAACCTTATTTCCATTTTATGTTTGACATTAAATGGTTATAAAGTAATTTTAAAGAATAATAGTTGTTCAACTATTAACGATGATGAGATCATCATGAGAGGAATATTGCATAATGGTTTGATTATGCTAGACACTACTCCACGTATTATAAATGTAAGTGTGTCCAAGAGGAAACGAGATCAGGTGAATAGTGCAAACCAATGGCAATGTAGGCTGGGTCATATCTGTGAGGGAAGGATTCAAAAGTTGTTATTAGATGGATACCTAGATCTATTTGACTATGAGTCATATGTGACTTGCGAACCTTGCTTTTGTGAAAAGATGATAAACTCTTCATTTAGTAGAACTAGAGAGAGAACCATTGAGTTGTTGGTCCTTATACATAGTGATGTATGTGGTCCCATGTCAACTCAGCCCATCAGTGGTTATTTCTACTTCATTATTTTCACTGATGATTTCTCTAGGTATGGACATGTGTACTTGATGAAGTATAAGTCCGAAGCCTTCGAGAAATTCAAGGAGTATAAGAATGAAGTAAAGGTTCAGACTTAAAAGAGTATCAAGACTCTTCGATCAGATCAAGGAGGTGAGTACTTGAGTACAGAGTTCACCCAATTTCTCAAGGACCAGGGGATTCTATCCCAATGGACACCTCCTTATACGCCCTAGCTCAATGGTATATTCGAAAGGAGAAATCGCACACTGTTAGACATCATGCAGTCTATGATGAGTTTCGTTGACCTACCCATCTTATTCTGGAGATATGCCATAGAGTCCGCAGCTTACCTTTTGAATAGAGTTCCAACTAAGTCGGTAGTATCTACACCATATGAGATATGGAAAGGGAAGTCTGATCTTTAGATTGTTAAGATTCGGGGCTACCCTACCCACGTCAAGAGACACAAGCCTGATAAGTTAAAATCTAGAATGGAATGATGCAAGTTCGTGGGATACCCCAAGAAAACTTATGGGTATTATTTTTATCATCCCATCTTTGTAGCTAAGAGAGTAGTGTTCCTTAAGAAGGAACACATTCTTGGTGAAGATAGTGGGAGCATGATAGAGTTGAGTGAGGTTGGAAAACCTAGCTCAAGCACCATTCTATAGCTAGAGTCTGTTTAAGTACCTAGCATATAAGTTCCAACTTTATATAGGTTCAGAAGTATATCCCATCCTCCTGAGAGATATGTAGGACATATCAGAGGAGCAGATATTGAGGATATTGATCCTCAGACCTACAAGGAGCCTATTATGAGTATAGACTTCGGGAAGTGACAAGAAACTATGAATTCAAAGATGGATTCCATGTACTCTAACTAGGTTTAGAACTTAGTTGATGCACCCGAGGGTATTGTACCCATTAGCTGCAAGTGGATCTTCAAGAAGATGATTGGAGTAAATGAAAAGGTAGAGATCTATAAAGTAAGGTTAGTGGCTAGGGGTTCTTGTTAAAACCAAGGTGTTGATTATGACAAAACCTTCTCACCTATAACTATGCTAAAATCTATTCGAATTTTATTGGCTATTGTAGCATACCTTGATTATGAGATCTGACAGATAGACATAAAAATTATATTCATCAATGACAACCTCAAGGAGGAGGTGTATATGATACAGCCTGAGGGATTTATGTCCAAGGACAGTTCAGATAAGGTGTGCAAGTTGCTTAGATCCATCTATAGACTGAAGTAAGCTTCCGAAAGTTGGAATATAAGATTTGATGAGACGATCAAATCTTATGACTTCGTTAAAAATGAAGATGAGCCTTGTGTGTACAGGAAGGTAAGTGAGAGCGCTATCACCTTCTTGGTGTTATGTGGATGACATCCTGATCATTGGGAATGATGTAGAAATGCTCTCCACAGTAAAGGCTTGGCTATCTAGACACTTCTTCATGAAAGACTTAAGAGAAGCGTCATACATATTAGGGATTCGAATCTATAGAGATAGATCCAAGAGGATGCTTGGCTTGTCCCAATTCAGGTATATATACACCATTATCAAAAGGTTTGACATGAAAAATTTTAAGAGAGGTCTCATACCGATGAGACATAGATTATCACTTTCTAGGAGTATGCCCCCAAAGACTCCTGAAAATAGGACACACATGAATAGGGTATATACCTTAGTAATAGGATCTATCATGTATGCTATGCTATGTACCAGGCCTGATATAATGCATGCTCTAAGTGTCATGAGCAGGTATCAAGCAGATCCAGGCTTGGAGCATTGGAAAATAATAAAATGTATCCTTAAGTACTTGAGAAGGACTAAAAATCTTTTACTGGTATATAGAGGCTGTAGTCTAAGGGTTGAGGACTACACAGACTCGAGCTTCAAGTCCGTTGTCGATGATGGCAAGTCTAATTCAGGGTATGTGTCACCCTGAATGGAGGAGCAGTATGCTAGAAGAGTTCCAAGCAAGATATTACTACTGACTCGACCACAGAGAGGTGGAGTACATTGTTGCGGTAGAGGTAGCAAAGGAGGGAGTCTGGATGAAGCAGTTCATCATAGATTTGAGAGTTGTGCTAAGCAGCGAGGAGCTGATTCCCTTATATTGTGATAACTATGGGGCGATTACTCAAATAAGGGAACCTGAGTCTCATCAGAAGTGTTCTGAGGAGGTTCCAACTTATTAGAGAGATCGTGGCCCGAAGAGATGTAGTAGTGGAAAGAGTTTCATCCGAAGATAACATTATAGATCCATTGATAAAGCTATTGACTCAGATTATCTTTGAGCGTCATAGAGGTTTGATGAGAATCAGACACGTAGGTGATTGACTTTTGGTCAAGTGGGAGATTGCTAGTTATAGGTGTCCTATAAGCCAATCACGTGAGTGATAGCACCTGTAACACATTGCGTCAATCTTTTTACTTATGATTATTGATATTTTCTCACATTATTCATATGCATATTGTGATGTCATTGGATCTATGCAATAAGAATCGGATCATGATGAGATCATGATAATGAGACTGATTCACCTTTAAACACAGATCCTAAATAATCCCGGTCATAGGTTACTCGAGAGGGATATCGAGATAACCGAACAGACTGATGTGCTGTATACCCATCCATATGATGGAGGTGGCTAGTCTCATAGCTACTTATGTAGGGACACTAAGGGTATAGTGCAGGTGCTAATTGGAGAATGAGTTCACTAATTGATCCGCTTATGGAGTGCTGGATGGTTATTGATATCTCACATCAGACAGCGATTCCGTAGTCCCAGTAATATATCTGGTCCTTAGACTTGAGACACTAAGAAAGTCCTGTATAAGTACTCCACTCTTTGATACCAGACTTATAGGTTTGAAATTTTCAGATCTAGTACAACCGGTTATAAGGAGTGACAACCAATCTTATAAGGACTATTGAGTGTCAATAGAAGATCAGCCATTCTCAGTATCATGAGAGGAATATCCCATGTGCTCTTGCTTAAGCAAATCCTTAGCCAAGGTCATTCGGATTGAGAGAGAAAGAGTTCTTCGGGAGAATCCAATTAGAGTGAGACTCGAGTGGAAACCGTATGGGCCTGACAGTACCATGCTCGATATACGGTCTTTAGGATATTAGATAGATGAGAGACTATAGGTACATGGTAACTGAGGACAGATAGGTTCAAAGGATTGGATTCCCCTGTATCGTCTAGGGACTGTGGTGTGGTGGCCTAGTATGTTCGTAGTCGATGAGTCGAGTGAATTATTATAGAGATAATAATTCACTGAGTCAGAAGGAGTTTTGATAAGTATGACTCACGGCCAGCTCGATATTGGGACTAGAGGGTCACACACATATGGTAGGTATTGCGACGAGTAGAGGTTCAGATGTGAGATATCTGCTTGAGCCCCTATCTTATTGGATATCCAATAAGCCCTTGTATTATTGGATCCCATGGATGAGATCCAATAAGAGCTAGATTATTAGGTAGAGACTCATTAATCTAAGAGGCTTGGGTAATTGGATATAGATCCAATACCCAATTGGGTCGGATCCATTAGGGTTGACAGGGGGCCTCTATAAATAGGAGGGAACCAAAGGCCTATAGGTTCGGGTTCTTCTTGGTAGCCACCTTCTATTTTGATGCGTGTGTGGGCGAGTGACTCCGAACAGAAAATTTCAGGACTACGCGATTTCGAGAAAATGGGCAGTTCACCACTAAGGCTTAAAGGAAATTCCACCGGTCAAGGATAAAGAACTGTTTGATTCACCACCAACGATGTTGGATAAAGAATCGAGATAAAATTCAACTCACAAGAGGAATTGTCATTCATTCAACCACCCCCTTACAAATGAGAATATGTCTCATTATATAGATATTAGACTCAGAAAACAACAATGGGAACTACCCAAACAAACAAGACTGAAATAGCGGAACTACCCAAACAAATAAGACTGAAATAGCGGAACTACCCAAACAAACTCCAGGATTGAGGAAGTTACGCCCATGACTCAGCAATTCCAATCAGCAACAAACAAACTCCAGGATTGAGGAAGTTACGCCCATGACTCAACAATTCCAATCAGCAACGAACAAACTTCAGGATTGAGAAAGTTACGCCCATGACTCAGCAATTCCAATCAGCAACGAATTTTGATACTGGTATCATCATTCCTTATCCCATCGAAGTAAGTTGTAACCAAAGTTAGTTTTGGCATGAATAAGTACCGATAGTGTTTGTTTTGCCGAAGGAATCAGCTCAGGACTTAAGGATTGATCAGTAGTCTCGGATGCTCCTGCATCATTCTCCCTGGTTGTTTGAGATTTATCCTCAAATCTGACAAGTCATCATCGTCCAAGTAAGGAGAAAGATCACCTACATTAAAAGTTGCCGAAACTCCATATTCTCCAGGAAGATCAATCTTGTAAGCATTTTCGCCAATTCTCTCGAGAACTTCAAATGGACCGTCAGCTCTGGGCATAAGTTTATTCTTCCGTTGAGAAGGAAATCTTTCCTTCCTTAAATATAACCACACAAGATCACATGGTTGGAAATGAGTCTTCCTCCGATGTTTATTAGCTTTCTTCATATAAGACTCGTTAGCCTTCTCGATCTTACTTCGAATCTGCTCATGGAGTTTTTTTATTGATTCAGCTCGCTCTTTGCCATCAAAGTTCACTTGTGAATTGGATGGAATAGGAATTAAATCAATCGGTGTGAGCGGATTGATTCCATACACAATTTCGAAGGGTGATCGACCAGTAGTATAACTCGGCGTTCGATTATAAGCGAACTCAGCATGTGCAAGCTTTAAATCCCAATCTTTTAGGTATTTACTAACAATTCCTCGAAGTAACGTAGTGAGAGTGCGATTGGTTACCTCCGTTTGGCCATCGGTTTGAGGATGACAAGTGGTCTTGAATAGAAGTCTGGTTCCAAGCATTCTCTATAAGGTCTTCCAAAATAACTTAAAAATTTAGAATCACGATCGATACAATGGTCTTTGGTACTCCATGAAGGCGAATGATCTCCTTGAAATAAAGATCACCACATGAGATGCATCATCCGTCTTGTGGCATGGAATAAAATGGGCCATTTTAGAAAACCGATCAACAACCACCATAATGGCATCTTTTCCCCTCGAGTTCTTGGAAGAGCCACAATAAAATCCATGCTCACATCTTCCCAAGGCTGTAATGGTACTTTGGAAGGGAGTATACACCCTTGGTGGAAATGACTCTTTGCTCTTTGACAAGTTGCACACCTCAAGATGATAGCATGTACGTCTCCACTCATCTTTGGCCAATAAAAGTGCTCTTGAAGGATTTCAAGAGTTTTGTTCATGCCGAAGTGACCAAACCGGACCTCCACCATGTGCTTCTCGGATCAACAATTCTCTAAATGAACTCTTCGGCACACATAATCGATTTCCTTGAAAAGAAAACCATTTTGGACAGAATATGTACCTTGAATTCCATGTTTGCAACTATCGATAATAGTAGAGAACTCCGGGTCTTCAGAATATAGTTCTTTCATGGATTGAAAACCAAGAATTCTAGAATCAAGAACAAGCAAGCATAGAGTATCTTCTTGATAAAGCATCCGCAACAACATTAGTATGGCAGGTTTATATTTCAAACGAAAGAAAAGGATTAAAGAAATTCTACCCATTTGGCATGCCTTGAGTTGAGCTTGCGTTGGCCACTAATAAACTTCAAAGCCTCATGGTTAGAATGAAGTACAAACTGTTTAGGCCTTAAATAGTGACTCCAATAATCAAGAGCTCTCACAATGGCATAGAACTTCTTATCATAAGTTGAGTAGTTCTTCTTCGAATCGGTTAACTTTTCATTGAAATATGCCAATGGCCTTTGTTCTTGAACAAGAACAGCTCCAATGCCAACTCCACTTGCATCACATTCAACTTCAAATACTCTATCAAAATTAGGAAGGGCAAGAACGGGGGACTCACATAGCTTCAGTTTGATGAGTTCAAAAGCGACATGAGCAGCTCTTGTCCATTCAAAAGAACCATTCTTCATGCATTCGGTGATAGGGGCCATGATTGTATCTTGAAGTTCTTCACAAAACAACGATAGAAAGAAGCAAGGCCATGAAAACTCCTTACATCGGTGATGGATTTGGAACCGCCAGGTTTTCATTGCATCCACTTTCAATTGATCAACGGAAATTCCATCTTTGAAACCACATATCCAAGGAATATAATCTTTGGAAGAGAAGAACTCACACTTCTCCATTTTGGCATAAAGCTTCGTTCTCTCAAGGCTTTAAAGAGACTGTTTCAAATGAGAAATATGCTCCTCCTCGCTTTGACTATAAACAAGGATATCGTCAAAGTATACAACAACAAATCGACCAATGAAGGAACGAAGAACCTCGTTCATAAGCCTCATGAATGTACTTGGAGCATTAGAAAGTCCGAATGGCATAACCAACCATTCATATAAACCTCCCTTAGTCTTGAAAGCTATTTTCCACTCATCTCCTTTCGCATTCGGATATGGTGATAGCCACTTCGCAAATCTATCTTGAAAACACAGTAGAACCATATAATTCATCAAGCATATCATCAAGTCTAGGTATAGGATACTGTACTTAATAGTGATGTTGTTGATGGCTCGGCTATCGACACACATTCGAATGTTCCATCCTTCTTTGGTACGAGTAGAGTCGTAATGAACATGGGCTCATACTTTCTCGAACATATCCCTTGTCAATAAGTTCATTGACTTGTCTTTGCAACTCCTTTGTTTCCTCCGGGTTACATCTATAGGCTGCTTTGTTTGGTAGAGGGGCAATGGGCAGCAAGTCAATTTGGTGCTCAATACCTCTTATTGGAGGTAATCCAGATAGCAATTCTTCGGGGAACACATCTGCAAAGTCTCTTAACAAGGAATGCATTTTCGGATGTATAGGTCTCTCTTTCTCACTCTTTTTCTCAACCATAAGCAAAGCAAATACATTTTTCTGTTTGGTAATGGCTCTCTTAACCTGTGTTTCACTCAAGAAGAGATTTTCCTTACTAGTGTCTCCCTTCCCAGGTTGATTTCGATGTATCATGCTCGGTTTCAAAGATTCAAGAGTAATGCACTTTCGTTCCTTGTGAAAAGAGTATGTGTTTTTATGCCCATCATGTACAGCCTTTCTATCATATTGCCAAGGTCTACCTAACAATAAGTGACAAGCATCCATGGGAATAACATCCATGGGAATTTCATCTTGATAATTCTTCCCAATGGAAAATGATATAAGGGCTCGTTTGGTTACCTTCACATCACTTCCTTTGCTAAGCCACTGAAGCTTGTAAGGTTGAGGATGTTTTGATGTTGGTAGCTTCAGTTTTTCAATCATGGTTGTCGAGGCGACATTGGTGCAGCTTCCTCCATCGATAATCATCATACACACCTTCCCGTTAATAGTGCAACGGGTGTGGAAGATGTTCTCCCTTTGCTCATTCTCTTCGGGAGATATCTCAGCATGTAATGCTCTCCGTATCACCAACAACTCACCATCATCAGCTTTTTCAATGATATTCTCGGATTCTTCACTTGAATCATTCTGGTCATGTTCATCGTTGGCCTCTTGAAGTTCCAAATCGATCTTCTCAATTTCTTGAAGAGTCATAACTCTCCGATTTGGACAATTAGCTTGCAAATGCCCATAGCCATGACACTTAAAACACTTCCTTGTGTCACTATCAACTTTCTTACTGGTTCCTTTGATGGGTTCCACTAACTTCTCTTTACCCTTAGCGTTCGATGAAACACATTCATATTTGCTTGAGGAAGTACCCCTAAAGTAGGATGTCCCCTTCGAGGAGGTTCTGGAAGAAAACCTCTTGCTACTCTTTAGTTGTTTCTCAACCTTCATTGCTAGCTTGCAAACATCTTGAAGGACCAATAAGGTGAAGTTCAACCAAATCAACAATTTCCGATTCATGCCACCAAGGAATCGAGCGATGGTTTGCTCGGGAACTTCTGAAACTTCGCATCTCATCATGAGTTGTTCGAACTCACGAATATATTCTTCAATACTCATCCCTTGTTGTCTTAGGGAATTCAACTTGAGAAACAGATCTTACTTATAGGTATCGGGCAAGAACCTTTTCTTCATAAGTTTCTTGAGTTTATCCCAAGACTTGATTCGGCTTTTTCCTTCTCTAGCTCGCTGACGCTTTAAATTCTCCCACCATAGAGAAGCATATTTAGTGAGTTTCAGAACAGCGACCTTGCACCTCTTCTCATCCGAGTATGACTTGAAGTCAAAAACTCGTTCAATGGCAAGGAGCCAATCAACAAAGTTGTCAGGATTGAGACTACCCTCGAACTCAGGTGCATCTGCTTTAATCTCACGGTCATTCTCATGGTATCTTCTTCCTCTTCTCCGAACTCGATGCTCAGAAGCACTAGAGTTGCCTCTAGCGGAATCAGAATCATCATTAGAATTGTGATGCGAATCTGATTCGTCATGGTGTCGCTGATCATCGGGACGCCTTGCTGGTTGCTCTTGTCTCTCCGGGTTCTCTAGGAGATTGAGAACTCGCTCCATTTGCCTTTGGAGATTCTCTATAGCACGATCTCGCCTTAGGTCGTTCGCTTGCTCCAAAGTCAAGCCTCGTGGAACTTGTTCGTCACCCATGGTAAGTAGAAGATAACAACACAAAGGAATCACTCAAGATAAGTTCAAACCTTGAGCTCTGATACCAACTTGATGCGTGCGTGGGCGAGTGACTCCGAACAGAAAATTTCAGGATCTGCGTGATTTGGGAAAATGGGCGTTCACCACCAAGGCTTAAAGGAAATTCCACCGGCCAAGGATAAAGAACTGTTTGATTCACCACCAACGATGTTGGATAAAGAATCGAGATAAAATTCAACTCACAAGAGGAATTGTCATTCATTCAACCACCCCCTTACAAATGAGAATATGTCTCATTATATAGATATTAGACTCAGAAAACAACAATGGGAACTACCCAAACAAACAAGACTGAAATAGCGGAACTACCCAAACAAACAATGGGAACTACCCAAACAAACAAGACTGAAATAGCGGAACTACCCAAACAAACTCCAGGATTGAGGAAGTTACGCCCATGACTCAGCAATTCCAATCAGCAACAAACAAACTCCAGGATTGAGAAAGTTACGCCCATGACTCAGCAATTCCAATCAACAACAAACAAATTACAGGATTAAGGAAGTTACGCCCATGACTCAGCAATTCCAATCAGCAACGAATTTTAATATTGGTATCATCATTCCTTATCCCATCGAAGTAAGTTGTAACCAAAGTTAGTTTTGGCATGAATAAGTACCGATAGTGTTTGTTTTGCCGAAGGAATCAGCTCAGGACTTAAGGATTGATCAGTAGTCTCGGATGCTCCCGCATCATATTCTCCTCTCCCCAGAGAGGAGCATCGTTGTAATCCCTACCATGTGGGTACCGTTAGAGAGGAGGACACTTGACCTTCTTCATCCTCCCCATGGATTTACAGGTACTCAGGGATATACGATCTCCCTAAATATTATCGTTTCTTTTACATACAATTTTCAAATTCGCGGATTCGTTTTTGATGCACTGATCTTCGCACGATGACGGAACCTTTTGCGAAAATCTAGGGTGTTTTGTTTTTTATTCTTCCACTGTGTATGAGATGTCGCCCCCCTTGGATTTCCCAACACTAAGCCCATCAAAAGGAGAAAGCATTATAAGGGAATTTGTCTTTGCCCATTGGAAGAAAGACAATTAGTGGAAAAGCCGGTAGCCTCAAGAGAAAAGGAATTGGGAGTTGACGTAAGTCGTATAACCGAACCATTATAAAAATTGAGTTTATATTTACTTATTATTCTTTACATTTTAGCAAACCTTATTTACTTGCTACTCCACTTCCTCATTTCTTTCTTACGAATCATTTTAAGTCTAAACGCAATTGAAACCGGATTTCATCGAAACGAAGTTTTCAACATATGAAGTTTCTAAAATCGTTTAAATCATCAAAATTTGTCGTACTTAACCGCTGCACTAATTCACCCCCCCTAGTGTCGCTTTAGATCCCAACAATATCATTCTTTTCTTTCTATTGATTTTTAAAAATTAAAAAATATGAATGATAATTGCATGTTTTATGATAATGCTTGTACATCTAATAAGATTAATTCCATGTATATTTATCTTGATGATTTTTGTATTATTTTTTTGTTTTAAACATAATGCATGAATTTGGCTTAAAAGATAGAGGCAATCATGTGTATCTTGATGATTTGAATTGCTTTTCGGTTTTAAACATAATACTTAGCTTTTGTATGAAAAACTTGAGCATACTTATATGAGATCAATTATATAAAATGAAACACATAAAAGGGAAAATGTATTATCATGATAAATCAAATTTTTTGTTTGAAGATGACATATGTTTGATGTGCTATATTTTTGGCCTTGATGATCTTTATGATGAAATTTATCTTTCGATCTTAAATGTTGATGCTTATTTTTATTTGACATTAAAGGCAAAGACGCTTATAAGAATGAAATCAATGCATGAATTGAAATAACTAAAACGAGGAAAGCATTTTTTTTTAATTTCTTTATCTCTATCTTTTTTTATTTTTCAAGAAGATTCTTAGTTTGAATGAGTTTGAATTTGATGATTTGAATTTGAATGAGTTTTATCGAATTATGATCTTGACTTTTTCGAGACTTATAACATCCCTTATGAATCAAGATCTCCTATTATGTGTTCTCGTATCATTCCTCTAAAAGAAGATTTCACAAATGAATCATGGTTCCTATCTTGAATTCTCGGAATTATAACTTGAATTTTATTTATCTTTCATATTATTAAAGAGAAAATTTATCCAAATGAATTATAAGTTATTTTCTCTTGATTTTTCAATACTCACAACTTGAGAAAATATGCTTTGATGATTGAAACATTATGTGTAAATTGATTTTTCTCTTATGTTTCAATTCTCATTTGTATTTGTGATTTATATACCTCATGATATGATTAATTTTTGTCATGATTAGAGCATTGATGTAAAAGAAAAATTATACTCTTCCCTTCTTTTTGACAATGACAAAAGAGGATAAAGACTTGCTAGCTCGAACATTGCAAAGGAACACAAATTGCTAGCTTGAAAGGCAAAATTGCTAGAAAGGCAAAACTTGCTAAGAGGAGAAAGAACTTGCTATCATAAACACCACAAAAAATTGCAAGCTTGCAAAGTGCTATCTTGCGTATCTTAAGAAGCAAAATTATAACCGTACACATCCTTAAAACTTATGATGATTTGGTGATTATAAATAAATTGTTAGTTTGTATGTTGCAAATATTACTAGCTTCAAAGGTAAAATTGCTAGAAAGTCAAAACTTGCTAAGAGGAGAAAGAACTTGTTATCATGAACACCACAAAAATTTACAAGCTTGTAAAGTGCTATCTTGCATATCGTAAGAAGCAAAATTACAATCTTACACATTCTTAAAACTTATGATGATTTGGTGATCATGCATAAATTGCTAGCTTGTATGTTGTAAAACTTACATATCTTAAAAACTTGCTTGATGAACTTTTACTTTTTGTTGATGACAAAGGGGGAGAAGTATGGTTAAGTATGATGATGATATTAAAATTTCATGCATGTTATGATTTGAAATTTTGAATGATATGTTGCTATGATTCAAATTTTATTTGATTTCAAAGGATCTATTAATATAACAATATTGATAGGGAGAGTTTGTCTTAACTTTGACATTAATTGGTTATCATCATAAAAATGAAGGAGATTGTTGAATCTCGAATTTTGATGATAAAATCAATTGATAGTGATTAAGATTTAATTTGTGTTTTGAGTGACACAAGAAGCTTCGATCAGGAAGAGACAATTAAAGCTACAAGAATCCATATTGGGGCGAAGGAAAACATGTCAGATGATTATACGTCGAGCCGAAGGATCAGTTGACGTATCAGCAGAAGGCTTCGGGCCATAGGTTCGGGCATTAGGTTAAGAAGAGCAAAATTATACCAAGGAGATCGGAGTTACAAAGGTCAACTGCCGATTGGGTAATAGGCCACAAGAGAGGACGATGCACTGAAGAATCAGACGAAGCATCGATGAACCAATGACATGCCAAACAACATTCAATTAAGCTTTATAATAATTATCTAGATTGAAGTAGATTTAAAGTGTATTAAGTTAGAATTAGATCAGCTCAATTAGGGGGCCAATTGGGCCCAAGATTGAGCTGTATTGAGCCAAGTGAAAGGCCCAAATAGTGACTCAAGAGGTGGGTCTGGTGGTGGCACCGTCAAAATAAGCGGTGGAACCGCTGGTGACTTGGTCTCCAAGACATAATCTCTAAGAATATGTCAAGCGGTAGTACCACTAGACTAGGCGGTGGTATCGCTAGACTGACCATCGCTAGACTAGGTGATGATATCGCTCAGTGTCAAGACAGACTAGGTAATGGTACCGCCTAGTATTAGTGGTGGTACTGCTAGTACCCCAAAAACTCGGGGTGATTCAAATTTTGGCTCCAAGTTTGAATCTTCTTGAGTCCTATAAATATCCTTCTTATCCTTGGTTAACATACACACCAGCTAAGAATAAAAAGAGGAAAAACTTTGTTGTAATTGTGTGAGAATTCCTTCCCTCTAGGTTTAAGTGTTGGTTAAGTCTAAGAGAGGGGTGAGTAGGGGTATAAAGATTCTCTTTTGAACCTGTCAAAAAGAGAATTGAATTGTAAGGGTAGTTGGGCTTCGTCCGTTTGAAGGAAGACCGATAGTGAAAGTTGGTAGCCTCGACAGAAGAGGAATAAGGAGTGGACGTAGGTTGGGACGACTGAACCACTATAAATCGGTTTATAATTTCTGCTCTGCTTTTTATTTATATTGTAAATTGCTTTGCTTGCTCACTACCCTCACTTATTACGAACATCTTTAAGTTTAAAGCGTTTCTGATACGACTTTCATCGAAACGAAATATTTGAATTGAAATGAATTTTTCGAAACATCGAACATTTTTTTTAGCACTGTACTAATTCACCCCCCTCATAGTATCGTATTGATCCTAACATATCAATATTGGAAGAATTTTTGGTCAATTCAATTAAGATTTATGAACTTTAATTTTATGACAAATTTACAACATGAAAATATATAAATATTAATCAACACCAATTATAATCAAATTCAATCACACAAACTTCTCGTATTTACTGAAATAGTGCTTTAACCTAACCAACGCTTAATTAATTTTTATTAGTTTATATAAAATTAATAATAATTTAAATGGAAAAATCCTGTTTACATAAAACTTCTCATATTTACTGAAATGGTGGTTTGAGCTAACCAATATTTAATTATTATTTTTTAATTTAGTTTATCTAAAATTGATAATAATTTACATAGGTTTATTCTACATTCACCTATTTACCTACTAAAACCCCAATTCTAAATTCAGATTAGAAGATAACTTTATTCTACATTCACATATTGGAAGCGTATGCATAAACATTGAATAAGTATATGGGGATCTGTGAGTTTATGGTCTGAATATTATTTACATAGGCTTCAAGCTGTAACAAAATGCACCAAAACCTTGCTTTCTTGATCTGTGCTTACGGAGTTTATCCCCAGGAGTGGGCACAAGCAGTGTGGGGAGGCCATCTGATACTTGTGCCATTATGCGTCTTCCACACTTCAAGTACTCTCTTCAGGTCAGTAAGCTTCGCTTTGATGCTTCGGCAGCAGTTTGCGTGCACCGTCGTCACCCTACGTGAATCCCTGCTGTCTTCGCAGAATCCACTGAAGTATGCAGTGTCCAAGAACGTAACCGTCATGCCCAGCCGTCGAAATGCTCCCTGAGATTTCATCCTGTAGAGCACATCCTGTTCCTTCATGCCTTTCGATGTGTGACTTGCCGCATACCACTCGTCGAACAATGCGATGGTCTTGTTGTTCGAGGTCACGAAGTAGAAGCCTGTGTTGATGGAGTTGGATTGGTCGAAAGGTTGGCCATTATATCTGTCGCAGCTAATCTCCATGTCTTGTCCCTGATGATGCAGCTGGGAGAATGGGTTTCTTAGCCACATCACATCCATGTCCTGACAGCAACGACGACAGGTGAGTAAACGGGGTGTGAGACATGATGAAGATGGGAGTAGCTTACTGTGAAGATGAAGTTGTATCCTCGTCTGAGGACGTTTCCGAGGAAGAGAGTCCTACTCCACATCATCTTGATGAAGTCGTCAGACATGTACAGCACCTCCTTGGAGAAGTCGACGCCATCGGTGACGAGCTGGTAGCAGTGGAGTCCGAGGGCACTGCACCGGTCGAAGGCCGTCCTGTCGACTGCGACAAGGACAAGGTGTTTGATCAAAAGCCCCGTGTCTTCGCCTTCCCGCAAGCTCCGAAGGAAGAGGTCCAACATGCCGTTCTCCTCGACGTAAGCCTTGTTTAGAACACTTATTATCACAGTCTTGTTCGCCATGGAAGCTCCCTGCAACTCTCTTCCAAGCTCATCTTCGTCTTCGGATGCAACTGATGTCTGACCAAATCCAAAATGAGATGCAGCCTTCGATAAGAACCAGAAATCGAATTGCTTAGTTTCATCTAAAACTTACATTCATTGACTGTGTGCAGGCATTGCGCACTAGCAATGTGACATTCGATTTCCCGTGATATGTCTTCCAAGCATCGACGAGCGCAGTCAGATCGGCAAGCTTGGCCTCCTCGCTGGGGCAGCAGTCCGCATGCACTGTTGTCACTTTCGTGATGTCGATGGCTTCCTGAGAGAGACCACCGAAGTATACTGCGTCCAAGAAATGCACTTTCAATCCCAGCCGCTGAAAGGCGTCCCGAGATATAGATCTTAAAAGAAACGTCAACACGTCTTTTCCATTCACGATCTTGGAGTCGATCCTTGCAGCATACAGCTGATCGAATAATGCAATGGTTCGGTTGTTTGCAGCTACGGAATAGAAACCAGAGCTGAAGAAGAAGTGGGAAGAATTATTAGGTTCTCCATTGTATATTTGCATGTCTTCTCCGGCGTAGCTTAGCATTGGGAATGGATTTCTCAGCCACATTACATCCAGATCCTGAGAGTAAGAAGAAGAGATCATGGCATCAGTTTTGGTGAGTGCTACTTAAGCTTCCATCGCCTCGGTGTCATTTACTTACCGTGAATATAAAGCTATAACCGTGCCTCAGGACTTCTCCAAGGAGGAGACTTGTTCCCCACATCATGTCCAGACCACCAGATAAAACCAGCCCTTCCGAAGGATTCAGAGGCTCCATGGATGGCACCTGGTAGCAATTAAGCTTCAGGATGGTGCACTGGTTGAAAGCGATCTCATCAACGGCCACGAAGAGGATGTGCTTGATCAAGAACTCCGTCCCCTCCCCTTCTTGCAAGCTTCGGATAAAGAGGCGTAGCATGCCATTCTCCTGGGCTTGCTCCTTGTTCACTTGACTGATGACCAGCGTCCCGTTCATCATGGACGCGCCCCGTAGAGCTCTCTCCAGTTCTTCCTGGGCAACAATTTCAGAAGCAACTTTGCTGTTTTCTCCATGATTGAAATCATATCGAATCTTGATGAGGCGTACAACTTACTGCGTCGAGCGAACGTTCAGAGCGGAAGAAGCTCATCGACATCTCCGTCGGCCACAAGCAGGCGTAGGTGAAGACCAGAATCAAGAGGGAGCTGAGGACGAGGCCGACGGCCCGCGCCGAGACTTGGTCGGGTGGAAGCATCATCGTTTCAAAGATCGCTGGCGATGCACCAACAAGATCAGATTAGATGCATGCAGCCTACGCAAGAGAAACAGGTCAAAAGATTCAGCATTTGTTAAGGTAGATGGAAACACAAACCATGTAAAGATCTTCTTCTCTATCTCAGCAACGGTGGAGAAAACCAAGTTGGAGAGAAGAGGGTGGCGAGATTGGTCACGAAGGATAACGATAGGAGCCGGGGTTGGGTGTGGGGGTTACGATGCGATCTTTAGAAGATCTGCTGGATCTTTTATCCATTCATTTAAGAATCTTTATAAAAGATATGTGTGATGCAAGAAAGCACAGCTAAATAATAAATAGGAGAAGTGTCCGCACAGAAAGGAAAATAGATCGTCAACGCTTCCTCCGCTCCGTAGGAAAAAAAGAAGTGTTTTCGTGAACTCAAACTCGACAAGCAGTAGCTGACTCCCTTTTGCTTCAAAACTCACCGAAACTGTACAAACTCATTTACAGAAACCTTCTCACTAATGCAACTGCTCAAGAAAGAACATTTGATAGCGCTCTCCCTACATACAAATCCTTAATAAGGCAGAACATTGCTGCCTAACCGAACCCAAGACGTTGCACCACGGCAGACGTTGCACATTAGGCAGACTAAGCACTCAAGGAGCAGAGGCAGACGTTGCACTAAAAGACAATTAAATGGTGTAAAAGAGAAATAAGCATCTCAACTAATACAACGGAGTAAAAAAACCTCACAGCGGACTCCATTCTTGCTGCTCTGAAACATAATATCACTGCTGGCGTAAACTCACCAACAAAACTGCTTACTGTGGATATGCAGACCTTTTCCGGTTGAACTTGATAAGAAAAAGAAAAAAAGGGATAGAGTTATTAAACAAAAAGAATAAGGTAAGTATAAATCTTCCATATTTCTCATTACACTCTCTACAATTTTAGAGATTCTATGTGTTTCATGACCTATGAGATTTATATTGTCTCCAAAAATACTAAATTAATTGTATTCAACGAATCTCTTCAAGAAACAATAATCATTTTGACTTGTTCTTCCATAGACATTTAATATATGTTTTTCTCTTGATACAATGAATCTCTTTCTTGATATAATAAATTTCTAAATTTTTAATGTTATTGAAATATTTTAAATTTGAGAGGTTTTGCAAGTATATTAGCTATTTGTTCACTTGTCTTGACATGATGCAGCTCCACTTTTTTATTTTTGATATGATCTCTTATAAAGTAAAACCATATATTAATATGTTTCAATCTTTCATGATATACTGGATTCTTGGCTAAGGTAATGGTTGATTTGTTATCAACATAAATTTTGATTGACTTTTTCTTTGACATATGAAGTTCTTGGAGTAATCTTCTTAGTCAGATTGCGTGATAAACATAAGATATTGCTATATATTCTGCTTCACAACTTGATAGAGTAACGATCTATTGCTTTTTTGAAGATCAAGTGAATGTAGCTGCACCAAAATAAAATACAAATCTAGTTATACTTTTTCGTTCATCGTAGCTTTTGGCCCAATCACTGTCACTATATCCAATGAGCTCCAACATTTTAGATGATGAATAGAATATTTCATACTCAATTGTTCCTTTAATATATCGTAAACTTCTTTTAGCAACATTTAAATAAGATATTTTAGGAGCTTTCATATATCTACTTATGAAACTAAATTTAACTAATATATTAGGTCGAGTGCATGTCAAATACCATAAATATCCAACTAGACTTTTATAATAAGTTGGATTAATATATTTACGTTCACCTTCCTTGGTCAACTTGGTGTTATATTCAATAGGTATATCTGTAGGGTGATATTCTTCCATAGAAAACTTCTTTAGAACCTCCTTTGCATAATTTTCTCGTGAGATAAAAATTCCTCCATTGTCTTATATAACTTTGATACCAAGAAAATGAGTCATTAGGCCCAATTGTAATATACACCTCTTTTTCAAGAACTCCATTAAGAAATATTTCGAGAACTCCATTAAGAAATACTGATTTGACATCTATTTATAATATTTTTCAATTCATTTGAGCTACTAAGGAGATAATTAATCTTATTATCTCCAATCGAGTAACTAGTATAAATACTACTTTATAGTTGATTCTATATTATTATTTGTATCTCTTTACAATCAATCATGCTTTGTATTTCTCTACCTCCCCTTGTGCATTTCTTTTTTTATTTTGAAGATCCACTTAACACTGATTACTTGATGACCTTCTGGAAGTATAGTAAGCTCTCTTGTATTATTTTTGTTAATTACATGAATCTCGTCATTCATAGCTTGTTATCATTTTTCTTCTCTACAAGATTTTCCGAAGGTTAATGAATCATATCTTGCAGAAAGATAAAATAAAGAAAGTTCATCATTATTAGTATCAATCATTCGAGTCACATTATATAGCTCTTGAATCAATCTTGTCCTTATTATAATTGGACTTCTTGAATCATGTGACCTAATCGATCTAGGCGATGATTCAAGTATGGACTCTTCAATGTTTGTTTGTATTATATCATCCTTTTATAAAGTTATTGTTTTCTTATGCTGCTCATCACTATTCCAGTTCTAAATCTGTTGTTTATTAAACTCAATATCTCTTGACATCATAACTTTATTTGTGATAGGATTATAGAGTTTATAACTATTGGAATTCTCAACATAGCTTAACAAGATGCATTTATGACTTTTATCCTCAAGTTTTATTTTTTTTTCTTCTGGTATCTTAGCAAATACAATACTTCAAAAAATTCTGAAATGATATACTCTTGATTTCTGTAAGCTCCATACTTCTTCTTGTATAACATTATCAATTTGCTTTATTGGAAACATGTTAAGCAAATAAATTACATAAGTAACAGCATCTCTCCAAAATTCTTTAGGAATTTTTTTTCCTTTAATATGCATCAAATCATATTAAGTATAGTCCTATTTTTCCTTTCTTAGATACCATTTTGTTGAGGTATGTATGACATAGTGAATTGATGTAAAATCTTATTATTTCTTCAAAAACTTTCAAATTTATTTGATATATATTCACCACTTATATCTGTTCTTAAACATTTAATCCTACAACTACTTTGCCTTTCAACCAAATCTTTAAATTCTTTGAATTTATTTAAAAAAAATTTCTTTTCTTTTAATATATAAATCAAAGTTTTGCTATTATGATCATTAGTGAAGATAAGAAAATACCTGCTTCCTCCAAGTGATACTAGACTAATAGGGTCATAAACATCCAAGTGCACCAAATCAAGTCGATGCCATGCTCTTTTTGTCCCTCTGACTTTGAAAGACTTTCTTTCTTCCTTACCCATGATACATACTTCATATAATTTTGATAGGCAATCAATTCTTAGTATTTCTATCATTATATTATGCTTCTCTAGAAGTTTTTAAGCCTCAAAATTTAAGTAAGCATATTTAAGATGCCATAGTGTTGAAATGTTCTCAATATCAATTTTAAAATAATATGACTGATCAAAAATATATAAATACAGAAGAAACATTCTATTCTTTGCTAATTTCATATGTGAGATTAATTTTTTATTCTTATCATGAATTGAAAGACTCATATCTTTTATCTCAATATCATAATATTTTTCAAGTAATTGTTCCAAGCTTATAATATTCTTTTTCATATCAGGAACATAATAAACATCTGAAATATATAATTTTTTATCATTATAAAGTTTAAGGAGAATTTTACCATTGCATTTTATTGATCTTTAAGACAAATCACTAAATATAATATTTTCAGAATAACTTGTATCTATTTCTAAATATAATTTTTTAATGTCATACATATGATTTGATTTCCTATATTTAAAACCATATCATTAGTTAATTTAAATACATATATATTTTGATTTTTGTTTTTTCTTTCTCAACAAAATTTGTCTTACCACCTTGATTATTAGGATTATAATAATATTCATAGGAGTAATGTCCATACCTTTTATAAATATAACATTGTATTTCATACTTTTTAGAATTTCTATCATGTCCATGATCTCGGTTATATCCTAGACCATAACCTCGACCTCTTTAGCTAAAATTTTCTCTACCACCTTTATTGTTTGGAGATTTTTGACTCGTCTAATTGCTATCACCTTTTCCTTTTTGTCCATGACCTCTTCCTCTTTGAGAATTTGATTCACCTATATTTTCAAAAATAAGCTTGGTTTATAGTTCTTGCTCCATAGTTTTGTCTTTTTCTTTTTTTGTAACCATTTATTCATGAACTTGAATAGAACCTATAAGTTGTTCTAAAGATATTTTTTCAAATCTTTAGATTCTTCAATCGCAATAGTAATAAAATTAAATTTTGGTTCTAGAGATCTTAGTATTTTTTTCTAGAACTCTTTAATCACTTATTTGTTCACCATTTTGTCTTATTTGATGAATAATAGAAATGACTTTTGAAAAGTAATTAGAAATAGTTTTAGAAGTACCTTATTATAATTTTTCAAACTCGACTCTTTAAAACTTGTAGACGAAGTTTCTTACCTTATTAATACCATCGAATGCTTTTGAAATCATTTACCAAGCCTTTTTTGAAGTATTTACTAGAGTGATTATTTTGAACATTATATCATCATGCCCTTGGTAGATCATGAACAAGGTCTTTTTCTCTTCATTCTATTTTGAGTTGTTTTCTTGCTTTTGCATTCATTGCTCATTCTTCTTCTTCTATAAACTCTTATATATCTTGAGAGCCTAGAAGAACTTTCATTTAGATGCACTATATATAATATAATATATATATATATATATATTATCAATCTAGGGATCTGAAGTTGGATGGTACTTGGGGAAGAGGTCATAGCTTGACTTAGGCTCTAATACCAAATGTTAAACTTGTAAGAAAGAAGGGATATCATTATTAAACAAAGGAAGAGTAGGACAATGTTAAATCTTTTGTATTTCTCACAAAACCCTTTATAATTTCATAAATTCTGTGTTTCATGACTTAATATATGAGGTTTATATAGTCCTCAAAGATACATTATATTAATTGTATTCAAAATGAATCATTATCTTTCAATAAACCTCTTCAAGAATCAATAATCATTTTGACTTATTCTTCTATGGACATTTAATATATTTTTCCTATTGATGTAATGAATCTCTTTCTTGATACAATAAACCTCTCTTTTGATGAAGTTAACATCTTTATGATACTTGAACAAGTTTAATTCCAATAATTCCTCAAAAGCTAACGTTAGCACTTAGATTTAGACTCTATATTATGTAGTACTTCACTTTTTAAGCATAACATTACTGTTTTCTTTTCGATTCCTTTTACTTGACTTGACCTTAGTTATGCTTTTTTTTTTCTTATTCCTTTTACTTGGCTTGAACTTAGTTATTGCTTCTACAATAGCCTTGACCTTTTATACTTAGTTTTTCCATTGTGGAGTCATAGTCCAAGTCGCTAACACCTTTAGAACTTCATTAATATATTAAACTACTTGTTTGTGCTTCTTAATCGAGTTATGGTCCAAGTCCTTAACGTGACGCTTATGCTCCTTGTAACCCAAAGTAGTGGAGTGTGATATTGGTGCGTGCAAGAGCTCCTTATCTAGGAGAAAGGTAAAGAATTGAATAGAGGGGTCAAAGGACTCGAACTCTCCTAACATCATGAACATGAGACTCGCAAAGGGCACCCCACTACTATTGATAAAGAAAGGACTCTTGCATAACTCCTACTGATGTCAAAAACATGACTCACTAATGGCATTGACAAAAAAGGACTCGTTAATAACTCGTACTAAATAGGATAATGTGCAACGTTAGTAGTTGTTGTGTAACATCTTGTTGACTTGCTCACGTTGTGCCGTTGCTTATTGGAACTCTCCCAATATACAATAAAACGAGTTTGTCTTTTTCTTTGCTTATCGGAACTAGTTTCCTATTTCATTGCTTGTTTAATAGCTACTTATTGGTTTTTCAGTGCTAAATACTATGTATATGTTTTGAGGGTTTTTCTTGTAGTTTTATTCGGTTTGAATCTTATCTTGCCGTATCAAGAATAAGAGGTTAAGTAGACATTCTCTATAAGTAACCTCTCAGCACAACTCACATTAGTCGTTTCGATTGCTTGTTCCTTGGGAATAAGCTAACTTTAACCAGTAAGATACCCTTATACTTTACTATCCTTTTCCTTTTCTCTAAAAACCTACTATCTCTCTTTTTCTTTCAAAACTCACTTATAACCTTAAGTGAGACTTTTTAATTGCCTACTGCTTGTTAAATTGAATCTAACATTCATCATATGGTAAGCAGAGATTAAACAATAGGAAGGAAAAGAAGAAGAGAATTGAGTGCAAAATCATAAGCACCTCGAAGAAAGTATTAGCATGACGACAAAAGTAGACAAACTCACTAACATAAGAGCTTGGGCTTATTCCCTTGCCTCTATTATTTTTGTAACGTATAGAGTTCTACTTTCATAGGGTTAGGATTGTAGCTGGATAGTTAACTAAGGTGCAGAGGGAGGCGGACTTAGAAATACCAATAGAAAAGTGGAATCTAATTTCAATTAGTACGAAGAAGAGTCATGCAAGGGCTAAAAAGGAACAACAAAATAACAAATATGACAAGTCTCCACATAGAAGGGAAAATAGATCGTTAACACTTCCTCTGCTCGGTAGGAAAATATAATTCATGTGGTATATTGAATTATATTTAGTATATATATATATATATATATATATATATATATATATATATATATATATATGTGTGTGTCCATATATATAATATTATATATATAATTAAAGGATTTTAATTATCTAATCATATTAGAATATACTGATTCTTTCACAAAAATCATTGTTGTTTTCTTTTTCCGTACATATATTAGTTTTCATTTATCATTGTTATTGAAGGCACACATCTTAGATTGTATATATTGACTATCATTTATTCTTGTTGTTAAAGACACATGTCTTAATGAAAGTATTGAAAGATTTGATCATACTAAATAAGCTCTCACTAGATATACAGATTGTAAATCTCTTATCATGATCACTCAATATCCTTGTCATATATTAAATTAAGAATTTAATTTGATCCCATTAAAATAATTAAGAGAAGTTTCCTAAAACCGGCACAATATGTCTTCTAACAATATATAAGAACTATGTTTTATTTGTCTCTTATAGTTTGGACTTTTTGTTATGTTTAGTATAGCCATATATAAATGAAGCAAAGACATTGAAATATAATCCAAACAAGAAGAATCTATCATCTGGTAAGAACGATAAAGATGTAATGTCATTACTTGACAGATGATGTTTTCACATAATTGTCTTAGTAATCTTTGTCCTCATCATTCCTCTTCCTCTTTTGTTCTCTAAGTAACGAAGAATGCGAGGCTTCTGTATATAAATCTCTTTATTGTTTATTAGTTACAAATTTAAGGGCTTCTTGGTATGATATTGTAGAGATTTCTTCAATTTTATGGGTTTTTGTTTGGTTTCTTGGGGGATTATATTTTGAGATAAGATTAAAATTGGAGATTGAAGTCATAGATGTGAAGTGGATTAACGATATCCTTGATATGGAGAAGTTCTAATAATCAACATCGAGGAAGGGGATTAAAGGACATGTTGCCTGTGCTTCTTGCGTCATGTGGTGCATCATGTGCGAAGCAATCAAATTTCCAACACATATCTAAGAACAAGTGCTTACATGGTTAAGTTTCCTCTTTCTCTCTCTCTATATTTTTTTTCTATTCCTTTTGTTTCGTAATTAGTTTGCATATGTTGATGAATAATACCTTAAAAGATCTTATTTTGTATAAATTTCTTCTCTCAATTGTGTTTATTTTTTCTCTTCATATCTATTTAGATTGTTGATATGCTTTTTTGTAAAATAAAATTGAGGTTTTGTGAACATATTTAAGCCTTGAAATTTAGTGAATATTCTTTCTAAATACATAATAATTATAGTATCTTGGGCATCTCTCACTTTAGGCTCTTTTGAGAGACTTGGTTTGATTGAGGTATTTTAATTATACACTCAATATTTAGAATATGTTGATTCTTCTATTAAATCGCTATTATCTTTTTTTTTTCTTACATATATTGATTTTTGTTCATCCTCATTATCGAACTAGTTCTTGAAAAAGCTAATATAGAGATAGTTTTACGACGACTAGTGATGGAACCCTTATAAACAAAAATATTTTCTCTTGTTGAAAAAACTTACTCCAGCCTCTCTTGAACCTTTGCCCTTGTCCTTTGTTGTATATTCCTAAATCCCTAATTATTCATTAATTGAGTACATATTAGATGTAGATAATCATATCTTTTATTTTTGAAACATCCTATATTCTTTAATGAACTAACTACAAGGAAGACCTTCCTCAAACCCCAACCCTTAGATTTCCTTTTTCCTATACTTGCAAGGCACACACATCCTGAATTGCATATATTAATTTTTATTTATCATATTGATTTTCATTTATCCTTGTTGTTGAATATGGATTATATATATTAGTTTTTTTTTTAATCTTCATAGTTGAAGATACATCTTGGATTACATATGGTTTTCATTTATCATTATAGTTGAATACATATCTTTGATTTTACATATATTTGTTTTGTATATATTGATTTTCATTTATCTTTGTAGTTGAAGACATGTGTTAGATTTAATATATTAGTTTTCATTTATTATTGTTATTGTAGACACACATTTTGGATTGAATATATTGATTTTTATTTATCATTGTATTTGAAGGCATATCTTGAATCACATATATTGATTTTCGTTTATCCTTGTTGTTGGAAGACACATCTTAGATTTCATATATTGATTTTTATTTTTATTTATCCTTATAATTGAAGATACATTTGGATTGTATATATTGATTTTCATCACTCTTAAACACATCTTGGATTGAAGAGGGAATGAATTTTTTCTGTGAAGTTGATGATAATTATGCTCCAGAGCTGCACTTGGATGTTGAATCTTCCCATGGTGAGACTTAATGCTTACTGATGTTAATGTCAAGCTCTTTGTTGCTAGGGATTTCCTCTCAACACTAGAACCTGGTTATCAGATTCCTCAACATTGTGCGAGTTTAATGAAAGAATTAGAATGTCTAAGGACACTAAAAACACCCTCAATAAGCATATAGATATCAGTAATCTTTTGCCACATACTGAATTGTGAACTAATCTGATATATAATTAAGAGGAGGAAAAGAACTTCCTCAAACACTGTGTGTGTTTCAAAACAATATATCTCGCGTAGCTAAGTTTGCCCAAGTTTCTCAAGTAACAGGGAAATGAAAGTATAGATCCTCGGATCTCATCAAATCTGATAGTCCAAAAAGATTGAGCTTTACATTTTGAAACTTTCGCATGCTGTTATGTCAAAATTTTTGCTCAAGCCATTATTAGAGAATTTGTCAAAAAGTAAAATATTAGATATAAAATATTAGAGAATTAATAATCCATAACCAACCACAAACACTAAGATATAAAATATTAGAGAATTTGTCAAAAAGTAAATCCTCTACTAATTATTATTATTATTATTATTATTTTGGATGATACCCCTGAGAATTCACATAGGTATATACAATCATTTTGTAAATATATAAATATGTCCTTAAATCTTAAATTTATTACATGATTTTTATCAAATCAAAGAAGTAAATTGAACCCAATTGAATTGGTCTGATTTGATCTTCTCTCATAATTAAAAATTTTGGATTTGCGGAAAAAAAATTCGAAGCCAAAACGAACGGTGCGGATGGGCTTCATAGTTAAACGAAACAAACCCATCATGATAAGTTGGTAGAAAATTCGAAGCCGAAAAGAAAAAGAAATAGATGAGTTGGAAATTCCCGACTTCTCCTCATCTTTTCTTTTCCTTTTTCTTCTGTCTTTTTCTTTAATGTTTTACGTTTTCTATTTTTATTTTCTTTTGTTCATGGGGATTTTGGACGGCTGGGATTCGTCGCGTCAAGCGAGGACGACTCGGACGCTCCCGGTTGTGACACAACCGCAAACCGGGCACGACTCGGCCGCGCCTCCCCCGCCGTCGCAGGCGTCGCAGAGGCAGAGGTGACGGCAGGGGAGGAGTACCACCGAAGCCAGTCGCCCCCGACACGCGCGGCACGCCCACTTCATCTCGACTCGGTCCGGGTCCACGTAGACCGACTCCCCGTCCTCGGCCGGCATCGACTCGCCGCACGGGCCACCCTGCGCCCGGGACGCTGCAGCCGCGGCCGCCTGTTGGAGCTGGGCCTTGAGAGAAGCTGCCGTCGCCTGGTCGGCCATGGCCTTGGCTTGCCACGCCATGGACTCGGTTCGGAGGCGGGCAAGGTGGTCCTCGAGCTCGATGATCCGCCGCGTCAACCGCCCCACCGCCGCCGCCTTCTCACGTAGCCCCTGTGCGGCCGACTCCGCCGCCGCACCTATTAAAGAACGGTAGTGCCTTCGCCGCTTCTGCGCCAACGTCCACCGCAGCTGATCTCGCTGCCATAGAGGAATGAAGATCCAATTTGGGTATCTTTTCATTTCGAAGAACAAAGGAGACGAGGCAATCGGACATGTGGCGGCCGATAGAATGGTACCTGGGCGCAAAGGAACTGCTCGATTTCTCCCTTCTGTTGGTTGAGATGGCCGGCGAGCTCCTCGGAGAAAATGGAAGAGAGAAAAGAGGTAGAAAAAGTGGAAGGGAGTCCTTCCTCCGGGGAGAGGCGAAGGCCCGTGGAGACGACGGCAGGAGGATGGCTTGGAAGCTGGGCGAGGCGGACCAACGCCGGGGGCGGAAGCGGAGGCTGTGGTTGCAACGATAAGAGGTCGATAGATCGGTTCTGCTGCGGTAATGCCATCGCCATCGGGACGCCAATCTCTCTGCCTCTCTTCCTGGGATTCAGCGCCGCTGTTCACGAAACCCATCTCATCTCAGAGGGCGAAGGAAGAATAAACCGCAACAGATCGTTCAGAAGCACCGAAAGGAGGCAACTTTTGCTCACCTCCATTGGCGGACGGATCGAGGACGGCCTCTGAGAAGTCCATCTCCTTCCGCTCCCGCTCGCTTCTGCGTCAATCCATCTACCAGAAGTCAACCATAACCATCAAAATTCGATCTTCACAACGAAACCAATCGGAGACCACCCGTTTGCCAATCAAGATTGGAACTTGACCGCAAACTTCGAATGAAGAATTACTTACTGATGAGCACAAAGTCGAGGAGAGCAAAGCAGAAATTGAGAAGCAAGAAGTGCCAACTCTTTTTTCCTGCTCCTCCTCTTCCCTTAACGCAGAAAAAAGCGCAAAGAAACAGAGACAAGCGCGGTGCGCACCAACGGAACAGTTGGCTTGCTTCTGCTCTCTCTCAAGCACACAAAGAAGGGGGAGAGGAGGATGGTGAGTTGGAATTCTTGTCACGGCAGGAGCAGCTGCCAACCATGAAGCTCTCCTCTCGAATGGATCCACTTCTCCTCACTTGCAGGGCCGCATCATGTGTTGAGATTTTCCAGGTGAGTTTGCTAATGATGAGCGGCCTGCAGGCATGTGGGGAGGATATAAATGGGATGACGTTGCCTGGCAATTGCTTGCTTGTTTGTACATGGGGAGATAGCGGGGACTCCTGTGTGCTTGTTGCGCTGTTTGGATTTCCATTTATTGTTCTTGTTTCTTGTGTTGTTCCTTTCTCTTAGCTTTCTCCAATAAACCATCAGCCCATTCTTTTCTCCTTCTTTCCCTGCCTTGAGAGAAACAAGAAATGAAAATTAAACACACTCACGCATGCTCTTTCTCAATTAATTCAGGTATAATGATATCAAATTGACTAATGCCAACATGGTATGTAATAATCTTTTTGTTAGAGTTGTTATATAAGCAAAACAGAAGCTGCCTTAAAAGACATAAATCAATTGGTTTTACGATAGGTAGATCACTCGGAGAAGTGATCTTACTTATTTAGATAATTAATTAAGAAGCCACACAACTTGACAGAAGACATATGATTCTTGCTGACATTATAAACGAACGCGCAACACAGTTATAAAAAATTATAATACGTCAGGTGGCTGCAAATTAGTTTCAATCATAATGGGTGGCACCCAAAGGTCATTCTTGAATCTATCTTTTGATTCATGACAGGTACAATAATTTCCATGGTGCATGTTGTTTGATATGGCATTTACTTTTCATACAAGAAAGAAGAGTAGCTACAAAATCTAATTACAGCTTTGAAGATTACTTTGAATCTAAGTAATCTAATACCAAGACCAGACATATAAACCATAAGTTACTGATATAATAAGAGAAGCTTAAATTACTGGCACAAAGAGAAAACACAAATCAAGCTGATGTCCACTTTCATGGATGTATTACACGCGTAAGTACGAAAAGAAAACTGTTACTTTTATTAATTGAGTTTATAGCGGATTAAAATCAGGAAATTGAAGCTGTCGGTGGAACAGATCACCAAAAAATGGGGCAATAAATGATTGCATCTGTGAAAACATAGAGACAATATTACCGTTCATTAATAATAACAAAAAACTGTGGTTTTTCCAAGTAAAAAATAAACCAATATTGTATTTGATCAAAAAATGATCAACATAAGCTTCTTGACTTCCTAAATTATATGAGTCCATTAGAATTAAGTCTCACATAAATCTCATTTTATTTTTTCTTCATTACGAATTATTGTAAGCTTACACAATGACACAAAAGAAACATGCAACTAAAAGAAATTATCTCCTTCGCATACCTTCAGAGTGACTTCCTCCTGATGTGCTATGCAGGATGGTGAAATTGATACTGATGCGAGTCTTCCAAGGAGGTTGTTGTCATGGCCGAGCATCGAATCCATCCATTATGCAGCAGGCCCGTCTCGGTAGCCATCGCTGCATCCAAAGAGGATTTGGTAGTCCTGCTGCACTCTGTAGCACGCACACAGCAAAAGGAGAGGAGGGACGGCAACATCAAAGTTGCGCTCATGGATTTGTTAGGTAGAGGGGGAGGCAGAAGCAATACATCGAACAGTTCGCGTGCGAGTTCGGACTTTGCCAGGGCGGCTTCCCCGTTGTTCATTCCAATTCTCCTCCCTACTCTATCCAATCTACTTCATGAAACATTTATTTGCACATTCTAATCAGAGGTAGAATCCACAATGGATCGGATAGGAACGTAGACACGCTGAGTCGGAAAGCAAGCAAGTCCACCAAGCCTTTGTCCTCGTTCGGCTCACCAGTCTCTTCCGGCCACTGATTCGTCAAGCAGAGAATGATCTTGCAGGACCATCCAACGTCGCCCCGCCATGGCCGTGACTTGCACAAGGGTAGATATGCGAATGTGGCAACTGCTGCTTGGATGACACCAAGCAGCCCTGCAATGATGGCCCCAGCGGAGAAGAGAACAGAGGCGGCAACAAGAGATAAAGGCAGTAGTCTATGCGTCCGCGTTTGGCTCAGCTGTGCAGTCTGAGAAAATGGCCGATCCGCAGCATCTTGCTGTGACCGATGGAAAGCCACAGATTGGCAACTGACATCACTTCTTAGGCAACAAGTTTTGGATTTTGTTCTGTGCATGTCTTGAGAGCTAATTCGACCAGTCATGGTGATTACTTGTGTCAATGGTTTTTAAGAGACAAAGTAGCAAATGAAGAAGACAGCTTGCTTTCCATTGTATCAAATGTTTCTGAGTTTTACTTACATAGAAAATGCCCACAGAGTAGGAGTTGCTATCCAAGTTTTTGCATTGGTTTCGGCAACTTATGCCTCTTCTGTATCATCAAATTGTTTTCCTCCTCTCTAAAGTCAAAAGTGATATAATCCAATGTAACCTAAACAACTATATACTTATCAAAATTATAATGTCCTTTTCTTTTACACCACTAAAACACAAGAGATGGATTTAATTCTTTTATGTGGATCAAAAGAGCTATTCTCACTTTGCCAAGCACAAATAGCTGACTCAATGGAGACAATTCCATGATGTTCCATGTCATGTTATTTTCTTCAACTGAAACATTTTTAAATCAAACTGCGATCCTGCCTGACTCAATCATTCACTGAACACATTAAATTTGAGTGAGCGAGAGCTTTAAATTTACATATTTAATTTTACCACCGCCTGGTGGGCAACCACCATCATGTGACATTGTGATTGTACTTCACAGCAGACATATTTTTGCTAGTGGGTACATACAAAAAGCAAGATCATATCTTTTTCACTTTTCACCACCTTTTCCCTTTCCTCAGATGCTTCATCAAAGAGGTCATTGGTTCCAGCAGTAACACACTAATGGTCAATGTCCATCCATTTGCACGGCCAAGGTCCACAGGAGCTCAAACTCATGAACCTCTTGTGACAGCTTTAATTGCCAAAGACATGTACATTTTGTTGTTTGTCATGGAAATTGATGAATCCAACACCCATATCTTCAATAGTGGTCCCAAAGGATGAAAGAAGAAGCCAAATGGGAGGGTGCTATCCTAGATAAAAGAGAGGATGACAAGTGTTCTTATAATATAGACTTGGGGTGACGCCAACGAGTATAGGTTCAAGTCTAAAATTATTGTAAGTTTCTCACAATGTTTTGCATCAGTACTAGAACACAGTTTAGAAGAGTTTGTTTTATTCTAACATGGTAAAAAAAGTAGATAAGAGGACAAAAACAAGCTACCAACTTAGTGGATTGGGAACAAAGAAAAAGGAGATCTTGTGTTTTGAGTTAGGAAAAGCTATTCCTCATGTTAAGTTTGACTTGCATTTATTTTCTCTGCTCTCCTGAAAAATGAAAAAAAAAAAAAAAACACTTCAGTAAGCCTAAACCTACAATGTTCTTGTGATGGTGTGCAATTATGATCGTTCCATGTCCATAACATTTTAAGCTGCCTTCACCGCACCTCAGTATTGACTTGTGTGTGCCTAGTCTCAGCCTAAACCAAAAAAAATGTCTACCAATCACAAACCCACCCTCATTTCTTCTTCTGATCAAATAGTTCCTGTCTCAAAACTAAAGAGAAAAGGTTTCATGGATGTGACCTCATAGCTGGGAAGAACGAGCATATCTATTAAAATCCAATTTCCTTTTTAACCCACCATCTGTGAAGAGTGCTGGGACAATTAGCCTGACCAGCTTTTGGTGAGCCATAATTAATGTATACCTCAATGGCAAGCATAAGAAACTATTGTCCACTGGGTACAGATCCAACACTTTCGTGGTGGCAGGACAATCAACCACAAGGCATGTGGGCCGGGGCTTGGACAGGCCATGCAAACAAAGTTAAAGAAAATTATGTAACAGTACCTGAAGGTCCCAATCAATACCTGGCATTCTTGAAGATCCAACTTTGGTTACACAGGATTTTATTGTGCCAACAAAGCCTTCAACAATGAAAATTCCTTCAGCATAGATAAAACAGTTTAATCATCAATACAAATTTTTGAAGGAAAAAAGAATTTGCAGTTTTAGTGTGCTAAGTTGAGCAGATACACAGGTTCACAAAAGACAGCCTGCAAGAAACTCTTCAAGTTTGTTTGATACAAGTGTGGTAGTTAGTGCATCATTGCAAACTGCAAAATTGTGCACTTCATTACATTAAACTAGCCAAAATTATCAGAATTACTTCTGTTACCTGAGATATGGCTGATCCAGTGAAGCAGCAACTGGTAAGAGCTAACACAACTTTCATTATAGGGTAGCCTCGATGTGCAAACCACCTAGAGAAATGTAACAGAGAAAAGACAGTAGAACATCAAAAGAGAAACGAATGCAATTGCCTGAAAATTTTCGCATATTCATAGAAACACATAAATGTTGCAAGAAAAAGACTCCATGAAGGTGCTGGATTTCATCTCCCATGAATTTATAGGAATGGTTCTTAAACTACCTTGAGTTGCCTCCTCCTGAATTTTAAAGTTGAAAACCATACTTTAGGTTGCTTCTTCATGGCTAACTCAAACTGGAGGGCATGAGCAAGTGCATAGGAGAGTCATGGCAATCCCCAATAGCAACCTTATTTCCCATGTTCTTGCTAATCTGGCAATTTAACCTTTTGGATGACTAAGAAAGATCTTGAAATCAACATGTCAAGGACATAAACTATCTTTTCATTCCAAACCATGAATCCAGCCTATTCAATCTAGAAACAACAAAAACATGATTCAAGATTAAACAAGAAGGTGCATGATAATTTGTGCCTGCATATCATAAAAACAGACTTCAGCCACATATTTGTCTTAACAAAAAATCAATAAAGTAACTGGAATTCCTAATTTGTTTGACCTATATATTACATGTAATAGTTCTGCAGACTGCTTAGTAACTGTGCAGAAGTTACCACCATTATGACATGAACACATCACTGTTGGAAGCAATACTATACACTTAAGATGTCCATTGTCTTATAATGGAATGAGGCTTGACTAGAGATTAATCTCAAGATGAAATGAAGACTAGCATCATGGGTTTGCCATAAAAGATGTCAAGTGGAACTTTTGAGCAGACATGCCTATTTCAATTTAGCAAGGTTAACAGCCATCAATCAAGCTGAAATTGATATGGCCCAGATTAGATTCAATGATACTGTTCCAAGTTCTTAGACTGAACAAAACTTGCATATTGCAAAAGCAGATCGTAGTAGTAAAGGCAGAGACATGGCAGTAGAATCTTTTACATATTGCAAAAGCAGCTTATCATAGCAAAATAGAGCCATGGCAGTAGACACACCCTCTAAAAAGCTGTTCCTCGTAACCCCATTTCATATTCCATCAAAAACTAGGAAGTCAAGTATGACATAAGTAGAACAGCAACAAACATGCCATTGTCAAATGTGGGAAAGAAGAAGTAGCTGGGATGTTCAGTCAGAAAAATTCGACAAAATTATATCAAAAAAGAGAAGATTAAAATGCAAAACAAGCAAAATACCAAACAATCCAGTCTTACAGCAGGATCACAATTAAGTTATCAAAATACCAAAATGTGTTTTCAGTTGAAACAAAAACTTATTGTAGCTTCCCCTCTTTCCTCACATTGAGAGTTAGCAACTTAGCCCTTTATCTGTGTTCAACATGGGTTCAAGAGGATCACATCTTAAGGAATAAACATTATCACTCAACCAGAGAGTGCAGCATTCAGTGCACTATGAACATCAACGCCAATTTGTGCTTCAGCCTTTTCCAAGTCCGTTGTAGCTGAGTTTAGCTTCTGGGTGAAGTCAGCAAGTCCCTTTTGGACGAGGCTTGGATCAATGCGGTCAACAGGAACAGCCTCAACAGCAACTATGTCTGTAACTGAGTTAGCATGTACGAAAGCAAAACCACTGCTAACAAAGTATTTGGTGACTTCACTCCCTTCATGTACAGAGAGGAGCCCTGGCTTGAGCTCAGCAATGGTGGCAACATGCCCAGGCAAAACACCCATTTGCCCTGTAGTTGCTGGTACAATGACCATGTCAACCTGAAGGTAGATAAGATGTTAAAAGAACGAAGAAATAAAATTTTCAAAATTATCAACAGTTCATAATATTTTAATAGAATATAATAGGATGAATAGCCTATATTTAGTAGCTGCTTCCAGCAAACAAAGTAACAACTTAAGAAGGTTTGATAATATTGTTCCTATGAAAGCTTTATCAGTAAATTATTACAGCCATCCTTCTCCCTTTCCCTAGTGGTTCTAAATTCCTCAAGTCTAGAATTAAATGATTAGATGTCAGCATGGAGTTCTTTAACACTTGAGGGATGTTCACAGTTTGTATCTTAAACATAAAATTGAACAACCAGTCATTTGTAGTTTTCTCTATAAAAATTGGAAATTCTAGAAGCTAGAATATTCACTTATTCAGACCTCTGGATAATAAAAAAGATATCTATGGTAGGAAAAAACTCATCACAAAATTTTTGTGCTCAAATGATTCACGCCACAGCCTTTCATTATAAAAGAATAAAAAATTCATGATGCTCATAAACAGATTAGTCCAGTGCAACATCCATCATTTGTTGCCATCTTCACTTTGGTGATCTGCTCTAAATCTTTTATGAAACCTCTCTCTCTCTCTCTCTCTCTCTCTCTCTCTCTCTCTCTCTCTCTCTCTCATTAATCTTAAACTTCTTCTGCGTCACTTATTTTCTAATTTTTGCATATGATCTCGCATCAATCTTCAACTTCTTCTGTGCCACATTTTCTAATTTTTGCACATGATCTTGCATCAATCTTCAATTTTTTCTGTGTCACTTATTTTATAATTTTTGCATATGATCTTGCAATAATCTTCAACTTCTTCTATGTCACTTGTTTCCTAATTTTTGCATACGATAAAAAAAAAGATATTGCTCATTCCATCAAAGTTTCCCTGATAAGGATAAGAATTTGTTGCAGGAAAAAAAAGAAAACAAAGAAGAAGTTCTTGCATGTAGAACCTTGCTATGTCCTGAATTCATCCAAAAGCCCAAAAAAGCATTCCAAGTCTATTTATGAGAGTTTCAAGTAGACTTCTTATGCATCACAACATAGAGAATCCATAAAAATAACAACACAGCATTTAAAAAATTGTTGACATTTTTTGAATGGTGTACCAAAGGAAAACTTCAGTAAAGATTTGTAGTGATTGTTGAGAAGTTATGAACTAATGCCATTTGCAAGCAATATATCAGGTTAGAAATATTGCATAGTGAAAGAAGCAGTGGCTCCATAAATGGAATTCTATGGATTTTATTGCAGAGTTGAAGTTCAGAATGGCGTAGAGCAGAAAAAGGTTATTTTTCAACGTCATAAGCTTATTTCCATTGAAAAGAATTGATTATAACGCCAAAAAATGATCAGCAAGTAACACCTTTAGTTTCCCCATAAGAACATTTTTATAACTTCTAAACAGTAACTTCTAAACAGTAACACCTTTAGTTTCCCCATAATGCATGGTTCTTATCATTGCCCCAAATAAAAAAAATTCAACACCCAACTACCCAAGTGGAAAAGAATGAGTCAAAATGGTGTCAAGATATTCAAACTTCTGAAAAACCAATAATACATTGTTATTTTTAAACCAAAGTCTGAATTGAATCCAGACGTTTCAGAAAAGGATTAATACACATATTAAGCAAGTATTACTGGTGTAATCAAGCTTGCACTAGAACAGTCTGAGAACATCCAAAAGCTGGACAAGCACATTCATTTTAGTTCCAGCAAATTCTCAAAATAAGAGAAAAAAACAATTCTTAACCAAATAGTGACGAACAAGATGGTACAAAATAGAAACATCATTATGCAGTTTCAAAAATAGTCTCTTCTCTAGGTATCAGAAATACATAATCATGACCTCATAGTTCAGATATATGAATGTTTTTCTTAAGTCAGATAAATTCATACACATTTATACACTGCAGTCTACCTTCCCCTGATCTACAATTACTAATATTCGTCAGACAAGAAATCCTAAGGCTTCCTCAGATTGTCTTTATCTTTAAGTATTTCAAAGGAACAACCTATGTGAAGACTTATTAAGCCCTCATCTGCAAGAATACCTAAATTACTCACAATCTAGCAAATAAAAGGCATCCAATTCGAGTTCAGATCCTAAAAACATGCAAATCAAATGAACCAACAAGAGATGAAACGTCATCGCAACATCAGAACAAAACTCTAGACGAGATTTAGATAGATCTGCCGGAGAGGGAAGGAGCGCGCAAACCTCCTTGTTGGAGATCTCGGATTGGTAGGGGAGGACGAAGTTGATGGTGAGCTTGGAGGGGATGGAGGAGGGGGTGGGTGGGCGGGGCTTCATGAAGGCGAGCGGGGTTTTGGGCGGGTCGATATTGGGGGCCACCTTCCGCCACGCCTCCACGAACGCGGCATCCTCCGACGGCGCAACCGGGAGATCGGTGGAGAAGGCGCGGGCGACGGCGCTGCGGCGGACGCCTCCACCGATGGCGCGAGTCAGGAGGCGCGGGGCGTGGCGATACATGGCTGGCTGCAGGGGCCACTGGATCTCTCTGGCTCTCGAGTTGGAATGGGAGGAATGAATGGGGGCGGCGGAGAAGGGAAGACGGAGGAAGGGTTTCACTGCCTTGGGTGTTTCTTGGGTCCGGATCAACTGTCCGGATCATGAGGGAGGAGCGCGTTCCAGTTGGTCCGCATCCGCAAGGGCCCCACTTTCATCATCCGCAGCTATTCCGGGTCCACATTGAAGGCCAATGGAAAGGCCGGGCTGGCAATGTCGTGCGAATGCCATTTTGAGCCCAATAGAAATGCGACCTTTTGGCCCAAATGATAACTTGTTGGCAATTGGGCCTGCGGAACTTACCGTTACAGAAAACGCGGCGTCGTTTGGGCGGTGGCGACGTGCCGCTTTTGCCAGTCCCCTCCCTCTGGTCCCACGCGCTCCTCATCGTCGACTACATCCACTTCCAGTATAATGGCTGGCTACGTCCTCGGCTTTGTCCTCTTTTCCGTCTCTCTGTGCTGGAGGAAGGAAAGGATGTGGCCGGGGGGCTCATCTTGCCCGGCCCTATCTGCTTTTTTCACCACTTCTTCGTGCACCTTCTCAGGCATCACTGCAGACGCGGGCCGTGGGAGGCGTCAAGGAGATTTCCGACCATGGGCACCGCAATGAGTACCGTATCGTCGCGGCGTTCGGTCCATTCTTGTTCTATGAGCAGGTGAGATTGATTCTTCTATCGAGTCAATTCTGTCCTATTTTCAGTTGGAACATGGAAAAGAACTAAATATCTTAATCGAATTGATCTGCTTTTCATTACAAGATTTGATTGCTTTTACTAGTAGATTTGTGCTTATTGTCCAATTTGTACACACGCGAATGCCCATGGTTGCACATGATGACCAAGAAATGGACAAAGTTATACATGCACAACAATTTGCCCCTACTTAGATTGGATAAAGTGACACTTATGCGTTATAAACAAGATACAAACAAAGTGATATTTTCATCAACTACTAGTATTATCTCGGGTTTGTAAATAAAGAGATCACTTCTCTTTTGATGCAAACTCTGCCAATCATGCAGTAATAATCCCATTCAATCTTTTTTAGGAGCCTGCTTGTTGAAATCAATTTTGTTAGATCTCCTTTTATTTTGATGTGCTTGACATATATCACATATCATTTTAAGGATTTTTTTCTATTTTATAATGAAGTTTTTCAAGGTAATGTAAGTAAAATTAATTTCATACACCAAAGTGGGATATGATGGTGGGTGGTATCATATTCATATTGACAAGGAATATGGGAATTGATTAAAGCAGAGTTACTTGTTGGACACCAAATACATATTGAACTTGTTATTCCTTTTGGTGTATTAACTGGTAGCCTACTGGCGATGGCTTGTATTCGTACATTATTAACTCTTTCTCCTTTACTAAATATTGCTGATACTGTTGTGCCTTATATGATAGATTTGCTTCTTGTAATTTGACCTCTCATTCCTTTGTTGACGCTGATGTTCCTAAAGATGCAACAGGTACATAATCGTTATAAAAAGACAGAAAAACAGGTACATAGTTGTTTATTTCCATTTGGCAGGGGTTATGCATGCCGACAGGTTTCTGCATTTTGGGTACCTTGCATAGTTCTTGACAAAGCCCTTGCTTTTGTGCTTGCAAAGCTGGAACTTGATGTTCCTGCTCCTAAAGCTTCTTCCCGTCGGGCTGGTTGGCAATTGCTCCTGTTTTGCTCTGCTTCTACCAGAACAACTATATGTTGTTTCTTCCAAAAGTGATTATTCAACTAGGATCTGTCATCTTCAAGCTTCTGAATTGATGGGTCACCCTGTTGATAACCTTCTTCCAGAAGCCCCAGCCAAAGCATATGATTACATGGGTGGCATATGCCTTTACTCACACACATCACTTCATTTTAAAACCCCACTTCCTATAATTTCAATAAATATCTTGAATGATGTGAGACATTGTCTTGTGCTGTTGTTAATAGGTATGCTGCAAAACATGCTTAGATATCTTCCATTTGCTTACTCTTGGAGGTTGATTTCTATATTTATTTTTGTGCATACAGGAAACTGCTACTTATATGGTCCTTGGATTTGTGGCCTCTTCAATTCAAATTACAAAACTCTGTATTGTTGATGTGCGTGTAATAACTCAAATCACACCATTATTGGGAGCTTATTTTCATTGATTTTCTAGTGCTTCTCAGCCTTCTCTGCAATAGATGCTTCTGAGATGTCTTTATAACATTTATATATTTTTCTGATCTGTGAACAATGTTCTGCTGGTTCATCTAGGATCTTAAAATGAGTGTTCAATTCTTGGCATACGAGTAATATGTGCTTACTAATTCCTCTTGCTGCAGTATCCTGTTACTCCATGTTTTCTCTGCTATTTGAGTCCCAGGTGTTACTAATTAAAGTACTGCTGATGGGTCATACACTCCATTCTCATGTGAATAGGCTTTTCCAGATATTTCAAGATACAGTCTGCTCCTCAAGGAAACCAAACAGAATGCTTCAAGTGCTTCAGATGTAAAACAAGGATTTATCAGACAATTTGGAACACTTTACCTTCTGGAATTGTTGGTGGAGTTTTGCGGTCAGCTACTGCACCCATATATTCTATAGGTTCTGGTTCCTGAGTTTCATGTTGATTTCCATATATTGTGCTGTTGGGATGATGTAGTCCTGGGCATGACAGCTCAGGCAGACATAAAAATATTCAAGTCCAGTTGTTAATTTGATGATATCCTTTTTTTGAACAGCTTCGAGTTTCCCATGATATTAGTTATTGAGAATTTTGTTTAGAAGTTATCATTCATACATTTTGGCTATCAATTTGACATCCTGTTAATTGTATGTCTTGGACCATAACATTACCTGTATCCGTTATCCTAAGTGGGTGGTACCGAGAAGAATCCAAGAAACAAAAAGAGGCTTCCAGTATCACTAGCAAACTTCAGTTCATGCCTCATGAGCTATATTTGAACAAATAAAGTTAAGTTTGAGAGACAATATCAGTGAAGTAAATTATGAAAAAGAAATAATAATAAATGTTCATCAACTAGTAGTTATGAGGTTATTTTGTTCCTCATTCACCCCAGATATTTCCTTGATATGCTTTACTCTCATGGATCCTGCAATTGTGTTTTTGTTAGAAGTCTACATTTAGTGCTAATGGCAAAACTTTGTGCCTGTTTCAATCTAGTCCAAAAGAGTTTAGGTGAGCAGGGGACAATCCACAGCACCAACTTTGGTCAAAGTTTTGTATAAATCAGAATGAATTGCTTCTTAAGTATGGGGTGGGAACTGGAATGATGTCACTGGCCATGGAATATTTTGGCACCAAACAAGAACCTTGAGATGCTAATCATGGAATATTTTGGCACCAAAGTTTTGTATAAATCAGAATGAATTGCTTCTTAAGAATGGGGTGGGAACTGGAATGATGTCACTGGCCATGGAATATTTTGGCACCAAACAAGAACCTTGAGATGCTAATCATGGAGTCAGAATGTTTAATCATCACTATTTTTATGGCCAGAGTCAACAGCATTACACCAAGATGGGCAACAGCACTATTGTTATCTCAGCAACTGGATCAAATGTTGAAGCCACTCATTGTTCAATATTCTGCAATAACATTGGCCTCAGAACTAGCTTGAGACAATCTCATGGGTTGAAATTTGAGCCAACCATTCCAGGAGGAAAAAAAAAGAACAGTTATCTTCTTTTTCCAGGTATAGCATGCTTCCTCATTCAGTTCTTGTGTTCTTTTTTATCTGCAGAAAAAAGCTTTAGAAGTACAGCAAGAGCAATCATTTGATTGAGCCATCATATGAAATTTTGTTGTTCCCTTCATTATGAGGCTATGGAAGAAACTCAAAAAGAAATGAGAGCAAGTATCCACTATTGAAGAGAGCATCATGACAATGTATTTGGAGGGAAGAGCTTGTGTGCCCCATGTACCACATTACAAGTAGTGTGGAGAGGCAGTAGCCTTGTTGGAGCAGTAAAGAAGCAGATTAAAGGGCAGGCATGAGAACTCCATGTATCATTATTCTAACCACACTCCTCCACCGACAGTCCCAAAGACAACAAAAAGGCTGCTTCTATCACCTGCGGCCTAATGATGACGTCCGTTTTGTTAAACCAGGCATGTTTGCAGACGAAGCAAGGGCATCCTACTTTCTTCTCAGCTCTCATGTTGCATATATACTTGGATAAAAATTAGGATGCAGATGCATTATAGACCATCAGAGGAATATTTCAGTCGCAATGTCAGATGACAACCACAATGAGAACACCCACATTTTGTCGGGGAAGAGTGAGGGGGGATAGACTATGGTGGATTTAATCTTTAGTCCAGAAACAACACTATGAGCATGGCAAGAACTAAAAGGACGAATGTTTGACTTGCCTTTCTTTTTTGCTGCTCAGCATCTGTTTCCCATGCTTGATCCATGTGAGATGTGGGTGGTGGTTGAACCTACCAAGATCAACATTTATGCAAATCACAGAGCTTAAATATGTGGAGTACCTCTGACCTCACTGGAAGACCTTCATGTGCTCTGAGAAAGATGAGATCTTTAATTGCGATGCGATGTCCTTCACACTAGGTAACTTCTATAGGTAATTTTTATGATCCTTTCTAGCGTAGATAAACTCTTGCTCATTTATGCACTCTCCAACTTTTGCAGAGACTTCAATTGAATCTGCAAGGAGTAGAAACTTAGACATGATTCAGATGGGGCCTCAACAAAGTTTGTACCGATTGCACAAGTACATGATTAAGCCTCTGCTCTATGCTCATAATTCAGTGCCAAAGGATTCATATACATGTTGACATCTCCTTCAAACGAGGAGCTTCAAAGGGTAAGCCTAAAACGAAAATAGTTTCTCTATTTGCAGTTGTAAAACTACTTGCATTGGCATTCTTCATATCCTACAATGAGGGTAATCTCATGCACTACATTTTATTTTAATGATAATTATCTTCCATTTAGCACTTACAAGGAAACATAACTACAAATATCTAGTAGGAGTTGGATCCTAGTAATTAATCAATAGATGAATATCTTGATCATGATTCGTAACAAGAGAACCCATCAACACTTTGGCAAAGCTGAATTCAGACATCCATGAACGCATGATCACAAGTCACCACCCCTCATCAACAACACTCTTAGTCACTTTAGCTGAAGCCAATGCCACTTCCCCTTTGCTGTACAAGCCAAAAAGTACATTCCCTCAGCCTGGTGTAATCTATGAGCTCCAAATATTCTTGTGAGGAGTGGGCACATGTTGCTGCTGTCTAGAATTTGCAGAGAACAAACAGCACATCTGCTGCACTCCTCCAGTGATTTGTTAATTAGCACTTGCAAGCTTAAAAAAACATTACTCACATTCTCCTTATCATTGTCAACGCTAACGAACATGGTTTATGTTATCACTACCCTTAGCTTAATGTAGTTCTTGATAAGATGAAATGACTGCCACCCCCTCTCCACCACCATATCTTCTTCCTCCAGGGGCACTAGTTTATGTTCCACAAGCATGTTCACTGCAACCTACCTGATATAACCTTCTTCCACTGCTTTGGAGAATTGACTTCAGAACCAGCACAAAAGAATCTTTCCATGTCAAACACTGATATCCACCATTTCTTTAGCTTGGTTGCTTGCTGTTCTTGGATTGCTGCAAGGCAGTAACCATCTCAGTTGTCACAATATCAACTATCATTAGACATTGGCTAATTTAGTTCTCATGATGCTGATTAATTAACTTCTAAGGCACAAGTTTGAATGAATATTTTATGCTTGTTTTCTTCAAACCATAATCTTCTGCTCATGGTTATGATAAAAAAATCAATTGTTATTTAATCTCATATAGTAGTTTCGGAAAAAAAACTGCTTGAAATGTGATGAAGACAGATTAAGATCAGTTCAAGGTGATGACTAGAGCGAACATGGCCCGAGATGCAGCGTTACCAAATCAGCATGCTGAATATCCAAATTAGAGAAATTATGACAGAATATCTCTTTAACATGTGAGAATCTTTTGTAGCATAAAAACCACAGTCAAGTCATTATGAGAGAGATTCTGAATCGAGATGATTATAAAAAAATATTGTATTTCAATGTAGATTACCGATTCTTTTTCTCCACATTAAAATGTTCCATTGTTTTGTACACAATTTCCTCAACCTTTGTTCTCCTTGGCTTCTCCCTCTCTCAGAGGAAGAAAATTGTGGACTTTTTATTATGTGATGAGAATATTGTTTGTGATCCATTGCAAGATGCAATGTTGAGTGCCCCACCTACTGCAGCATGCCGTGCTGTTCTTGGTTTAACCAGTAAACTCCTCCATCAATCAGAACAGACATGTCTGCTGCTTTTTCTTCTCGCTTCCATAATGGAGTATACAAACTTATCATTCAGATGAATTAATTATTAGAGGTCCATCCAACGCAAAGTGTCACTGTTCCTGAAACTTTTGTGATCTGCCTAGGATTCTTTTCATGCTTACTAGTGCTCCTGTCATACAATCATCTATCCAGAGCTTGCCACACAAAGCATACTTGTTTCATCCATTGATTCCTCTTTCAGAATTATAATTGGACTGGCATTTGCTGCACAAGAAAACTATTCTGCTCTCCTAACGCTACTTAATGCTGGGAGCAGAGCTGAATGAATGCCCTCTCTTACTGATTCAAATGTACATCATGGAGAATGCTGCAGCATATAATGAGTACCAGTAAATAAAACAGAGACCTAGCAATGATCCATTTCAGGCTTTCCACCATAGATTGTGGAGGTCTATCAACTTTCTGAGTTAAAGGCTCCTATAATGTGAAGCAATCAACAGAAGCAAACCAACTGATGGAAGAAAGGGAGAAATAAAAGGAGAGAAATTTACAAATTGCTCATGTGAGAAATAGGGTTTTGTCCTTGAAACCAAAACCTCTTGTGGTATAACCTGGGGTACTTTACCTTTCTATTCTGCCCAAAGGTACTCAAAATGATCTTTTCTTTGTCCTGCTACCGAGGGAAATAGGGTTTTCAAACCCTACGGGATTCCAAAAGTCATGTAAGTGCTTTTAGAAAGAAATAAATGCATTTGGAGGTTTGTAAAGAGTTCAACAATCAACTTGGTGGTTCTTTAAATTCTATTATCTATATATATATATATATATATATATATATATATATATATATATATATATATATATATAATTTTTTTCCTGAACTCGATTTCACATAGTTGATCTCAAGTAGTCAGAATACTATGATTTATTGCTAATGTTGTTGTTATGTGTTAATTATTATTAATATTTTGATTTTATAAAAAAATATTTTAAGACTTAAATTTATTATATTTACGGAGGTATTTCTTTGAATGCTATTATAAATGTCTAGTGCTCATAATTATATAATATTTATATATGATAAATATATAAAACTATGCATAAAAAATTGTTCAGTTATTTTTGTTTTTAATAGAAATTCTATCAGATGAGAACTGATAACATATACTAGAGAGAGAGAGAGAGAGAGAGAGAGAGAGAGTTAGAATATATATGTATATAAGGCAACAAAAGAAACCTTCCTCTGGTTCTCTCCCCGCCTTCGCCATGGAGTCGCCTCCCCCTCCTCCAGCTCCGCCGCCGCCTCCGCAGGCGCCGGCGGTTGGACCCCGGATATCCGCGGTGGAGGTCGACCGCCAGCCCTCCATCGCCTCCCACCCCTCGCCTATGGGAATTCTCAGCCCGAGCCTTCTCATCATCGTCGCCATCATCGCCTTCGTCATTGTCGCCTCCTTCTCCATCCACCTCCTCCTCCGTTTCCTCTCCTGCCGCCGCCGCTCTTCCTCCGGCGTCACTGCCTTGCCGCTTTCTCTTGCCCGCTCGCGCTCCGCCTCAGGCTCCTCCGCTGCTGCCGCCGACTCCGCCCTCTCCGATCGGGAGAATGCGGCGCTCATCGACTCCCTCCCGGTGTTCACGCTGGCCTCCGCCCTCGCCTCCCTCCCCAAGTCCTCGCCGGACTGCGCCGTCTGCCTTTGCCCGTTCCGCCCTCACGACGAGCTCCGCCTCCTCCCTGCCTGCCGCCACGCCTTCCACTCGTCGTGCGTCGAACCCTGGTTAAGGACCACCCCTTCTTGCCCCCTCTGCCGCTCTTCCATCGCCCTCCCCATCCCGCCCCCTCAGCTTCCGCAGTCATCGGCTGCGCCGCCAGCCGCCGTCGACCGGGATACCTCAAGATCCGGCAGCTTTAGGATCGAGATTGGCAGCGTCAGCCACCAGAGGACTTCCTCGGGGGAAGAATCGGGGAACAACCCGCCACCGCTGCCACCGAGTCTGAGAACGTACTCGATAGGGTCGTCGTTCGAGTACCTGGTGGAAGAGGAGGTGGAGGCGGTGGTGGCGCGGATTGCGAGGCGGACGGAGAAGGTGGTGAAGCCAGGGGACAGCGCGGCTAACGCGTCTCCGGGGGCGCCGGGGGAGGAGGTGGCAGAAGCGGCGGGGGGAGGGCGAAGGTGGCTGAAGGAGTACGTGGACCGGCTGGCCTCGTCGGCGTCGTCGTCCTTCTCATCGCTTCGCTTCTCCGGCCGGTGGAGCCGCCGTTACGACGAAGACGGCGGCGGCGCCGTGGGGCGGCACTCGTGGGATCTGGAGGGGAGCGCCCGGCGGGAGGCGGAGGAGGGTGGTTACTACGGCTTTTACCGGTGGCTGATAGGGGCATAGCCGTCATTTCCCTTCCCCCCGTCGATCTCCTCAGGTGCCGCCACCGAAGCTTATTTCGAATGGCCCCATATTACCAAAACGCCCACGAACCTTTCTCCCTATTCACAATATTACCCTATGATCAGACGGCCCAGAACTGAGATCTTCCAGCGGGACCCACACCCCGGTGTAAGCAGCAAAAAAACAAAAAACAAAAACAAAAGCGATTTCCTTGGAAATGTTTTGTGGATGTTGGGAGTTAATTGCTGCAGTGGACCTTGTCGCTGGTTCCCGAGAGCGGGCTTCCCCGGTACATACACCTCTCCGCTCGCGTTGCGTGGACGTGTGTGCAGTGCTCATCGATGTCGAGCGGCCACGAAGGGCCCGGGGGGGGAGGAGGCGAGGAAGTGAAGGAGGGCGGAGGCAACAACCGCTGCAGTCGCAGATTTAATGCCCCCCAGTTACTGCCTACGCCTGGCCACCTGCAGCTCATTGAAGTTGAACCTGCGTACTGGTGCCATGAGAGTTGGGGTTGATGAATGTGAGCCATCCGCATTCAATTCTTCTCGCTGTTGAATGAACGAGAAGGCTATGCCGCGACAGTCGCATACATATCCCCATTAATTTGTCTCTTCTGCTTGTAAAAGGCCGCTGGCTTCTTGTCGTGGCGGCAGACCTACAATAAACGGCCCTTCGATGGCCTGCGACCAGAAACGTAGCGAGGCAAGTAGAGCTCTCGCCGGTGCAGGTCAAGCGGACCGCATTGAAGCAGTGAGGTTGGGGTGCCACGCACATATGTCACTGAGAAATCTTAAATCCCCATGCGACAGCTATTACCAGGCTATTTAGATATCATTAGATCCTGCAGGAAGGTGAACGGGTTCAGCAGCATCAGCAAAGGAGCAGAATGAGGCCGACTGACAACGAGCGGGAATACAACAGGTACTCGTAGAGTTGAGGCCGATGCCATGGAAGCCGAAGCCGAAGCCGAAGCCGGAGCAGTCATCAAACACCTGTCTTGGAGCAATCCCGTCGCGGAGTCACTGCACTGTGACCACCATCGCCACGGTGTTCCATCAGTCCACGGGATTTTTCAGCAAACATTGTTGAAGAAAATCTCAAGTGGAAAGAAATCATAGATCAGAACAGAGGTCTTTCAATAATTCATCTCTCCTTTTAATCGTACGTCTTAAGCTATTACATCGGTTCTTTATTTATATAAAGATAAAATTAAACCTTTGATTCTAAGTACGATAGAAACCCCTGTGTTGACTAAGATTTCTAAATCAAAATATTACCCGTCGTCGCTCACAACCGAAGGAAACAAAGGAAAAGTAACAAGAGAGACGGACATGTTCAACTGACATACATGCATTGGAGGACAACTGAGATGAGAGTTAACGAATAATGCTACAGCGATTCAGAGTACTGTGCAGCTAACTGCCTTTCGTTTCTTCTGCATTTGGGCTGTGTGCCGATTGACCTGGCAAGCTTGCAATGACTTGATGAGAAGAAAGAAGGATGATCAGCGAAAGCCACCATCCATTTTCCTCTGTTCAGAAAAACATAAACTCAATTTCATTAGTAACTCTCTAGGGATTGTATGAATTCCTTCTTTTTCCAAGTTGTTTATTCTAAGCAGAATATAATCTTTACGATACAATTCTCATGGTTAAAATAATTGTTTATGTCTCCGTTCCAACGTGTCTTATGTTCGAATTCATATTTGAGCATCCTGTATGTTATTTTATATAATAAATACTAATAATTAATTAAAAATTCTCTATTAATATATATATATATAAAGCTAATAAAAAACATATAATTTTTGTTCAAAATTTTGAGCAAAGTTTTGCTTTGAAAATTGAATATATTTCCATGCATGTAATAACATAAAAATAAATATGCAAAGCTTCAATAAATTTTAATTGTTTTCATATTTTTATATTTTTAATTATGAATGACCAAAATGCTCTTAGAAATAGTTCATTTGTTGACCAAGGCAAATTGGTCATTTGATATTTTATTAATTTATTTAAATTTAATCAATTCAAAACAGAACCGAATCGAGGCTAGAAGTTCTGGTTCTATGCATAAACCATCTAGGCTTGGTTTCGATTTGATTCCTTTTCAAATAGAACCGTGATCATACCTACCTTACGTGCGAGAAACAAGATTTTTTTAAAAATAAAAGGTAATTTATCCAAAAAAACAACACCCACAATAATGAAATTTTACTAGATGACACACGCATGTATATTTTTTACTAAGGGGCACTACTTTAAAAAAAAATTCATAAATATCCTTGAACTTAACTGATTCAAGTTAAATCTATCAATAGGCTAGTTTGGTTGATCAGATTCTTGATTTGATTCGAATAGATTTTTTGGTTCGAGTCTGATTTGTAATAGGTTGGGTTAGTTGTAGATCGAGTCCATTGCAGGTTAGATCTTCCACCTAAAAACATAGTGTTACACTCGCAAGCTTTATTGATCGAGTGTAACTCAATTGTAAATGGCATCAACAAAGAACTTCTCTCCTCTTTAACATTTGCACTTGATTCCTCTCTTTTATGGCTTTCTTGATGGTGATAGTACTCGACTCTTCTCCTCTTTGACTTTTTTGATATTGATTGTAGGCGACAAATTCGTCTCTCCTCATCTCCTTACTAGTTTGACTTTTTTCTCTTTAGCTTCATTAGCGTCAATTTCTCTTCGGTAAGAGAGGCAACGGTGATCTTTCAATGGCCCTCTCTTCAACATCTCCTCTCCTATCTCTAATAAGCCTCTGCCCAATGTCTCCTTTAATTATTATTATGATTTAGGGCTAAATCACATAAGAAATCAAGAATTTAGACCACTTTAATTGAATTTAGGGCATTTCAACTACATAAAAATTATTTTTAAAAAATAATTTTACAAATCATGTAAAATTAAAAATAAATTAGAAAAAAATGATAGTATACATTTCAAAATTATGTTATAATTATTGTAAAGAAGTTTCGATAGGTTTGGAGTATAATTATTATGATTACACTCGTGTTACACTTGATGATAGATTTAATATTGAAATCACTTATTTCAATAAGTAATGATCTTAAATTAAGAAAAAAAGTGATGCTAAGTATGTTAGGATCATGTTATGATGGTTTTGAAGAACTTTGGATAAATTTGAAGATAATTCCCCTAATTACATTAGAGTTACATTGAGGTTATACTCGATGATAAATTTAATATAGAAATATTATATTTCAATAGTTAATGATCCTAAAATTAGAAGAAAAAAATTATAAAAATTGATACATGTAGGAATCATATTATAATATTTTTTTCGAGAAGTTTAAAAAGTTTTGGAGATAATTCCCCTATTTATACTTGGGTTACACTTGATCATAAATTCAAAATAGAATTTTCATATTTCACCAATTAATAACCCTAAAATTAGAAGAAAAAAAAGTGATACTAAACATATATGTTATCTTTATCAAAGAGACTTGAATTTAATTTATTTAGTTAGACATATTGATTGATTATAATGTAAAGGTGCTAAACACTCTAATATATTTTGTGATATGTTTATATTTAATTTTTTATTTTTTTTTATTCCCTTAACTTTAGATATAATGTCCCATATTTATAAATTTTATTTTTATAGGTATATACAGAATAGAGTTATTATGTAGATCCTTTCGGACTTGATAGAAAGAAGAAAGATGAAGTAGTTATTATATATAATATATATCATAACTTAAAGATTTATGTTAATCATTATTAAGTTATATATAATTATTTTTTTTAGGTTGAAAGTGAAGCTTGAAACACCCATTCCTCCTTCAATCCTTGCTACATCACCCTCTCATGCATCACTTGCTCCTACATCACCCCTCTTGTACTACCTTATCCTTCTTCAACTATCACTAAAACTCCATAATACATAGTCAATGGTCATTGTTTCATTGATCATTTTAAATATTTTATTTCGAAACCCACTATTAGAGGTCGAGGACACCTTATTTCTATTTTCTATAAAGTGTGTCATCATCGTGTTCTTATAAGGACATCTTTTTATCATCTAGCAAATATTCCTAACACTTCTATACATCGATCCACTTTGTATAGTCTTTTGGATTATTAGATCAAGAGATCCACTTTTACATTTGGTGATGTCTTAGTCAAGTTTAGCCTAAGTTATGTTGTTGGGGGTTTCCAATCGTGGGGAACTCATAGATATTGAAGCAGTAGTTTTGGATTATATGCTTGATAAATTCTTTAGAGATCAGCTTCTTAGTAGACAAAATATAGATGATCTAATGTGGACTAGTTTTTAGTGATGATGATGTTGACGTTTTCGACTTTTGTCAATTATACATTTTGTATATATTTGTTTGTATTTCGTTTTGTCAAACTAACTATATATCACCCCCTACATTACTATCTTATTTGGATGATTTAGATTTCATTAATTAAATACAATTGGATGACAATTGTTCATTCTTACATCACTATTAAGATCCTAACCATTAGTACTTAGATAAAGAAATTAAAACCTGAAGGTAGCACCAAGAATATTAAATATCTCAAAGGGTGCGTATTGGTATTAATAATAAGCTAAATATTTTTCTTATACACATATAAAAAGTACAATATAGATTAATTTTGATTCTTGATGTTTCTAAATTTTTTATAAGTATGATTGTGTGATCATGTCAATTTGTTTATGTCATCCCATTATATGGATCATTCTCACCTTTGAAAATAGGGTTCAGTGTGCATAAATAATTGAAGTATTATCAACTTAAGGTTAAAGTCAAGAATTGAGGATGCAGTAAGTATTTATTTACAAATAGTTATTCATTTAGAGATATGAACATATTTTACAAAATTAATATATTGTTTGTTATGTAGGTATCTTAAATACTTATTTCGTCTTCTACTAAGGCCTACCTCTTGTTGCTTGATAATATTAGCAAGGTATAATAATTTAATATTTCTCATTTATTGATTTAAAATGTGCTATTTTATTTAATTTATTAATTAATTTGTAAGATACACATGTGCGATTTGGTTAAGAATGCCCCAAGTGCCAAAACTTCAAAAATAAAAGTGATGAATTACATAAAACATTGAACATCATGGACTTGGTCATCTTGTAACCATGGGCCTCAAAGACCGCCATAATGATCTTTCTATAATGCGTTCTGTCAATCCTATCATATGAAAAGATCAATCAATGACTAGATCATTAATACTCTAAAGGCTATATAAACTAAAGATATATTGAGCCTTAAAATGTTGCTCATATTTCTTTAAGAAGAGAAAGTTATTTAAAGAATTTTAGGAGACTAGAGGTAAACGATAAAAAATCGATGTTCCGAAGACCTGTATGGATAAGATCGATGATTCTTTAACCATATGAGAGGCGAAAAGAGAGAAATTTATAAAGGTAATCTGAATCTAATTATAATATAATTAATTTGATCATGTTGACTAATATATTTTATCTTATAGGTTTTTGAGAAGAGGGGTAGTGATGAACAAAAGGTTATCATTTTAGCTACCACACTAAAGAATTTATAATAAGTATTAGAAATTATTAATTATTAAATTAGGTTACTATAACTAATTAAATTATCATTTTTTATTTGTAGTATAGGTTGCTCTAATTTTTGGAAAGACAAAACAATGATGCATGAATACAACTCTTTTTGGTCGTGAGACAATTTACTAATAGAGAAGTTATAGATGTATATGAATCTATTATTTATCATGACATTGTAAAATTGGGATAAAAATTTTCACCATCACTATTCTTATGTGGTGGTTTAAAGGTAAACTACTATATTTATATATTATTCTTTAATTTATTTTACTTTGTGATGGATCGATTAATATTTTTATTAATTTTGAATTGCAAGGTGCCATATCATTCATTTGGGATGAAGAATTTCAATCTCAGTTATAAGTTCACCTTGGATGGATTCATTTGGTATATTTTTTTATTTTACTATATAGCGACAATCAAAGGCATCTTATGGTGATAGATCATTAGGAGAAGATACATTTTCATTATAATTCTCTTCTTAAAAAATCACATTTGAACATATTTATATTAATGGTAAGTATCCTAATTTGACTAGTTTTACTATTAGAATATTAATCTTATATTAAGTATTTATTTATTAAAAATAGATATTAAAATTTAAGAAAATTTCCGTTCATTTAGAGTCTTGTACAAATTATTTGATAAAACCAAATTGGCTTGTGATTGACTTTGATTAATGTTAATGTAAATTGCTTCCATATCATGTTGATTATCTATTTCCTTTAAAGTTATTGTCAAAAATGTTTCCATTATCCCTCAATGCATGTGCTTGTTATGTTTTTCACATGTGTTAATTTAGGATGTTTTATCTTTGAAATATGATACTTTGGGTTGAATTTGTGATTTAGTGTAGCTTGAGTGTAAATTCTCTAATTATCCCCAAATATTTTCAAACTTTTTTCAAAACTATCATAACATGAATATAATATATTTCATATTATTTTTTCCTGATTTTAGGATCATTAATTGGTGAAATAAGAGAATTTAACATTGAATATGTGATCTAGTATACCTCGAGTATAGTTCAAGTGTAAATTCTCTAATTATTCTCAAACCTACTCAAAATTATTCAAAACTATCATGTCATATTTTTAACATTTTTAATATCACTTTTTTTTCTTGAGTTTAGGGTTATTAATTGGCGAGATAGGAGAAATCTATGTTGAATTTGTGATCTAATATAATTTGAGTGTAACTCAAGTGTAAATTTTTTAATTATCTCCAAATATATCTAAACTTTTCCAAAGCTATCATATCATAAATCTAACATGTTTTATATCACTTTTTTATTTTTTATTCCTGATTTTAGGGTCATATGTGATTTCTACATTAAATCTGTCATCTAAAATAACTCAAGTGAAAATTCTTTAGTGGTCACCATACCTACCCAAACTTTTTCAAAACTATTATGTCATATTTCTAATATATTTATATCACTTTTTTATTTTTTTTCTTGAGTTTTGGATCATTAATTGATAAAATAGAGAATTTTTATATTGAATCTGTGATCCAATACAACTTGAGTGTAACCTGAGTGTAACTCAAGTATAAATATTTAAATTATTTTCAAATATATTCAAACTTCTCTAAGACTATAATAACATATTTATAACATATTTAATAGATTTTATCCTAAATTATTTTTATTTTTTTATATATTTTAAAATTTATTTTATCAAAATTAATACTATAGTTCTAAATGGTACTATCACCTAGTCTAGGGTGGTACAATTGTCCTAGGTTAGTAGAGCACTGTTTGGTAGTGGTACCATGGTAATGTTACATAGTGATTGAGTATAACTTTAATATTTTTTTTATTGTAACTCTACTATACACTATATTTACAATGAATATAACTAATTAAAACTTATCCAAAACAACCATGACATTATTCTATATTGATTATTATAAATTTTTAAAATTTTAGATAATTTTAGTGTAATTAATGGAATTTGACACATGGTAATCACACATGGTAATCTGAATATTATATTGTAAGCCTATGGTATTTGTAACTCGAGTTAAAATTGATCTAAATTAGGACCAAATTCTCTAAAACTATCATGATATGATTCTAAGTTGATTAGTCTCTATTTTTTTTATCTTTTAGATAATTTTAGTATAATTATTAGAATTTGGTATGAAGTGCTCCGATTATTAAATCGTAATTCTATCATATTTATAACTTGAGTATAAATGGATTCAAATAACAATCAAATTCTCCAAAACTACCATGACATGATTCTAAATTGATTAGTATCATTTATGTATTTTTTTTTGGATGATTTTAGTGCAATTATTGAAATTTGGCACATAGTGGTCCCAACAAAACATATCTTAACCAAAAAATATCATAATTCAATTAAAATCCACCATGCAAATATCATCATAAATATTTCTACAACAAGGATGGTAGCATCAATTGCAAAATGGTAACTTTAGATTCAAAATTATCATAAGTTTATAATGTCTCATAATATTATGGCACACTTGTCGAAAAATTGTATGCGCATACTATACACAAAAAACTCCTCATATAGCCAATGTAGACAATAAAAAATTGATCAAATTTAGGCTATATAAAAAGACTAAATATATTATATTGCTTTACATTTGAGAATGTTGATATATACAACTAGTGAAAATTTGCATGATAATCGATTATGATCTAAATATTGATACCTCAAATATTTTATAGATCTCTTACTATTATAACTCAATTCTATCTTTACCTTTGTTTCTTTTGTCTAGTTGTTTTATGTACTTAGAAGATAAGATAATTTTATTATTAAGTTTTTTAATCTAAAATTACTTGCTTCTTATCGGGAAGATGGTGTCATTTTAAGTCTTCTTTAAATATTTTGCCCAAAAAAAAAATCATCACAATAGTGATATGGATTGAAATTCAAAAATCCGATAATAGCTATTACATGAGAGTATGAAATACCAAATATATCAAAATGTCATCATGAATAGTCTCTCTTTCTAGGTCTACTATGATTTTCTAGGTCTTGATAGATATTTGGACGTAAAAAATATTATTTGAACGAGGGCGAACAACATAAAATCTCATATTATCTTTTGTCTTTAATATTTCATCCTCCATTAGGGGTGACAATGTACTAACCATAGCATTTGTAGTTTGACGATGGATATAAAACTACTCGATAACTTTTATTCGTCTCATCTTGATTATATATGTTATTGGAAGTCTACAGACATCTTTCAATAGTTTCGAAACTATTTATTATTAACATTACATATCATCGTCTAACAAAAAAATATTATAGCCCAATTCTCTCTATCTATTTTTGAAATCCAATGATATTTTTTGATATATTTTTTCATCAATTTTTGCATATATTCATGAAACTTGAACTTAGTAGGTGCTCTCATGGTAGTTAAAAAAACTCTAGCTGCTTCCGTATCACGTGTATCACTTATTAAATTCTTCAAAAGATAGACTATGTAATAATTATAATGTGACTTTAGAAATATTTCTTTGTATAAGAATTTTTAGATTTTTATCACTGACGATACTTAAGGAATCACAGTATGCACTAAAGCTTTTTTTCAATTAAGAAAGAAATCATTCTTATAACTCTCTCCTCTCAATCTCTATTACTTAAAATGCGATAGGAATTAACTATTAGATCCATCAATAATAGTCGCCATCATCAATACATCAAGATATTTTTCAGATATGTGTTGTATCTATGCCGATAATTGAACGAATGTAATAAATAAAACTATGCAAATATGCACTGAATGCCTAGAAAACCCAACGAAAATGTCCTTTTATTGTCATTAAAGAAATAGTCATTCCATAGTCATGAACTTTCAACTCTCATAGAAAAGACATTAATTGACCATGTGATCCATCAAAGTGTACATGAACTTACTTCAATGTGATTTCATGTGCTAGATATGTTTTTCTATATGAAACTACCACTCCAAATCATTTTTATATGTCTCTAATGATCATTTTTGGAGTATAATGTTCAATTGCAAGAATTTATTCTTTGATTTCTTCAGCTACAAATTTACTACTACAAGATGAGTGATATCGATTTCCTCTATGCATTGCATTGGCGCTCGTTGATGAACTTTGTAATCTGACATATATCACCTCCATGACCAACTATTATCCATTCATAATGCTCAACCTTACATTGTGCTTTAAGCTTATAACTTCTGTGGACTTGAAATTTCATTAAATTTCTCCTTATAACATATTTTTGTAAAGCTCTTTTAAACTTTGACATATCTTTAAATACCTAAAGAAAATAAAGCACTTATGTGTCAAATATCACAAACAAAATTTTATATTAAATACTATAATGTAAACAATCGTAAATTTTTACGTATCCAATGTATAAGCCATTGCTGACAAATTTATCTTTATTTGAATAGAGAGCTAAAGATTAAGGTTGAAGTCATCTTCTTCTGTAACCCTCCAAGTGGTTTTCATACACATCAAGATTGAAATTGATAAATTTGTCAATGTTGATCTTAATTTGAAAAAAGAGACAATGCTAATTAAAAAAAAACAAACACGAGAACATCACCCAGTAAAACTCTATTATAAATTTTTTTTTAGATAAATTATCTAAAAATAAATAATACATTAACTAAAATAAGAAGAATACACCTCAGGCTGTCAACACTTGAGAAGATGATGAGAAAAATTTTGATAATATATCACAAGATTATGAGTTCGAATCTCATCTATCTCTTAAAAAAGTCATCCGAAAGAACCCTATACTGATGTTAAAAACTTTTCATATGGACGGCGCAGATCTAATCTTATCACTGACGGTATGTGCTCAGTTTTTTCATTCTTCCAAATCACGAACCCTGCCCGGGATCAGACGGCCGAGCCGCTCCTTTTTATTCTTCCAAGTTCCAATAAATAGGAGAAGGTACAGCGATCTTCGCCCCCACCGCGCCTAAAACTGTTCCAGCGGAACAGCAAATTCGACAGGCGACGCGCTTTGACGCATTTCGCAGGTCGCGGCCAATAAAACGGAAATAATAATTGCGAATGAACAGGGATATTTTGCAACAAGGGGTTTTCGTTTGAGATCTCTCGATCTCGGTTCCCTTTGCTTCTTTCTTCGCGTCTCGATCTCGGACGGATCATCATGGCCCCGGTGTCGGCGCTCGCAAAGTACAAGCTGGTGTTCCTGGGGGATCAGTCCGTGGGGAAGACGAGCATCATCACCCGGTTCATGTACGACAAGTTCGACAACACCTACCAGGTCGATCTACAAGAGTTCTTGTTTACTTTTGTTATTCTTCTTGAATCCCGAGATCAGGCTTCCGCATGTTCTTGCTCCACCAATCCTGTTCTCTGCCCTTCCGTTGATTGCTAATATTCTTGATTAGGGTCTCGTTATTTGTGGCAATGTTGGATCCAGATCGATCTGTTCATTTCTTGATTCGACATCCGTAAATTAGGTTTTATTCTAATTATTCAATTATGACCCGTTTGCCTTCAGGTTTTTCGGATCTGTCGCGATCTGGATGGGTGTAAACACGTGGTGTTGCTCTTGAATTGGATCTTATTGGCTTGACGATTTAAAAGATTATAGAGACTTATTGGCTTAAGACTTGTATATCTGTCACACAAGAATTTTGTTTGGGCAAGAATCAAGAGAAACTAATGTATGAACCTTAATGCTTTAGGTGTTTTTCCTCTTAATGTACAAATGCCAAGACATCTATGTCAACAGTCCATGATGTCTTTTGAAACAAGGTTTCTCCGTGAAACTTGTTGATTAGATGTTCCAGTGTGGCTAAACCTTCCAAGTCATATTCACTCTCTATTATTGAAGACTTTAAGCCTCATGATCTTTTGAAGTGATGCAAACTTTAGATTTTTCTGATTTATATCGGTGATCATCTGTTTCCAAATGTTGATCACTTAATGATTGAAACTTCAGCTTGAGTAACACAACATACTGGTTCATATTTGTAATTTTTGTATGTTAATTGATGTGGAAACAGATTCATAGTTGCTTGTTACACTACTGGGATCACAATGTTGCTTATAAGGATTGGATATTTGAAACTTTCATAGAAGATGGCTGCATGGAATACTTGGACAGATCTATTAATATCTATCCTTTGAAATATTATAGTTGATTGCAATTTTCATTGGGATTGCTAGTAGTATTTCTCTTCATAACTCATATATGTAGGAGAAGCATTTGAAGGTTCTTGTATAGTGAGAAGAGAGAGAGAGATATGTAGGAGAAGCATTTGAAGGTTCTTGTATAGTGAAGAGAGAGAGAGAGAGAGAGAGAGAGAGAGAGAGAGAGAATCGGAATCACATCATGCATGAACAATGACATTGCAGTGCCAGGGATAAATGCCAAACACATGCTGACTTTATGAACTACTCCTAATTAGATTGTCTCACACCATATGAAATAAAATTTTCACTTATTAAATCATCATCTCTGATACATGCATTTTGTTCCTTTTTGTAGACCACTAAGTACAATAAAAAAAAAGAATAAACAAAATCACAATCAACAATGTTAATTTCTTAAAATCAAGGTTTATTAACCTCCTTTGCCTGTTCAGGGATGATTTACTTTCAAAATTATTTTGCAGGTTAATCTTTGCATTCACAAAAATGTTTAGTTGCTATAGACTGACTTCTTTGTAAAATCTCCAGTCAAATTTAAATTTCTTGTAGGAGAAAACTTTTCAATAATTCCCAAGGTTTTTGATTTCTAACTTTTTTATGTTTGGTTTCATTTTTCTTCTTCCTGAGTAATCTAGGAAAGTAAGTAGATGTCATATGGCAACTTATGACATTTGTAAATCCCCTCTTAACTAATAAAGTTTACTCAAAAGAAAAATAAATTAACATTGTCATATGGCAACTTTTCTGGTGTATGAATTTGTCTTGACTCAAGTTCATATGACTGAAAATTTGGATTGACGTCAATGATGGAACATCTTACCTAAACTAGAAGCTCTGGTATCAATATATGATGTAGAACAAGCTCTAGGATTAAATTTGGTGCAAGATTGTATCCTGTGATACCAAACATCACATGACAAATGAGGAATGAGGTATCTTTGTTGTTATGCTTTTCGTATGATGATAAATTTTGTCAACATAGGCATTCTTGTTTAGTTTTCTTACTCATGGAAAGTGAAACTCACAATATAGTAAGTTTGTATCATTCTACTTTTTCCCTAAGCAAGTTTAATTTAATGTTTATATTCTCTTTTAATTCTTCATCTTGCCTCTATCATTCTTAAGTATTAACATGATGAACAGGCGACAATTGGTATAGACTTCCTATCAAAGACTATGTACCTTGAAGATAGAACAGTCAGACTACAGCTTTGGTAGAGCTTTAACTTCACTGCTACATTTTCAATTCTATGCTCTTCACCATTCACAAATCTTATTGTCCTTTTATTATTACTATGACAATACTTGATATTAAATATTTTTGACTGCTTGTGCTTATGGTTTGTTATTCGTCTTCTTAACATTGTTATTCTCTATCATCGTGTGAAATTATAATTTGGGATATATCTAAGAGACAAAATAACATTTGCTCAAAGTGGGTGCTAACAAGAAATATGCTTTGCATCTGGTACTCACTAATCTTCTGTTGGAAATTGTTTCTAAAGTCAATAGTGTTAGTGCAAAATTATAATTTGGGGATTTATCTAAGGGACTAAGTAATACTTGCTCAAAGTGGGTGCTAACAAGAAAATATGCTTTGCATCTGGTACTTACTACTCTTCTGTTGGAAATTTATGAATGCAATATTTTTACTCACTAGTCTCAGCATATTGAGATGAATGAGATATTGGTATATCTTAGCCCATTGTAATATTTGTAAATTTAGAATACTGAAGTATATAAGCTCTTGACCCACTTGTTATGACTGAATATCTCAAGATATTTGATAAGAATGGACCAAAATGATAAAATCTGATATTACTGTGCTATGTTGGTTAATAGATGAGATTGATACAAACTTCTTGAGTTGGGTTCATGGCCTGCCTGAAAATTATGCTTTATACTCACTTTTCAGTGTGATTGTTTTACTTTTCTTTATTGTAATATTTAAGAGATTTTAGGATGTCTATGAGGTCTTATCTCCCCTTCTCTGCCACATCAATATGTTCTTCTGAACTTCATGTTGCAGGATATGTTAGTATTGTTAGAACAGTGAATCTGGTGTATGATAAATGATGAACTTGAAGCCAGTTTAGTCAGATAATATGGAGCATTTAGGTTTTTTAAGTCCTCATGATTGAACATCTGGGCAGTTATTTGTATTTTGTTCATTTCATTCTAGCTTCATATTTTACCTAGATATTTTTGCTTCTTGTAGAAAAAACTGTTGTGTGTTTTTTTTTTTGTTTCTCAAGTGAAATTAAACTGGTAATAGGGTTTTGACTTATCATTATGAGTAAAAATTGGAATTTCAAAGGTCCAGCAGTTATGAACAGGGAACAGAATAAAAACCAGACTCTAGTGGAGAAAATATATTACAAATGCAGGCTAGCATGGATCGAAAGCAATATATAATGTATTCATAAGAACTTAGACTCAGGAATTTTTTTATATTTAAAAGATTCTCTTTTGAAGTTCTTATTGCTGACTTCTGATTATTCTCAGGGACACAGCTGGGCAGGAGAGATTTAGGAGCCTGATCCCAAGTTACATTCGAGACTCTTCGGTTGCTGTCATTGTGTACGATGTTGCAAGTATGCTTCCTTGGTAAATCTTATTGGGTATTCAACAAGATGTTTGCGTAATTTAGTTCATGTATTTATTTTAACTGAAAAATGACCAATGATTTTCCCCTATCTTTTGTTTCTTATTGCTGACAATATAGGATATATGCATAGTCAAGATTCATACTGTAGATCATGTTCTCCTTTTAGGTTATATCATCCTATATCGGTCGTAGGAGGTTTTTATTTATTCCTTTGCTATTTGTGATGTAGGTCGACAATCTTTCTTAAATACTTCAAAGTGGATTGAAGAGGTTCGAACAGAGAGGGGAAGTGATGTTATCATCGTCCTTGTTGGGAACAAAACGGATCTGGTTGACAAGAGGTGATCAATGCCTTTGTATGTTTATTTGTAATTTAGTGAACTTATAGACTAGGTGATATGTTTAGGCAACAAAATTAAAAAAAATAAAATGAAGATGAAAATAATTCCTTCTTACCTTATCATTTAGAAAAAAATACTTTTGTAGATAGCATTAAGTTTTCTTGATTCTCATCTCAAAAAACAGAGCAGAGATCCAATATGTGGTCATTAAAATTGGTCAAATTCATATACTACATAATGTAAGACCATTGATTAATAGTAATCATGCAATATGTGGCCACCACAATTTCTAACACAATATTTCATGAGACAATGTGCTGTGAAAATATGGTTGGTAGTTTATCTTTCTAGTATTAGAATTCTAACATCATAATTTAATCCATTAACCATGAATATGGAAAGCTAAAAATTTTACAATTTAGAAAATAGTAATGCGAACAACCAGTGATAAAAAATGAACATGAAGAAATTGAAGGATTGATGGACAAATATAAAATTAGATGCTAAAAGTGGGCTGATTGACAAGCAGTGGGTGCTCAACTAGATGCAGCCCATCAAGGTAAGCCTCCTGGGCGATGGGTGCTTAGGGCTTTAACCAGGTCTGTCTAGGTAACCGGCTGTAACAACACTATTGATATAAGGCCACACCACTAGGATGGTGCCAGTAATAACTGTCAACTTTTCCAAGATGAGAATAGCAGCAGGATATTAGGGAAAAAGAATGGGAGGAGTTGGAAATTGACTGTCCTGGCAATCATTAAGAATCAAAATTCAAATATTTACTTTTTTTCCTGAAAAGAATACTCCCTTAAGTAACTAACCATCTGAGAGTTTGAAAACTATTTATTATTTTAAAAAGTGATGAGAACACCTAAGAAAAGTGACTGCTTGACACTTCAAATATATTAGATGCTGCAGGTTTTGCTTAATTAAAATTTCTTGCACTGTACATTTGATTAAACATTTCAATATGACTAGCCTACCACTTTTCAGGATCTGACTCGTAAATTTACTAAGAATACTTAATCTTAGTGCTCGAGGACACTACCCTACATCAAGCAAATTGAGCAATTAACTAACATGGGTTGCAAAGATATGAAATCTATTCTGGAAGGATAAGAATGTTAAGATTTTGAAAAGGTTTAAGTATTTAAGCTGACTGATTCAACAAAGTTCTTCCCCATGATAGTCAAACAAGTTATGTTCTATGACATCAATATAAAGTGCCCTAAATATACCACCATAAAGGAAATGCATTTTCAGGTTTGCTTTTATATTATTACAATGATTAGCTGAAAATCACAGTAAAGAGTATCAGATTTTCGACCCTAAATTGTGCAGAAGTAGTTTGGGATCAGTCCCATAGTGATGGAAGTTGTCTTCTGGTTTCTTTTAGTTTTTGTTTCTAGGGAAATGTAAGCGAGAAATCCATCTGATTATGAACATCTATGCTGAATGTTCGAGAACAAATATGTAATACTTGTTGTCTATTGCGATTTTCACACCCTTATATCAATCCGAAGCTGGGTTTATATCAAATTTGTTTCACCATGTGAAACAAGCTATTAACTTTGTTTTTCGTCGTTGTATGACAACTTTTTTCTTCCTAGTTTTGCATGCTTGCCTGGGGCTTCAATGTTGTTTATTTAATTGTAATCCATGGTTCATATAATTGAGTTATAATTTTTGTACTGTGAAATAGACAAGTCTCGATAGAGGAAGGTGAAGCCAAGGCACAGGAACTTGGTGTTATGTTTATTGAGACAAGTGCAAAAGCTGGCTTCAATATAAAGGTACATTTTTCCCATGTAAATGTCTTTTTCTTTTGGCCAGATAATGAAAGAATGAACTATTAAATTTGACAACAACATATTTTTACACTTATGCTTTACAAATTATTAAAGTAAAGAGGTGCCTGATAAAGCAGAGCCAAAACATCCTTCAGAGGCATTAGGCATGTGGTTGACTCTTCTGCTGTCCTCCGCTGTAACAGTTTGTTTTTGAGGTTCCAAACAATCGCATTGGCAATGAACCTTAAATAAAAGTGATGTATCAGAGACAACTTTTTTAAAGTGAAATAGGATTTGATCGTTTTTTACCCGAGTGGATTGAGGCTCTAACAAAGTGGGGAGGTCATTAACCAATACCAGGAAACCAAGAAGATCACTTGGTTAATTTCTGGCATGCTACACAATTTATTCACTGATACATTTTTCTAAGGATTTCTCAACTCCACATTTCAGATTTTTAAGGATTTTGGTGTTTGGCATCCATTATTGAAGTGATCACACTAACAGCTGCTTTGGTCTTTTTAGGCTCTGTTCCGAAAGATTGCTGCTGCTCTGCCAGGGATGGAAAATCTTTCTTCGACAAAGCAGGAAGACATGGTCGATGTAAATCTGAGGGCGACAAATGCAAATTCATATCAGACGCAGTCACAGTCTGGAGGTTGTAGTTGTTGAACTCATCCATATTGGTTTCCCTCAACTTACAACCTGCATTGGCCAACTAGGGGAGTGATGGTTTACGGCGGTTTATTCAATGAGCAAGTCCCATGCTATTCTGTGGTGTGCACTATAAGTTATTTCCAGCATTTTCATTTCATATTTGGATCTAGGGATGTATTCTGCAATTGTGGGAAGGTATGCTTGGATTTTGTCTGAAAGTAATAGTCATAGTAAGTGACGGTGTCGCTGTTAGCCTAGCTAAACAAAATATAATGGTAGAGTTTATTTATCAGATTATCCTTGATGCCCCCCAAATTGCTTTGGTTTTATTGATAATTCATTCTGTACTATCATGCATTGTGCTTGGAGGGTAGGGTTGAGTTACAAAATGTGTGTTCAACAGGCCTTTTCTCTCCAATCCAATGGATTTTTTGTGCTTGCACCGAGACATGCACAGCTCCTTTGCCCTTCTAAGTTGTAGATAATTCCGATATCCACAAAATGTGGCTGTTGTTTATTTCGTTTACCATGTCTAAATTATATTCTCATTCTATTCTGCAAGTCATGACCAGTTAGAAAGTATTGATTAGATCCATGCCACTTATTTTTCAACCAAGCAATCCTTTGTGTATATTAAGACTGTTTGGGGATATATTTTTATTTTTAATATACAGTTGACGAAAAGAATGTATAATTATGGAATGCTGAAAATTATATTATAAGTGTGCATTGAGATAAATGCTGTTTGGTAAAAATTATATTTCAATTTTTTATTTAGTACTTTATGATAAATTTATCCTTATAATTATTTTTAACATTTATTCAAAAGTGAATATATATATATATATGTATTTTTTTATTTAAATTAATAAATAAATAAATGAATGTATGTAATCTTATAAAAAATTTCTTATGGCCCAAATATATACTACATAAAAAATATAACTATATAAATAAATATAAAATAATCTTTACAAATAAATATAAAAATATAAAATATATTGATTTCTCACTAAATTATTTTAGTAATCTTATAATTTTAAAAAAAATCATATGATATTTTAAATTTTTAAAAATTATATTAACATCTTGCAAATATTGAAATGTTAATGCTATCTTGAAATAGCATCAATATTTAAATATTTTCAATACAGGATCCAGGTCAAATATAATTTAAAAATAATTTATCAAACATAAATTCATATGAGAAATATGTATTGGGCCTAACGCATGCTCCGTGGTAACGACTGTGATTTACTTGAAAGCCTATCAAATTGGATCTGCTCCTCTTGGGCCGTCATCCCATTCTTAATATTTCCTAGTCTTCTCTGATATCTTCCATCTCGATAACTGGCTGAGATTACCTCCATTAATCGTACGTCTTCATCCAAAACCTTATGCGAATATATATATATATATGATGTGATGTTTATATGATTTTTTTCTCTTCTATGGTCTTCGTTGCTTTACATGTCGATCTTGTGACCAATCCATATGCTGCTGACCACGAAAGTTTGACCCCTTTTATTCCTTAACATAGCTCGATCAGAATTTTTAGTCTAATTCTTTTACATAATTTAAGAAGATGACTATTTATAATCCTTTTGTTATACTTTACAATCTCATGTTAAGGATTTTAAATATTCCTAAGTTATTCTTTTATAAATATACATAAATACCCATAATTTATAATTTAACCCTTATTTTCTCTTCCTTTTCTTCTTCTCCTCTAAGTCGAATGAGATCGATATGACGACATCTACAACCAGCATAGTTGAAGGTGATGGAGGAACGAGCATCGATCACAGGAAGACCAAGCTAGCGAAGACGAGCGATGAGGAGAGTTTGCAAAGTGCACAAGCAAACAAGTTAAGAGCGATGATTGACGGTATGTAGTAGTAAAGGGTAGCTAGAATACATTGGGGGTTAGGCTGAAGGCAATGATTAGTGATAAAAGGTCATGAGAAGAGTTAGTGATAATAACATGTATAGACGACAAAAAAGCAATAAGAGATAGATTGAGGGTGATGAGCGGTGATATAGAGAATAGTAGGGGTAAGTTGGGGGATGGTGATCGATAGCAGTCAGTGAAAAAAGTCGATGACAGTAGGGTGTAGGCAAGAGTTGTGGAAAAGGGAGAAAAAAAAAAGAATTATAGGGGCTATGAGTACTAAAATATTAATTTTTTAAGAGATTGTGAATAGTAAACAAAGGGCTGTAAATAGTATGCTTTCAATTTAATTAATATCTTAGTAGTTTATAAATTGTATATATAGTTAAATGGTCGAAAGGTTTGTCTATGTATAATGGTATGAAACTATGCATTTACTTTTAAATGTGAGTTTCTCGTGCAAGTCTTTAACGTGAAAGTTTAGTTTTAAGCGAATCTTGAGCATTAAAAAAAAAAAAGGACAAATCCATTCAAAGCAATTCTGCGAAGTATTAAGTTTACTCGTTTACACTCATATGTGCAGGACCCTTTTTTTTTTTTTTCCTTTTTATTTACATAACTATGGACCAAACTAAAATTTTCATTCTTTAATCGTAACTAACAATGGCACAATGGTAAAAAGGTAAGGCCTGTGGGGGTAGAACCGCCAGTGGAACTCATCGTATCCCGCTCATCCTAGGTGACCGGTCCGGGAACAGCAACGGCCCTCCGGCAGACGCGTGCCTGCGATGGTGCGGGCCGAGCGCCGTTCTCGGTGTCTCGCAGGCGAAACCGAGCTCCGCCACCCGGGATCTCTGCCGGCAGGGGCGCGCGGTCACAAGCGGGCTGCAGCACATGGCGAATCCCGCGAGGCCGATGCCGTGACGGTGGTAGTGCTCCTCCGTCGCCTCCCTCGGCGGGGGCAGTTTCGTACGCCGCGGCCCGATCAGCAACTCGGCGTCGGACACGCCCCCGGGATCAAGCGGCGTCCTCCGGTCCCGCCCCAGCGCCGCGGGTTCGGCCGCGGATAACGGGCACGACATGTTCTTGCTCCGCCGACCATGGGGCAGCGTCGACAGCCAGAATCTCGGACGCTGGGGCTGCTTATTACGATTAACCGATCCGCGGCGGCCGAAGAGCATCGAGACAATGGAGGACCGCCGGGAGCTAGCGGCGGTGCGAGAGGCGCAGGGGAGAGGGTGGGGCGGAGGCGAGGGTGACCGAGGGGAGTCCTTCAGGCGTTGGTGATCCGGCGAGTGCACTGCCGGGGGGACGGTTGCTGCGAGGGCGAGGAGGCGCTCGCTGAGGCAGGGAGCGCAGACGCCGACGCCGCCCTCAAGGGGGTGCTGCGTGCACTTCATTTCCCCCTCGTCTCCTCCATTGCGGCAAGAAGAAGAAGAAGAAGAAGAAGAAGAAGAAGAAGAAGAAGAAGAAGAAGAAGTCGTCTTCTAATTAAGAAGGCGTGTCTTCTGTTTTGGTAAATCAAAATCTATTCCTATGGTTATTGTTAACCTTCACGTCTGGTTTGAATCCGTAGCGTTGACCGAAGCTTCTGAGGCTGAATGACTTCAGGTACGTGGGAATTAGGTGCATGGATATATTGTCTTCATGCACTAGCAAAACAATAACAAGGATTTAGGATATAAAATACAAGATATAAATGATAAAAATAATGAAAATGGACTTGGTTTGACTGAGTCGTTTGCTTCTCTCTTGCTGAAGTACCCATTAGGAAACATGTCTTCATGCTTTAGTGATTGACGATAAGTTTCTGGATGACTACTACCAAGAAGGGAAAGATCTTAGTTATGAAGAGGTATATGTGCTAATGTATATGCATACTAAGTACATATTTCTTGCTTAATGTCCATTAGTAACACCAAAATAAAACACTAACACCAATTTGTCACTTCATCATTTGCTGCATCTCATTGTTCTCCTTGCTCCACATAGAAGATAGCCTTCTCCATAGGGTTAGGCTTGGATCACACTGGACCATGGACTTCTCAACAATCTCAAACATCATTCTTCTGATAAGATCCAACTTCTTTTCCATTATATATGAACAGATATAAGTAACCTGTGTTCTGTGCTGGAAAAGCATCCTTTTGCTGCAACTTCTGAAGTCACTTGAGCAGCATTTCAATTAATCCAACAGGTATGTGTTTGCTTAATGCGAAATTATCCATTATAATCATACAATAATAATCTCCTAAACTACCATTACATAAAAAGAGGAGGATAACTTAAGCATGCATCCTTCAAGTCTGACTCCATGACAGTTCTCTTCATGGCTTCCCGCAACAGGCATGCGCAGAAGTGCACAAAGGATCGAGTTCCAGTTGGTCACACTAACTTCCCAAGGCTCTCCCAGAGTTTTGGATCTTCAAAGTTCTTGATGAGGAAGGTTGCTCCTGCATCCATCAGCAGCTGCTCCGGGTTTCTTGTCGTCAACCCCAATACAGGCATTGCTGCTGCCACCGCAGCTTCTATCCCTGACGCAGAATCCTGAAGAAGGAAACGGTGATGGAGGCATGTAAATTAGACCAAAACTACATCATAACGGGTGGCGAGGAGAAGAAGAACGACCTCAAACACAAATGTGTGGTTGGGGGAGGCATCAAGATCCTTGAGAGCCTTCAGATAAGGGTCAGGATATGGCTTTGGTCTATCGCATTCACTGCCAACCACCAGAAGCTGGAAGAAATCAGTCAGGCCAAGAAGCGAGATCATGAGTTGTGCATTGGCCCTCGGAGCATTAGTCACTGCAGCTCTCTTTATTCCACGTCCTTCAATCCATCTACACAGCTTGTGGAGGCCATCCACCGCCTGCAACTTCTCCGGCGCCATCCTGCACGTTTCGCCTCTCTCTCAGAAATGGCGGATGATGATGGGTGCATGGATGGAGCATGGGCATGCAGTTCATTACCTCCGGTACATGGCTTCCTTGTCGTCCAGGATCTTCATGGCCGCGTCGTGGTCCCAACCGGGAAACAGTGACCGGGCGATGTCGTCGTTGTGGTTCCCAGTGATCTTGTTGACGTAGAAATCTTCCGTGATGGGGACGCCATCGTTGAACCCAATCTGCAAGAAGAAGAAGAAGAAGAAGAAGAAGAAGAAGAAGAAGAAGAAGAAGAAGAAAAAGAGTCCCTGCAGAGTGATCCGAGAGAGCAGGAAAGACGCACGGAACGTGTACCTCTTGCAGAGTCTCCCGGAAAGCACAGTAGTGAATGGGATCGGAATCGCAAAGCGTGCCATCGATGTCGAACAGTATGGCTTCCAGCGGAGCAAGATGAGATAAGGAGCGTCTGCTGCAAGCAGAGGAATGATCGAAAGCACAGTGCACGCATTAAACAAGATCTTTTCCAGGTGAAGTCACAGTGAGAGCAAACATGGTAATAACAGTGAGAGACCGATACGTTTCCGGCGATGGGTGGGAGTGGGAGGAGACGGACATCTTCCCAGCCGACGCGGTGAAGCCGATCCCGTTGAGCTGGCGAGCTCTGGCGACGCGGGGATGGATTCCTCTGGTGGGTAGGAGGGGAGAGGAGCGGCGTGGATGGGGAAGGGAGAGGAGATCGGCCATGGGAAAGAGGGAAGGGAGGGGGGATGGATTCGTGGGATCTCCTGCGGAGTTGGCGCCGCCCTCTCCGCGCTCTCGCTGTTCAGCAGGCAGAGTCGTGGAGGACGCCGCGATCGTCCCCGTGGAAGGTTGATCCGACGACCGCAATAGGAAGGCAAGTCTGCTCTAAACTCTCATGGCAGGGTGGAAAGGAAAGGAGGAAAAATCCTCTCCGCGCTCTCGCTGCTCAGCAGGCAGAGTCGTGGAGGCTGCCGCGATCGTTCCCGTGGAAGTTTGATCCGAGGACCGCAATAGGAAGGCAAGTTTGCTTTTAACTCTCGCGGCACGATGAAAAGGAAAGGAGGAAATTTTGGCTGCCTCAGCTTTAAGCGTAGTCTTAACTCACCAGATCGAAGGACCTACACGACGACATCCTCCTGTCTCTAAATTTCTATTGAAATCATTATCTTACTTGAAACCAATTTTTGAGCATTAAGTTCACTGCGAGTATCAAATTATTTCTGTTGTTGTGACTGAAGGCCAGCATATTAATTAGCTCGCCTTATCGATCACAAGTTTGTTTGTATGCGATCTGAGTTATCCTGCACGATCCCAAAAAAAGGTCGTAGTTGCTTCTTTTATCTTGTTGAATCCTTGAAATGATGAACAATATATCTTTCAGTTGCTAAGAATTCATAATACACTCGACTGTATTTTCTCAACTTAAAAAAGAAATTATTCGCATGAGTCTCTTCCCTTCCTCCCTACTCCTTTAAATAAGATAAGAAATGATTTATTAGCATTATCAAAATACTAAAATATTTTTCACATAAATGCCTACATTGTGCCAATAACCACATGAATGTACTGCATAAAACTAATCAATCATGCTCCGAATATTCAAAACAGCCTGCGTCCTCTATAGTAATTAAACAAACATCTATTTGTTAGTCTCGAACTTTTTAACTCTCGGAACACAGTGCATGATGTGTCGAAATCTTCACGAATTTTATTTGTTGTGAGTTTATGCGTCAAATATGCGTTTCTATATGAAACAAACATTCGAAATCTTTTTTTTTTTTTTGAATATATGCAACGTTCGTCTTAAGAATACATTGTTCGAGAATTTATTTTTTAATTTGTTTAGTCATAAATTTATTGGTGTAGTATAGATGATGTCGATTTCTTTAAGACATATTGCATTGGTGTTCTTTGATGAACTTTGCAATTTGATATGTATCAACTCAACGAGCAATTGCCATCCATCCACGGTAATCAACATTATACCATACTTTATGCTTGAAGATTCAAAAAATAATAATTTTTATTTCAAAATTCCTCTTTATAAAATATTCTCATGAAGTTCTTTTAAACTCTAAAATATCTTTTAACACCATGAGAAAATTAAATGCCAAATGTCAGAAACAAATTGCTATATTTAACATTATCATATTAGAAATTTAAAAGTTATAAATTCATACGTGTCTATTGTATAATTCATCGATGACAAATTCATACCTGGCCAATGAATCATCTTCCTCTGTAAACCTTTTCTCTGAGAGATTTCCATACAAATCTGGCCAATGAATCATCTTCTTCTACGATATATATATCTTGTTCAACTTCTTCTTCAGTTATTCTTTCCCCATCTCATGTCTCAATTAAATCTAAGTTAGAAGCTGTCTACAAGTACGTCCTTCAATTTGATCTTGTATCACATGATTGTTTCAAAAAATACTTGTGATTTCAAGGGAGACAAATGTTGTGAGTGATTGAAATACTTCCATCTCATCTAGGATATAAAATAATTTAATTGGAAGAGATCATCCCTAGTCACATTAGCATTCAAATGACATTGGAAATCTATAATAACAAACAAATATAAATAACATAAGGAGACAATTATCTAATATGAAGAGTTGCTTGTTTTTAGTTTAAAACTTTGTATAACCAAGGGATTTTATCTTGAAGGTTTTCATTTTAAGTTTCTAAACATTATTCTATTGGAAAAGTGGGTATAACCAAGAGAGTTTATCTTGAAGGTTTTCATTTCAAATTAAACTAAACACTATTTCATTAGAAAAGGGGCACCCAGATAAAAATAATTAGGGGATGACATCCGGTAGAAAGCCAATAGTAGAGATTTCTTTCGATAAAATAACAAAAAAACTTCTTAAAGAATATATAACAAAAATATATAATGAGTCTAGAGACTCATCACCTAAATTGTTTAAGTGCAAATTATTAATCATAATTTTAGGGATTTGTTATAATATTAATTGTCAAGTTCAAGCTCAACTAATCCATTGACCTAATAATAAATTCTGAATCATATCCACCAAAATACTTCAACTTAAATTATTAGTAAGAGATATATCGAACCTAAAATATCATCGTAATAATCTTCCATGGAATAGTATTTTAATGTTTCATAATGTCTGAATTTAATGTTATCCCATGTCTGGATTGATTTTTTTTTTCCTTTTATCCATAGATGCATAATGTATATTATGTAAAGTTAGCAGAAGCTTCACAAGTGACATACTGTCCTGTCTGTAGGTGACAGATCCTGGACATGGCCAAGCATCATGAAAATGTAGAGCAAATGCTTCCTCTTGATGCTACTGGTTTTCACAACAGAAGATGATGATGTGATGGCACTTCCCATGGTCTTATCCAACTCCTATGACTACTGTAGTCACAGGAGTTGGGTGTAAGCTTAGCTCTTACGATCTCATCATTTTAGTTTATGTCAGCAATGGCTTGATGAATCAATCAATAGAGAGAGAGAGAGAGAGAGAGAGAGAGAGAGAGAGAGAGAGAGAGAGAGAGAGAGAGGGATGCAAAAGCTTTCATGTAATCTCAAACACAAGTAGGGATTGCCTACTGCTTTTCTGGATCTGCATAAAGATGCTTCATGTCAAGCATGCAGATGTACATCTGTGGAGAATGTTCAACCTGCAGTTGGCACAAAAGCATCAAGCCTTTCTCAGCCACCTTTTGCTCACATAAAGCTGTGGAGATGCCAACACCAAGGAGTTTCCGATTCAGTGTTGGAGCTTCCTCTTCTGATTCCTATGTCTAATGATTACTTCCCTGTTGATGTACCTAAAACAACTCTAAGTGGAGTCATCAAGGTCAACGACGATATTAATCACCTACCACTTCATTCTACATAATGTTCTGCTTGCAACTCAGACAATAACTTTTTTCCTCAAAGTTCACTTTGCCAATGCATTGTATGGATCATTACTGTAGGTTTAATGTGTTGTTCTTGAAGGGAACATTGAGATGTATGTTCATGTCAGGAATCATAACAAAAAAATCACCATTCCTTTACACTTCAAGCAAGAAAGCTGTTGGCATTTGAAATTTACAGTCATTGAGCGTCATCTGCCATTGTCTTTATATGCTAAGCGGATCACTTGATGATACTTGTGGGGTTGTAAGTCTATTAGAAGACTGGTAGAACTTAAAAGTCAAACCAATTCAAAGAGGTCTGCAACATTTTCTCTATAAATGCCCAGCTTAAGCTTCACTTCCTCACAGTCTCTCTTCTTCCCTGCTTGCTGCTTCTCCTCTTGCTTCCATGGCTCTGTTCACTGAAATCCTGCTCTTCTGCTTGCCTTCCCTTTTATTCCAATCTCCTGCAAGAGCAGCAAATGCTTGCAGTGCTTGCTTTGCCCAGACCACCCCAGCTTACTCCCCCAACTCTGACAAACAAGGAACAGAGGGCAAGATCCAAACAATTGCATGAACATGTTCTTCGTTTTATGCCATGGATTCCTTCCTTTGATACCTTCTTACGTTGTCATCTGATTAAAGCTGGAGCATGCAACTATGGCGCGTTCAGAGAGACTCTGAACGGCGCAAACGCTTCAGCGGCATCAAATCTCTACAGAAATGGTGTTGGTTGCGGTGCGTGCTATCGGGTTATCCTTCGCCACCATTGCCTTCATGTTAATCACATCAGTCTGTGTCACAATACCGGCATGTGATTCTTCATCAGGTGAGATGCACCGATGCCAACCGCTGCTCGAACGACGGCGTCGCGGTCGCCATCACGGACTCGGGAGCAAGCGGCGGTGCTGATTTCATCCTTAGCCAGCATGCCTGCCTTCGCCAGGATGGGTCAGACTGCTGATGCAGGTGCATCTTTTTCGTCGCTCGGTGTGGTCGCCGTCGAGTACCGGAGGTATTTGCTGCCGCTTTGTCTCACCGTGATGGTTGATTCAGCTACAACAGCAGACATGGACATGCTTCTGATCTTTCTTGCCATGTCAGGGTCTCTTGCAGCCATCCAAACAAGAACATCACCTTCATGATTGACCAAAGTAGTGACTATCCATCTTACCTTGCTTCTCAGTAAGGAACGAAGGATATGGCTGCTGTTCAATTGTGTGAGGTATACAGCTTAGAATAATCTGTTTCATAGAAGAATAATGTCATATCAGCTTAGTATGTAACTCTGGATTTACTGCTGCTGCAGACCGAGAACTTAACATATAAGCTGCTGGAGAGGAGCAATGGAGCAGTGTGGGCGGTAGTGTCTCCCCCAAGAGGACCTCTCTCTGTGAGGATGCTGTTGAGTGGAGGTGATGAAGATGAGACATGGCTGGTACCTCCCTCATGACATAGACCTGGATTGCTGGAGCAATTTATAATTCTGGAATACAAGCGTGATAGCAGTCGCAAGATGATTCTATTACATAAGCCTTCTTACCAGTCAATACATAGAACAAATTATTAAAGTTTATTGTTCTGTTTAACGAGTGAAAAGATTCATGCAGCCCAGCTCAAATAGTTGAACTATTATGCTTTCACCAAGCATCATTAAACCAGTTCTAAGTTGTTATAACGGACAAATAAATTTTACAGGAGTCATCACTTCACAAAAAGGAAAACTTGCTCAATTCTAAAACTTAATGCCATTACCTCAATCAAATTTCAGCATCACTTGCTATGAACTTTTCATTTCACCAAAAAAATAAGAGAACAACTTGGCTTCAGGCCAGATTCAACATATCATCAAGCAGCTAATTCATCAGAAGAATCAGAAGCTAATCCTAAATTCAATAGCATGAAAAACTCAATCAGGCGGTGCTCATTCCTGCTGACAGCTAACGACCAATTTGGTTTTAATTAAATCATATCATCATATATCCGTTTCATCAACAACATACATTGTGCAACACTCTTCCCATGATTATATTAACAGGTTGCTGATCATATTCATAAATATTCCATTAAACAAGGAAAGGCGGTGCCTGATACACAAGATATATTAACATACAGTAAGTCCATATGCTTCTACAGTTGGACAGAATTGTGGTAGTTAAAAGTCGTTCAAACAAAAATGATTCCATTCTCCTTTATGGTGTCGAGTACAATCGCAAGCTTGCCTTCAATTCTCTCATTTTTCTTGGGTTCAAAAGATATTGCAAATACATCTGCATCCTTTGATCTTTCAGCAATCAGTTGTCCAATGGTCCGACAAGCATCATTGTCGGTCAGGGATGGCAAAGTATTCCTGAGATCCTTTGCATTCGTGCTTGCAACAGAGATAACTTTACTTGTTCCCCTGTGCATCACTTTTGCATGAATGTATTTCTTCGAGAAGAAAACATTTAGCAAGAATGGCCGCATATACATATCTGTTTTTTGCTTCCATGACTTTTTATTGGGCCTCTTTGCAGCTTCACCTCTCGATCTACGAGTCCAAGCTGCTTGAACCACACCAACCTACAAAAGGATTATTAGGGAACCAGATGTATTGCAATAGAGTGAATAAGAGATAAATACAGATGTTCAGCATGTTGCAACCTTAGCACCTAAATAACATATCTTTTAAAACACTCTGTCAATTACTGGTTCAAAAAAACACCATAATTTGAGTCTACTGTTTGTTAATTACTGATAAAACATCTCTAGTGATCCATGAGATTAGACAGAATGGCTATCCAGAATTATACTTTAACCATACCAAAGATAAGCTAGGTTCAGACTATACTTGGCCTAGTTGTAAGCATTGAACTTTCACAGAGGCCAAGTACATGGCATATGCCAGAAAATTTTCCTCCTCAATTTATCGAAAATTCAGTTTCATTCTCAATAAGCTAGTCTATTTGTGTGCCAATCTACAATTTTAAGCAACAGGTAAAAGTTTTTCTTTACAATTTTGGTACCGTTACAAGTTCTCATGGAACGTATCTCCTGCTGCTTGCAACACCTGATTAAGTTCTTACAGATAATTATCATAAACAATGCTAAAGGATAAAATAAATGAGGTAAGAGGCTTGCAAATCTGCAAGCAAAGAAAACAATGTAAGAGTTTTTCTTGGAGAACTGATAACCTGGTCTCCTGCATAGCAGGACAACAACAAAAAAAGGAAAAGTATGCCCATCTACCATCTTAGAATTAATGTTTAATAGAAAATCCATACGCTTTCTAATTTCCTGGGTTCATGTACAAAATCACATATAAATGGACATGATTTCCATTCCATTTGCACATTTTATCAAACAGAGTAATGGGAAATTGTACCTGTAATAGCTTAACCCCCTGAACACTCCAGAGCTTCGTGATTACTCTCAACCTAATAATCAATCTTCATATTCTTCCAAGTTCCACCATGCCTGAAAACTTCTACTCTAAGATATCCAAAATCCTAACCCTGATTCCATAAATTATGCTTTAAGAACAAGCCCGATATCATATGCCGCTGCTAGAAAAATCAATACCCTCAAAAAGCCTACTTGTTTCACTGGGAACTAATCCCTAATTCGGATAACACAAATCAACTGTAAATAGAGGAAGAAAGAAGAAAAATGAGAATTTTAGCAATACTAACCTGCCGACTGGGTGTGATTGAACTGGGTGGCTTGCGGAGTTGCTGAGAGGAGATCGGCACGAATGGGATCGACGATGACCACGAAAAAGAAGAGGGCCGCTTCTCCAAAGGGCTTCTGTTGGACCCAGAAGAAACCGGGGAAGTAGAGACGCAATACAGAATGGCAGCAGCCGCAGAAGAAGCGACTGAAGCCGAAGCTACTGCCATTCGAGTGCGTGAGGGCAAAAGGCGGCGGCGACGGCGCGGCGGTGATGATGGGAGGAACGAAGCCACTGGATTCTGACGGATATTATCTGACCCCCTTTAACCCCATCTTAACGATTCGACTAAGAGGCTCAGGTTGCTTCCACGTGGATCCTATGGACGGTGGATTCACCAACCGCATGTAAACTTTCTCTGCGTCACTGGAAAAGTAACCTTCGTCTTATCGGCACCCTTTCCCATCCCGTTTCCGTCCCTCGCACGGGAATTAGGGTTTTTCCTCGATCGAACCAGGATTTTGCTTGCGGTCATGTTTGCCCCAGGAACTTGGCTTAATTGTGAATCTTGTCGACGTTTCTTTCGATTATCTTGTGTGAATCGAAGAGCAAACTTTATCTTAATTCCTAAATCTTGCTTGTTCGCTGCTTTGTAGGATTTTGATTTGGTTGACCTTCAGCTCCTTCTGATTATTTTGAAATGATGTGCATAAAGATCTGATCTTTTGCTACGAATGTGGTGGCGGATACAGAAGCAACGGCTGGGCGCCTGGAAATCTACCCTTTCTTCCAACTCCCCCAGAGGAAGATTTCGAGATCAAGAACCCTAGTTCCTTTCTTCACTGTTACTGTGATCCTAATCAGCAATTTGTTGAGCTTTGGTCTCTTCACGTACATAATCTGTGCCAAAGAAGCACAAAATGTGCCTCGAGTAACTCGAATTCTTTGTTGCTTCACAACAGTGGCGGAGTTCCTGGGGCTTCAGAAGCCGCCATTACAGTTACGTCCCGAGAAAGAGGAAGAAATCGCCAAGAACCTACGTGATGGTAGCGGCAGGAGGGAGAGGAAGAGCGGAGGCGAGCGATGTGGAGCGCAAGTTGGTGGACGAATACGTGGAAGTCGAGGCGTCTCACGGCGGGTGGTAGCCGGACACCGATAGCAAGCGCGTCATTGGACAGCACAGCAGGGCCCCACGTCACTCGCGCCAATAGAAAAAGGAATGTGCTTGTGGGACCCGCTCGAGTGGACTCTGCATTTTCGAACGAAGATAAGTTGGAAAAGATTTGAAGTCCCCGCGGACATAATTTGTGAGCCTCATCGCGTAAATGTACACGTGGTGACTTATTACTGATCAAAGATGAGCCCCACATTGACAAAGGGCAGCAGAGGCATGCGGGCGTCTTCGTTAATTGAGATGGGGTGTCGCCATGTCGCGGACAATCGACTTTGTAACCGTCCATCAATCACTACGCATCTCCCGCGCTCGCCACGTGGTGGGAGATCATTGCTTGCTTCGTCCACCAAATACAAGTGACAAAATGTGAAAAGGGAGGCAAAAAGGGCAGATTTTTGTGGGACGGGGAGACGAAGAAGGTTTTGCCAGGCAAGAGAAAATTGAGCTCGACCCGCCGTCGTGATCGCCCGACGAACGCATAGGTTTTTCTTTTTGATCTTTTTTCTTGTTCGTTCGAAGCTGTCAAAGAACCAATTCTTTCGAACTAGAGTTTGCGTATCTTGTGCCGGCTTCTTGGTACTAGGGTTTCCGGTTGACGAGATTGGGTCTTTGATTGGCCGGTAATTGGAGGAAGAAGAAGGGGTGGAGCGTTAACCGAAGGGCTTAGAGATCGACCATGGCGTGTAAGGGATTCTGGGAATGTTTGTTCAATCTTCTCAACTTTCTACTGACGCTCACCGGCTTGGCGATGGTGGGATATGGGGTTTACTTGCTGATGGAGTACAATAAAGTCTCTTCTGGCGGCGACGGCGATGACCAGGCTGCGCCGACAAGCAACGATTCCAAGTTCTGGATGATTGGACGGCCCATGCTCGTTGGTGTGCCTCTTTCTTCGAGTTTTCTCGATCATCTCCCCAAAGCTTGGTATGCAATACTTCTGATCAATCCTCAAATTTGAATCTAATTTTCTTTTTGCTAAAAAAAACTACACACCAAAGTATGTTTTATGAAGTTAAGTCGTGTCTGCATCCACCAATATGATCTTCCGGCTCATTGATATATGAACTTAAGTCATGTGTGCATCCACCAATAGTATCTTCCAGTTCAATGACTCGTACAAGGCAATGATGTGCCTGCTGGCAAAGAAAGCATTTTTCTTGGTGTATTTATCTACTTCCAAATTTTGGATCCTCTAACTCGAAACTATCTACTCCCCCTGTTATATAGTGGCATATCTTGTCAATTAACCCAAAAGTTTACTGTTGTACTTTTTGCTGTTAGAATCTCATTGCAGAATTCCAATCCTATCATCTTATCTGACTCAATTAGTTAAGCTGCCATAGCATATTCCTTTTCGTACTCTTCTTGCATCATACCTTTCTAAAAAAACCTATTGTTTTGTTTCTAGCTTTGGCATTACATAAAATATTTCATATACAAACGGTGTCTTATTTCCTTATTTATAGTATGTTTCCCTTTCAGTCATCCACTGGAGTATCTGTTCAATTAGATCAATAATTCAATGTTATTGCAGGTTCATTTATTTGTTTATTGGTGTTGGGGCTATCCTCTTTGTCATATCGTGCTTTGGCTGCATTGGAGCAGTGACACGGAACGGGTGCTGCCTGTCTTGTGTATCCTGACCTTTTGAAATTAATATATTTTTATTTACTAAAGTTTATTACTTGCGTTTCTTGTTGGCATGTTTTGTCCTTAATTGGACACGATATTGTGCCATTAGTTGAAGTGCTCTTGCAGTTTCAGGTTTATTTAGATTGAATTGAAAATGAGCAACCTAAGAAAGAGATTGAGCCATAAGTTGAAGTGCTATAGCAATTTCAGGCCTATTTATATTGAACTGAAAATGACATAGCTAATAAAGTGACACAGCTTTGGGCCCTTTGATTTGCTTGTAACCTGCAACCTATGGATTTTACTTCTGTTTTAGACCAAAATAATCCTCAGTTGTTACTTTTTTTTCCAATGAACAATTGCTTGCTCTTTTGATTGCCTCAAATCACTGTGGCTGGTTTGTGTTTCTTGGCGGGCTTCAGAGGGATAGATTTTGCTTAACTTGGACTGCTTAGTGGCTTGATATTGTAGGAGGAAAATGTTCTTCATAATAATAATCTTCATGTCATTTAGATTACTACCAATATGCTCAGTCCCTTTTAGTTTGGGCGGTTCACAAGTCTCTATGCTTAATATGTTTCAGCTCAATCTAGGTAATTGTAGAAGTAAATATTAGGCACTGAGCTTGTGTTTTTTTCTTGATAATATTATGTGACTGAACTTTCTTTCCTCACAGATGGTTCTTTCCTTGACCATAGATAGTATTCTTTCTTAGTGATCTTGCTGATTCTAGTTGAGCTGGCTGCTGCAGCTTTCATATTCTTCGATCATAGCTGGAAGGATGTGAGTTTTTTTTAGATCTCTAACTTCTATTAAGAGATTCTATCCTAGTAAGTTCCAACATTAAGTCCTCCGCAGCTTATTCCTGATGATAAAACTGGGAACTTCGACACCATATATGATTTTCTGGAGGATAACTGGAAGATAACAAAGTGGGTTGCTCTTGGAGCTGTTATTTTAGAGGTGCGTGTGCCATATGAACCTTTCTATTCTCTTAGCACAGATGTAAAAAAGAAGCGTAATCAACATCTTGGTCCATTCATTATTGCACCATCAATACTTGTTCCTTTCTTATATGTTTGATACAAGCAGCACGGATTATCTGTATTTGCACACATATAACTGTGTTGTCATTCTTATACTGTAGAATTTCATTTGGAATAAAATGCTGGTCAATCAGAAAAAAATATATATTCAAAAGAACAGATGTATGATGAAATGTAACATCATAATATCTGATATCACTTATCATTCATTCTCCTTTGTTGTGCCAATTGACTATTCTTTGCTCTTCACAATCAGCCATAACATTTTTTCGTGTTGCATTGCACTTGATGCTCTTCAAACTGTAATACGAACATGACATGCAGGCTTTAGTGTTCGTGCTAGCTCTTATGGTAAGAGCTGCAAACAGACCCGTCGAGTACGACAGTGATGATGAGTACATCCGACAGCCGCTAATGAATCGGCAAGGAGTTCCACCGGTTCTCGGCACTCTCGACCATCGTCCGAGCAGAAACGACGCCTGGAGCCAACGAATGAGAGAAAAGGTAACAACAGCCGTGCTTTGCAGGAATGTCTATGCATTCTTATTGCTGTACCTAATTCTTCAATTGTTCTTTGCTCCTTTTGCTTCAATGATAGTACGGTCTTAATACCTTCGAGTTCCCATACAAACAATCAAACCCTAGCAGATATCAACAAGCCACTGCATCTCAGGCGGAAGAAAGAGGGAGCCGCTGTAGCATACTCTGAGCATCTCATCTCGGTGGGTTCTCATGCGCATAATCCGCTAGTTGGTCCTCTTGCAACGTGTAAAACTTATGAGATTTCTCCATCTTTAGTTCAATGTGTAGGCTAAATTTCTCTTTACTGCATCAATTACCTCTCAGATGAATAATATTTTGCAACAACTAAATTAATTCAAAAGCATGTTTTTACATGAAAACACGGAACAGTTATTAACGGAGAAAACTATTATAAAAAAATGCATTTAATTACATTTATATGAGAAAAAATAAAACATAGTGACATAACACAAATTTAATGACTCCGCACCCCCCAAAGCATGTTCTTATTATCTGGAATCTTACGACCGAACTCTTTTTTTTTTTTTGTTAATAACAAATGAGCAAAGGGGAGAGGCTTTTTTTTTTTAATTTCTGTTCTATAATCTAATACTACTGCTTAGGCCATATTAATGTTGTTCTGTTAAAAAAATTAGAAAGAATTGTTTATTGCATTACCACCTACAAAAATACCTGCAAGATGCTCACACGAGAGAACTTGAGACTCGTACATGGACTTGATCTTAAGACTTCCACTGAGATATCTCAATAGAGAAGCTAATTACTGTTGTTTTGAATCTTGGAAAGACCAACAAAAACTGGACATGTGCAATTACTACTTAGAAACATAAGAACGAACATGATGAATATATCTCCTACGCAAGTCGCAAGATCAGGGCTTGGGGAGGATGATCAGATCATCTCGGAATAGCATGACTAACATCACGGATGTATGTCAGTGGATTGACAGACCACGACTCTTCACATCACTTCATCCCCCCGAACTTCACAAACACATTCAACAACTTCACAACATGAAATCAAATAGCAGCAGGAGAAGAAACAAAAAAACGGAAATATATCAAAACAATACCGAAACGAATCCGAAGAAGACTAGGAAGAAAAGGCTCAGAACTTCTTAGAGGGTTTGTGTCACCATCAGCGATGGTTGGATCCATCTCCGGGGCACGAGGATTGGGTTTCTTCATTGCCTTTTACCAAATTGAACAGAACAGCGACGAGGTAGAAGATGCAAAGAAAGAAATATAGAGGCGGAGATGAAGTCCGACTTGTGAGGAATTGAGTTGAAGTTACTATCGGAGACGGCCGGCGGTTATGTTGTTATATAGGGTGGGTGGGAGGACGAGACGAAGAAACCCTAGATTTTGTGACCGAATTACGACGATTTGAACCGTTGATCTTAGCCTGAGCTGGGAACGCCGCCACCGTGTTGAGCCTCTGCCCATTTAGTGTTGATCCTTTCCTTATCAAAAATATTACATATGCCGTATATATTCTTTCAAAACCTAAAAACTTAGGGATGGGTATCAGCTAACAGTTAAAAATCTATTTTATAACTTTATTATGATATTAAAAAAATAGGATTATTATACCTAATTGTATATCTATATACTTTAAATTTGATCTAACGGATAGGAATCAAGTTTGAAAGTGATTTATTTGACAATCAAGATTAACTATATATATATATATATATATATATATATATATACACACCAACCATAATTGTATATCGGTATACTTTAAATTTGATCCAACAGATAGGAATCAAGTTTGAAAGTGATTTATTTGACAATCAAGATACTATATATATATATATATATATATATATATATATACACACACCAACCATAATTGTATAGTATACTTTAAATTTGATCCAACAGATAGGAATCAAGTTTGAAAGTGATTTATTTGACAATCAAGATTAACTATATATATATATATATATATATATATATATATATATATATATATATATATATATATATATATATATATATATATATTACCTGGTAGATAAAATAAAGAGTCTATTATTTTTCTAGTTACTCCAGGTAGACAAGCCAGTCGGCATTCCTTCAGTTCTCGTCAAGGTCATATAGTCAAAAAGCCTCTCACCTCCCCGAATGTCGAGACTGATACGAGGATGATACGGAATGGATTTTGAGAGAAAAAAAATCAAGAATATAATGATATTTGTTAGAATAAATTCTTTTGGACAGAAAAAGAATAAATTCATGAAAAATACTATAACACAATCGTAAAATAGTTCACCATCATGTTTAAAATCACATAGGGATACAGAAAATTTCACCACCCCAAGGAAATTAGACGAGGATACAGAACTGAACAAAAAGACTCACCACTCTACGAAGAATCCAAGAGATACAGATCCTTGAGAGAACTCCAAGAAAGCTTCTACCAATATCTTCAATTTCTAAAACCCTCCTTTAAACTTAAAACACCAAAATAAGTAGTAGTGCATGAAACAACCCTTCATGCATAAGGAATTTTGAGATTAAATATTTTACAACTGTTAATTAACTCTATTAATGTGTTTCTTAGTCACGAAAAAAAGTGTATTAAAATAGCTTTAACTTAATATAGGGAATATGCTCATGAGGTGTTATATTTGAATAAGCTGAGTTGAAGGCTTTAAGGTAATATTGAGGGTTGAAAAATATACCATAACATTAGCAAGGTTCACATAAGCAGATTATAGCAAATTAGGTGCCCCTGTGTCATTCTCCCTTACTTGAAAAAGACTTGTTCTCAAGTCCTTGTTTGTTTCATCAATATAATCATGATAAGGACTTAAATTAGCCACATTGAATGTTGAAAACACTCTATAATCTTCAGGTAGATCGATCTCATAAGTATTCTAGCCAATTTTCTTAAGTACCTTGAATGGACCATCAGCATTTGGTTTTAATTTTTCAAATTTGGCTGGTGGAAACCTCTCCTTCCTTAGATGAATCCAGACCAAATCACTTGCATTAAACTCCATATGTTTTCTATGTTTGTTGGCAACTTGCCTATACCTTTTATTTTGCTTCACTATGATTGCTTTAACACCCTCATGCAGCTTCTTTATCTGCTTAGCTCTCTCATCAGCATCTTAACTAAATTGCTTAGTTGTTGAATGAGAAACAAAATCCAAAGGACTAATAAGATTAGCATCATAAACAACCTCAAAAAGACTCTTATCAATATTATGATGTAAGAAATGATTGTAGGCAAACTTAATTTGTGGAAGAATAAGATCTCATTACTTAATGTTATTGCCAACATAACTTCTAAGTTTCCTAAGCTTCTGTTCATTACCTCAGTTTGCCCATCAGTTTGTGGGTGATGTGAGCTGTTGAAATTCAAAGAAGTACCTAGCTTCCTCCAAAGAGTTCTCAAAAAATGACTAAGAAATTTTGAATCTCGATCAAATACCATAGTTATTGGAATACCATGCAATCTCACAATCTCCTTAAAATACAAATCGACAATATGAGATGCATCATTTTATTTATTGCAGAGGACAAAGTAAGAAATTTTTAAAAATCTATCAACAACAACTATGATAGAATCCTTGTTCTTTTGAGTTCTTAACAGTCCCAAAATGAAATCAAGACTCACTTCCTCCCATGGAGCATTTGGTATTGGAAGTGAAGTGTACAAACCAAAATTTTGACTTTTTATTTTTGCCAAATGGCACACGCAGCATTACTTTACAAGTCTCTCTAACATCTTGGGCCAATAGAAATTTGATTGAACAAGAGCTAGAGTCTTGTCCCTACTGAAATGTTCTCCCAAAACACTATCATGAGCTTCAGCTAGAATTACTTATCTCAATGAACAAAATGGAATACATAAGGCATTAACTCGAAATAGAAAACCATCAAGGATAGAAAATTATTGAAAAGAACCTGATTTGCAATCTTGCTATATTGAGCCGAAATCCACGTCATTCTCATAAAGATCTTTGAATGTCTCAAATCTAACCACTTTAACTTCCATTGTTGATAATAAAGAATGATTTCTGCTCAAGGCATCAGCAACTATATTTTAAATACTAAATTTATGCTTGATTGTAAAGTTATAAGATTGCAAGAACTCCAACCAAGCTGTATGCCTCTTGTTTAGCTTGTGCTGGTGATTAATGAGCTTTTAATGCCTCATGATCAGAATATAGGATAAACGGCTTAATAAGAAGATATTGACTCTAATGAGATAAAACTCGATAAATGACATAGAACTCATTATCATAAGTAGAATATCTCCTTCTTGTATCATTTAGCTTCTCGTTAAAAAAAAACAATGGGCTTTCTGTCTTGACTCAAAACAGCACCAATTCCCACATTAGAGGCATCACATTCAATCTCAAATATCTTGTCAAAATTAGGTAGCACTAAGATAGAAGCTTCGGTCACCTTTCTTTTCAATAGTTCAAAGACATCATTAGCTTCACTAGTCCATTTGAATTTATCACATTTCAAGCATTCAGTGATTGGAGAAACAATAGAGCTGAAACCCTTGATGAATCTTTTGTAAAAGGAAGTTAAGCTATGGAAACTCCTTACATCATGCAATGAAGCAAGTGTTGACTAATTAAGAATAGCCTCTATCTTATTTTGATCCATCATGATTCTATCTTTTAAAACAATGTACCCCAAAAAACACAAAAGTAATTGTAAAGAAATCACACTTCTTTATATTAGCATAAAGTTTTTGTTGTCTCAAAATTTGAAAAATCTTTTTGAGATAATTTATATGGTCATCTTTACTCTTGTTGTATACTAATATATCATTAAACTAAACCATAATAAAAGTTCTAATGCATGACTTAAGTATATGATTCATGAATCTCATGAAAGTACTAGGAGCATTAGATAGCCCAAATGGCATAACCAATCATTCATATAAACTTTTTTTGGTTTTAAATATTATTTTTCACTCATCTCCAAGCCTTATTCTTATTTAGTTATAGTTACTCCTCAAATCAATTTTAAAGAAAATAGAAGCACCACACTATTGATCAAGTAAATCATCTAACCTTGGAATGAGAAAACGATAGTCAATTGTGATTTTGTTGATGGCGCAATTGTCCACACACATTCTCCAAGAATTATCCTTCTTTGACACTAACAAGGCTGAAACCGCACAAGGACTCATGCTCTCCCGAATCAATCTATTTTTCACCAACTCATTCACTTGCCTTTGAAGTTCTTCATACTTCTTAGGACTCATTCTGTAGGATGCCTTATTAGGTAAAATAGCCCCCGGAATAAGATCAATGTGATGTTGAATATCTCTTAGAGGTATAAGGCCATGTGGAATCTCTTTTAGTACAACATCTTGAAACTCATCCAAAATTAATTTCATGATTGCTGGTATCTCCTTATGTTGTTCATTTTTCTCTATAACTAATAAAGCCAAAATATAACCATCTCTTTCTAATTCACCATTTCATTCATTATAGGACATGAAAGCGCTAACTTCCTTCTTTGGTGCACTGGTTTCAAGAAATTGTAATGGAGCTAAAATAATCTTATTTTCATTCATATTAAAAAAATATGTATGTTTGTAACCATCATACAACACCTTCCTATCATAATGCTAAGGTCTACACAATAATAAATAACAAACATATATAGGAGCAACGTCACATAATACTTTATATTTGTAATACTTGCCAATGAAAAATAGAACTAAACATCTTTTAGTTACCTTGATATCATTCCCTTTTTATAGCCAGCATAATTGATAAGGATGTGAATGAGGGATTGTGTCTAACTTAAACTTCTGCATTATCTCCAAAGATATCATATTCTCAAAGCTGCAACTATCGATAATCACGAAGCACACCTTGCCATGATAGTGTCATTCGCTATCAAAGCTGAAGATTAGATTATGACAAGGCGGAATGGAAAAGATATTGTTGGTGAAGGTAGTGACCACGAAAACGATGTTAAATCATTGAGGCTGTAGCTACAAAGATTACTTAATAATATACAAGAGAAAAATGAATTCATCGAAGAACTTTGAAAATGATATCTAACAGTTTACTTCTGATGATGATACACTTCCTCACTCAAGGGAATCGAGAAGATTTCGGACAAGGCATATAGTCAAAGACGATTTGCAGAACAAATACAACCCAAGATTGGATATTCCGGAGTTTGAATATAAAATTAATGTTGATGACTTTATTGATTGGCTTAATATAGTGGAAATTTTTTTTTATTTTTATGAACCACCAAAACAAAAGTAGATAAAACTTGTGACGCTTAAACTTAGTCAGAATGTATTTTTTTTTTATGAAAAAATCTGAATAAGCAAAGAGAATATGAGGGAAAGAATAAGATCATGACATGAGAGAATAAAAAGGGAGCTGAAGAGAAAATATTTACATGATAATTATAGATAAAAGATCTTTATCAAAATCAATGATTTCAAATAAAAAGATCTTAGCGTGGAAGAATAGACAATAGAGTTCGATAATCTCATGTTAAAAAAAACTTATAGAATAAAAAAAATAAACTATTACGAGATACTTAGGAGGTGTGGATTATGAGATTGCTAAAATTATTTAACTGTAATTATATTGATCTTTATATGATCTGAATAAGTTAGTTTTAAAAATTAAAAAATAATAAAAATTTTAAAAGAGTTCCTCTATACGAACCAAAAAAGATTTTATAAAAATTGAAAGTTTAAGTCTATTCAAAAGACCGCTACACCCGCTTCGGACGGGAACCTCCTTTTCGGTACCTCGATCACTTCCTCCCCCCTCCCGCAGCCTCCTCGGCGCGCAAGAAGTGCGATAACGACGGCGAGAAAGCGAGTACAGCAACAGTGGTGAGGAGGGGCTTCGGGACGGCGCGAGCGATTGGGAAACGCGGTTCGGGCTCTTGTATGGATTCCATCCATGTAGCGAACGGGGAAACGTCTACGGGGAAAGTTCCGTTTGCTTAATTCATGGAACCCTGTGCCGTCGGATGAAGCATTGAACGGCCAGCACTTTACATCACCGATTTCAACCCTTCGAGTGGTCGCGATAAAAGAGAAAGGGTGTGTGTGAGAGAGAGAGAGAGAGAGAGCACAGAATGGTGGGCGGCGGCGGTGGAAGACAGCGGGTGGCGACGATGCTGCCGTATCTCGTGAAGACGCTGCGGAAGGAATCCATCAAGCCCTCAAATCGAACCCTACCTTCCCTTAGGTCTCTTCCTATCTTATAGTCACCACAGCTATCATCATTTTCCTCCTGTTAATTCTTGATTTCAGATGTTCTCGTTCTCAAGTTATATGTCTGTCGTGCTTCATGAATTGTGCACGACCAGGCGCACGTTCTCGCTGTATGATCAGATTAATCTCATCGACACCGTGCCTGAAGACCAATTGCGTTTCCAGTGGTATGTCTATCTCCTCTAATCGCCCTAAATAGTGTTCGATTTTTTACATGGCATTCAATGTATATTAGAAAGTTTTAGGTTCTTGATCTCTTGATTATGTGCTTGATTTAGATCTGGCGATCATCCTGATAATATCTGTGGGTAATTCTCTTTTCCCCCCTTATCCTGTTAGTATGTTGGAGATGAATTCTGACGTTTGATATGAACCCTTTTTGGTTTGAATGTCCTTTGACGGTGAATGCCAATTTTGGAGGTCATAGTATCTTGATTTTTGGGTGTTCTAAAACTTTAGGGCTTAGTCTTAGTTAATATGTTGATTATTTTTAGGGTATAATTCCTGTCTCTTAGCGAGTTTTTTCTATGGCGAATTCTCAGAAAAAGCCTCTAACTTTGGGTTTTTCCTGCAAAGCGCCTCAAGTTTGAAAAATTCTCATGGAGCGCCCCTAGCTGTATGAAAAAATCATTTTGCCCCTATAACTTTGAAAAGAGTATGAAAAGTCCCACAGGAGGGCATAAATTTTAGTTAAGTCTGTTTTGTTGTTGAATGCATGGACTTGGTTATGGGTTATTACAAATGTTTCTGCCTTTGACATCCCAAATGCTATTAATAGATGTTATGGAGAAGTTTTCTCATAGTGTATATGTTATTTTGTTATAATTTCCATGAAGATATGGCTACTGTTTGCTAGTATTATTTACTGAAAATATTATTTCATTATGTTTATTAATCTGTACAATGAACCTTAAAATGGATTAGATACCACTCAATGATGTCTCATCCAGTGTAATTTAGAAAGAAAAGTTCTTTCATTTTGTATATGATTTCTTAGCTTCACTACAAGCTCTTGATGCTTGATGAGATTTTGCTAAAAGGTTATCCATTATAAGGGACGTTAAACTTTGGAGCAAGATTTTCAATCAATTGCCAACTCCTTGAAACCTTAGCCCTATAGTTTTCAAACAAGAATCAATCTATTGAGCATGCCAAAAAGGACAAGCAAGGGATTCCAAACTTTGCTAGTCAGCACAACTGTTGTGAAGCTGGGTAACACGCTTGATTGAGGTTTTGGAAAAGAGAGGTGTAATAAAAATCTGATGGTGGACTTAGGTATCATTGTTCAAGCGATATGTGGTGATAGTTTCATGTATGGTACACTGGGTATTTGTTCCTGAATTTGTACCATGATAGTTACACCGACTCATGCCATATATTCCTGACTTATGGGTCTACTGGAGCTACCCACTTTGATCAAGCTACCGACATGTATGTTGTCAGATACTTAAAGGTCATTTAAATGCTAAGTTCTTATGCATGTAAACTTAACATTTTGTCTTGAGAAGGGCTGAAGATTGTTCTTACATTTTGTCATGAAAAGGACTGAAGACAATAATATGTCTTGTTTAAGCAAAAAAAGGTTGTATTGTTGTCATTGTCTTAGTCAGCCTCCTTGCAGAACTGTCGTCAACTTTTAGAATGACTAAAAGGTTTTTTTTCATGAATGAGAACTTTCCTTTCTTATGGCTGATGAGAACTCATAAGCTGATTCTTAACCTTATTAACTGGTAATGCATTTCTTATATACCTTGTATATGCAAAGGGTTCTCAAATAATTTGAAATGATCCTGTATGGCGTGACATTGACATCCATACAACCAGTTTGTTTAGCATCAGTCTCACTATCTGAGCCTGGCCCCACCCAAAACAATCAGTTTCTCTCATCTACGCAAGCAGAGCTGCCTGAAGTTAAATTTTGACAGATGCCTTTTTAAGGACACATATTTAGCCATGGAATTTGCAAATGCTTGACTATAGAAGCAAAAAATGAAATACTTAAATTTTAGAAAGGTGTTCTCTCCAATGCATTGTCAAATGTTCTGTTTATGACTAATGGGAACAAAGACAATGTTACCTTCTAAAGATTAGTGAATCATGCCTTCCAGAAATGTTCATAGAAACAATGACTTGTTTTTTTCTGTTATGCTTTAAATTTGTAGCTTCTCTATCTGCTACAATTATCTTTGAAATAAATGTATTAGAAAGTGATTCTTGTTTAATCCCTTGCTTAATTTTTTTTTTTTATTTTGATAGATTCGTGAGCATTGCCTTCTTTAGTCCCTAATCTAGGCATGTAGGCGAGCTGCAGAAGGGGGGGCTATTTCTATGATTGATTAATCTGATTATTCGGTTATGATATTATCTTTTTAATATTAATTTGTAGGTATGGCGATACAGGATTTACTGTCAATGGTGTGAAGTATGAAGGCAGCTTGCTTGTTGTGGAAAATAAGCTCATGACATGGGCGCCAAACACATTTTCTGAGATAACCCCTGAAAGGTATGCACAAAATTTGCTTATTACTTGATTGTGTGCAGTTATTAATTGTTAAATTCTTGGGTTTTGAGTGAGGATGTATGATGGACTTTTATCCCTCACTTGTTTAGTCGTGTGCTTTAGCTTTGTTTGTTTATGTATATGAACCTACAAAGTTCTTATATGTGATGTCACTTACTAACACTTTTTTTTTTGGTTGCACCAAGTGCAGTTTATCTGTATTCAAGATTCTGAGGCCAGTTCCAGGTATATGTTGTACAGGCACTTTGTTGTGTTCTTGTGACATATAGGCTTTCACAGTTGCAAAATTATGGGAATCTTTTTTATCTGTTGTATATCTGGCTTGGTATTGCTTTTAAACCAAGAGACTTGAGTGCAATTCTGTATTCTTATTCGATGCACTTTAAGAGTTGAGCTAGAATACATAGTTTTCTGTGTTGATGCAACTTTTGTTGAAGCATGTGTGTCTATAAGAAAATTCTGGACTTTGTATTTTTCCCATGATATCTTAACAATGGATGGATCTATGTCTTATTATGACTGAACAGGTTGAGACTTTCAATTGATAAATATTAATAAAATCTCGATATATCTTATGGAACTTGTCAAATTTTAATACTTGTTTTCTGCATAATGTCTGACCTATCATCTTTGTTCCTGAGTTTTATTCTTTCCCTGCCAAATTTTACATTTTTTGTTGCCTTATATTTTGATCTATCTTGATTGCTTATCATCAAAGTTTTATCTGTTTTTCAGAGATTCTGATTCTCGGCTGTGGAAGGCACATTCAGCCAGTAAGCCCTCAGTTGCGACAATTCATTCGTTCTACTGGAATGAAACTGGAAGCAGTTGACTCGGTATTCTTTTATACTCTATTTAGTTATTTTGTGTGCTAATAGATTAAAAGATTGCCTTATTTTTCTCATTGCACTAAAATAATCATCTGTACGCTTTATCTATATTAAATCCCTCTTAACTATATTTGAATCTGCATCTGGTGCTTTAAGCAGGTGTGGTTCATCTATGTAATATCCCCTTTTTTTTTTTTGACAGAGGAATGCTGCTTCAACTTACAATATATTAAACGAAGAAGGAAGGCCAGTGGCTGCTGCCCTTCTCCCATATGGAGTTGCTTCATAAATATTCCATGAACTACATAAGCATACATGTAAGTTCACTTCTCTTGTTGTCGATGCTAGTTATTTTTTCCTACCTTAGGCGAGGAGAGTGGAGATATATTCGAACAACCAGATTGAAATTTTCATCTGCCATGTAATAAATCATGTAACCGGTTGCCTACTGCTTAAAATTCTATGCACTAGTCACTTGTAACCTATCATGTGAAAAGACAACGCGATGGACTTGTTCACCGGTTGCTGAGTCTCACAGTTCCTTCTTTTTTTCAAATATTAAGACCATAATTCACATGGTGCTCTAAAAATCAGGCCAAGTAGCTCTCTGTAGGTAAGATGGCATTTGGGATGAGTCTCCTCAAATTGGTGATGCATCACTGTGCTTTATGAATTATGAAGAAGTCTTCCTTCCAGAATAACTTGAAATGGCCAGCTTTCCTGCTCTGACTTTTCTCTCTCTGGTTTTTTTTATTGCAGCACCTTACGTAGTTTCTTGCTAGCTTGTCCAAATAACACATACTAAAATATAGGATCATTTTGTAGCTTTCACCCCAATATGGTCAGAGACAGACCAGCTGCATGAGTACCAATCTACAGACGGCATGGACTTTGGGTTTCTCGCTACATTCTTGGTATGTTAGAAACGGCACATTAGATGTTTAAGCAAGCATACATATTTTTCTTGGTTCCGGTAATAAGTTCTCATTGGGCAAGTCATCTAAAGATGATCTTGAGAAAAGTATTAAGCCCCTTGGGAGTTCTAATTTATCAAGAATGATTGTATAATTTTCTATTGTATTATGGAGCTGGTTAGTTATGATACCTCTACCAAAAAACTATTGTGGGAGGGTATTGCTATCAACTTTTAGCCAACAACCTTGCAAGTGGAGTGTGATGAAAAGTACAGCAGCAAATTTTGTGATATTGATCATCTGTTATCATGAAAAAGATCAAGGAAACTTTTAAAAAAAAAATTAGCTCACAACTTAAAAGAAACCAACTTATAAAAAAAAAATTAAAATAATTATCTTTATTGGTTTGAACAAGTTCAATTAAATATGAAGACTTCTATGTCGGTCATAATGTTTTTGGGTTTTTGAATAGGTTTTATAATGTTTTTGATGCCTCCACTAAAATACAATAATTTTAAAAAAAATACTGGAGCTAAGACAAATGGATTCAAACTCAATAAAAACCAATTTATATACAAAAATAGGGTTTCGAAAAATATTCTTATTAGTTTAAATTGGTTTAGGAATAAGAATAATTAAATAGGGAGTCTCTATATTAGCTACAGTATCTTTGATAGATTTACTGTGTTTTTGGTATCTCACTAGTGCAGTATTTTCCAAAACATTATACAGTATAATATTATTCAAAACGCCATGAATTTATTCAAAAATATTGAAATTGAAAATTTCAATCAGTTCATCGTATGGACGAGACCAAAATTGATGAATCAGTTCATTTTATAGATCAATCCACCAAAAAGGAAAACTCTTATCATGTCATGCGAGGAGTATTTACAAAGACTGAAAAAAATATGGATGCCCCATCGGAAATATGAAATAGGGGCATCTCCCTCCCAAAAAAAAAAATCAAAAATCAAAAAAAAAATATATATATATATTTATATATGTGGGTTACTGATCTTAAGTTGCAAGTTTTAAACTGCTGTTTACATTCTTTCTTTCCCTTTTAACGCTCGTCTGTTTCAGGTTTTGCTTATATTTCTCTTGCTTTTATTGGACTCGAGATGTATTCTGTGATTATCGACTGCTGTAGGTTTTTTTAATTCATTCTTTTTTTCCTGCCAACGCTTCGACAGTTCTTTTGGACGTTCTTCAATGCTAACTGTGTTGAACATACTTTTCCCAGCCAACTGTGTTGGACATACTTTTCTCAGCTGGAGGCGAGGAATTTGGAGTGCCATAGTGTTTGGTCTTATTTGTCGGGCGATGGAAACTACTTAGCATCTATTATTTTCTTGTTGTCACTCGTCCTTATTCGGATTCATATGTTAAGGTTTCCGGTGGGTTAAGAATGCTGGCCACCATTGCTTTCAACTCCCCATTATTATTACTATCCCCTTTCTTTAAATCCTCAGTTGGCTGATGTTGATATGTGGGACTAAAGGTTAGAGTCGAATCAGCGGACTAAAACGGCAACTCATCTTTTCGTTGACTTTTAATTTTAATAACAAGGTCGGACGGAAAGATTTGATTGCTAAGAATCTAACATCACTTGCTTTTTACTTGCTTCGTTTATACTCAATTATTTTTATTTTTAGTGCTTTGTAATTATTGGTCCCGTTTGACTCATCATGCACCCGCGTGCGCAACCGAGTATACTGGATTGGGCCCAGATTCCCCGTTACAGAAGAAGATACAGAGAGCGGTATACTTCAAAAAAGTTTGAATGCGCTGCACCCCCTGCTATAGCAGAGAAAAGGACGAGACAGCCTGTGGCCCTCATCCATGCCCAACCTGCAGCGGTGCACGCAACCCAGACATTGGCCGACCTCCGATCGCCAAACTTGGAGGCCGAACCATCAATCAGCAGCCGTCTTTAGATCATCCATGCTCACTTCCGAGCACCCAAACACCACCCCGTGCATCGGCCGCGCCTCCACGCACGCTGGCCGCAGAATCCTCTCCCACCTGCACCCTCCTCCCTCCCCGAACTCGCACACGAAGAACTCCCCCAGGTACGACGGGTTGTAGACGTACGCATAGTCCCCCTGGCTCAAGAACCCTATCGACCATAAGCCCCATCCGGCGTCATCCACCAGCCCCTCCACCATCTCCCTCGGCATCCTCCCCACCTCCTCCTCCACCTCCAGCGTCTCCTCATCCACCGCCCACAGCCGCACGCTCTCGGCCCTCCATCCCGCCCCCGTCCCGCTCCCGCCCGCCCCCGCCAGCAGTAGGCGCCCGTTCCCGAACCCCATGGCCGCGTGGCGCACGGTCGGGTCCGGGATGCGCACCCGGCGCGTCGGCCCCCACCGCTTGGCTGCCGGGTCGAACCAGCTCGCGGTGAAGGGAAACCACTTGTCCATCACGTACAGCCTCTTCCCGTTCGCCGCCGCTGAAAACGCGGACGACCACCCGAAGGCCTCCGGCATCGGCTCGCAGGCCTCCCACCCGCCACCGCAGGCGTCGTGCACGTCGACGGAGTTCGCGTCGTCCTCGAACTCGCTCGTGCCGCCCGCCACCACGACGTGGGGCCCCACGAGGGCCACCACCGGGTCCGTCCGCCAGTAGCGCGGCGCCTCCAACTCGCGCCACACGGTGCCGAAGGGATCGGTGGCGAGGGCCAACCCGGATGGGGAGAGGGCGTAGAGGCGTGTGCCGCCGCGCTGGGAGCAGGCGTAGGTGGAGACCTGCGGCGCGGGGGAGTGGGGCCCCGCCGGAAAGCTGCACCGCGGCAGGCGGGGGATGGACCGCCACGCGCGGGAGAGGGGATCGAAGGCGTGGGTGGCGGCGGTCCCGCGGCGTCCCTGTAGGTAGAGGACGAGCCACGGCGGGGGGCGACGGGGGGAGTGGCGGACGGAGGAGAGGACGGCGGCGCGCCACGCCTTGGAGACGCGGGAGGCGGGGAGGAGGTCGAGGGCGGACACACGGGAGATGACGGCGTCGAGGATGTCGCCATGGAGAGCGCCTTCCACCTCCTCCTCTCCTCCTTGTTGCCGATGTTTGCCGTGCATTCCCATTCCCAAAGGACAACTCTCTCTCTCTCTCTCTCTCTCTCTGTGTCACACACACAAAGATATTTATAAAACGCCCTGATATCGCAGTCAACGCCGCAGCCAAAACGACAGTGAGGACGAGCGATCGCCAGTGTATTCTTTAGTGCTCGATATTGGCTGCATCTAGAACATTTACGTACCCTTCTTACGTACATGCCCCCTGATTGGCGAAACGAATGGGCCCCTTCTTGAGCCCCCGGGCAACACTTCAGGAACATGGGAACGGTATGATTCCACAAGCACGAGAAGCAGCGTTCGTCCAACTCCGCTGTCGTGGCTTGCACTTTGATCATACCAGGCGGCTAATGAACGCGAGACAGGGAGAGTTCGCTGGCAATGCATCCGCTAGCCGGCGTAGCGCCGTACACATGAGGGGGGTGAAGTCACGAGTGGCGCACTGCTGAACACCATGGGACTCGTGCCGTGTGTCAGAGTCGTCGTCCGATGCATTCTCCCGACGCGACAGTGAAGAGAGAGCGTCCCCTTAAGGTGGCGCCGCACGTCACTGATGACGTGACGCGCACGGCGGAGGGGAGGCGGTGGTATTAAAGACTCCGCTCCTCGCTGATCGGTGGTAAGATGGTCTTTCATTCCGACGGAACCATCTTCGTCCGATGCCAAGGTGAAGGTTTCTACATATCCACACGTCGAACATACGAGGAGGACAGCATAATTTTCCGCCACCCCTTCCGTTACGCCATCGTCCGATTGGCCACCGACGTCGACCCTCCTTTTTGTCAATGCGAGCCGAGTTGGTCGCATCGACTATCGCCGGAGGAGCCGAGTTAGATATTGAATTGAGAAACCCACGTGCCGTGAACGGGAAAAGGGTGCAACCATTGCATAAAATTAACCCGCCGCGTGGCATGGGCGGTCAAGTGTTGAACTGGTCATGTGGCAATGCATGTTTTGGCTACGGGGAGGATTAGGCTGCGGGCGGAATAAAAAATGCTGGATTAAACTTGCGTTGTTTTTTTTAATATGATACATTGTTATGAAATCAATGTTTCTGGATATATATATATATATATATATATATATATATATATATATAAGATGAATTTTTGAAAAAAAAAATCTTTAACTTTGCAAAAAAAAAAAAAAATCGAATAGAGCACCCTAAGTTTAAAAGAAAATTTAAATAGCACATCTATTTTTAAAATAACATGAATACCCTTTAAGAATCGATTAGATTCATATTGATTTGAATCAAGAAAAAAAAAATCGATTTAACGTGGATTGATTGGGTATGTACACCATACAACCTTTCATCTTCGACATTGATAACCTTTCGCATCCGTATTCACTTGTAGATATCGTTTCAACTCCTTCCTACAACTTAAGAATTTAGAGTTTTTAGTGTTGCCATCGAGTTTCATCACACTCATCCCCCCTTCCGGTCTCATCATCGATTTCTAACACGTCTCATCAACAACTTCAAACACCACTATCGTTGATGAGTTACGCAATAATTTTCTAAGATTTATACTCTAATTGTCTCAAACTCTCATACATTAGTCGAAAGCTCGAAACCCAAAACACTCCATCAATCATATTTTTCATATACATAACTTGTGTTTTTAATGTATCTAAAATAATAATACAAAATACTCAATCAATTATATTTTTAATGTATCTAAACACAAACTAGTATACACACTGTTCAGAAGTTACACTCAAATGTCGATACTCATATTACACTATTTAATTTTTAGAGAAGTTGATTTTCTCGGAGAAAATAAAAAAAAATCATAAACTATTCAGGTTTTGAATAAATAAAAATTTCAAAAAATCCTCTAAATTAGAAAATTTATTATAAAAGCCCATGTCATTGCAATCGAAAGCTTTTCTAAAAAATTTATAGTATTTGGACTATTCTTTGAGGTCGATACCATAATTTTGATATCCAACCAAAATCAAAATATCGACTATTAGAACTTGATTTTTTTTAATCAACTTTTTTATAATATCTTAATTGTATGACGTATGTTAAACATATGTTTATTAAGTATAAGTAAGGTGACCAAAGTATTTTATTTCTTTGATGTTATAGTTTATCAACCAAAATAATTTAGAAAGACGATGTATGCCACTTGAAAATTCGGTAGTATAAACATAATAAAAAAGCTTTGATTTCAATGCCACCAAGATGGAATCACTCCAAGATTGTTGTAAACTATAACTTCCTAGATATCCTCTACATAACTTTATCTCATGGATTATTATGATCAATTATGGAAAGATGGGATAAAAACAATAAGTTTATAGTGAATGGTGTCGAGATATTATTTTTGGTGTTAGATGCTTCTCTTCTTCTAAATATGTATCGTGCTGGAGAAATAATTAATTTAAATGCATATTGGATCCAACGAGTATCTCACAAAGAAATATTTTTTTAATGGATGATACTAGTATATCTAGCTGAAAACAATTAACCAGTGATGGACTTTTGTCGACTGTGCATGCGTATTTGTTTACATATCTATTATCTTATCAAGGCAACCATAGGCTGTAGTGGTTGTTAGTATCAATCACTAACAATTTAAAGAATTTGATGCAAAAGTTTAAATAAAACGAGACCTTTTTTTTTTTTTTTTTGGGTCAGCCATTAAAGATGACGCCTACTCGCATTACAGATTAGCAACGTAAATGGAAGTATTAACAATATCATTTGCTATTATTTCATCATAACATTTATTTGATCTTTATTAGGGATGATTTTGTGAGGACGTGTCATGGTTCAAGGCGTCAACCAAAGTATAATTTCTAAAATTTTGAAAATGGTTGATGCCCACATTGTATCAGAAGATAATTAATGAAGTGATATCAAGGATATCATTTGTATCAAAATTCAGATTTACAATTTTAGATTATTTTAAAAACCTATCCTAATGATTACTTTTCATTAATTGTAAATACTTGGTATCTGAGTCATGTGAGGCATGACTAAATTCATATAGTTGTTCACCAACTTTTGAGTTACCAAATGTGGAGGTATTAACTTCTCAAATACCTGCCGTCTACTTTTGTATGTGTTTGTGTCTTCGATCATGAACACAATTTGTTCCTTTCTCTTAGATAATTAGTTAATGTTTTTTATTTTTTTTTATTATACGGTAACAAAGCGAAAATATCCCAAAAGTGCAATCCAAATCGTATGAATCTCAGCAAACCGAATGACCGTAATATATATATGTTAAGATAATTAAGGAGATTAAAAGCATTCTATACAAACCGGCAATTCTCTCTGAAACGAGGAGTTATAGGAAGAAGAGAAAGATCGAAGGCTACTATTGTTGGTAAAAAAAACATGTTAAAACAGAATAATTTGTTTCCCTCTTTTGTGTATCAAAATAGATTCCTCATTAAAATATTAATTTGATATCAAAAATAAATATTAATCAAGATAATATAAACAGTAGAATAATGAATCAATTACAAGTAAGATTGAATTTTTAATATGAAAAATTAAAAGCAAAAAAAAACTACGAGATTGTTGTTCACTTCAAACTTTCACTATCACCAATAATAATAACAGGTTTACAATAAGTTTTCTCTAAAATAATAAGAGGATCATAATAACACCAAGATCAGCTAAGAATAGCATGTTATCATCAAATGATTTAATGGATCTCATCAATAAAAAGATTTAGATCTCACTAAATAGATATAACATGAAAGTACCTTAGAGAGGATAAACTGCAGATCGACACTGTTGGGATTATAGAGCTTGCTGCAAGGATTCTCCATATTAAATTTGGATTAAAACTGATGAAGTTTGGCCACTGATCGTCAAATAGAAAACTCAATATTCTAATTTTCTCTTTCCTTTTTTCTCTCTCTCAATGCTGTTACAGTTTTTTTGCACGCAAAAACATTTCGCTGCAATCGTTAACCGCATGCATGTCTTTTGTTTTTTTTATTGGTTTGGAGTCAAAAGCCTAATTATTCTGTCCAAGCGCACATATGAGTTGGACCCAAACAATTATGACAAATATGATAATAAAGACAAAGATATATGTTGTGAAGAAAAAAATTAGGGGATAAAGATAAGAAGATAGAGCCAACTGAGATTTTTATTGTTGAAGCCATAAGCGAAGACCAAAAGTTGAAGACGAAAATTGATTACTACGATGAGCTGTCTAAAATTTTGAAGGTAAATTGTTAATAGAGAGATGAATTTATTTGATTTTGTAGAGTATTAAGAGAGATGAAATTTGAAGAAGCCACAATAATCATTTGCAAGTTGAAGACATTGTCGTGAGTTATATGTGGTTGCAATTGAAAGCTTTTCTGAAAATTTCATAGCATTTGGATTATTCCTTGAGATCGATATTCTGATTTGATGTTCAATCAAAATTAGAGTATTGAGTACCAAGAGTTGATTTTTTTGGATCAACTTTTTATTATAGCTTAAAAACGCATTTAGAAGCTAGCTTAATTGTCAAAATATATTACATAAAGGCATAATGCTTTGGTGAAAATGAGAAAAACGTAGAGAAAATAGAAAAATAATAAATTATCTAGATTCTGAATAAATAAGGAAAATATTGAAAAAGTTATCTAAATTAGAAAATTTATTATCGAGGTCTCTCTGATTACAATTGAAAGCAAATATTATATAAAGTCATCATTTTTTTTAGTTAGCTTGATGATCGTATGATATATGTTAAACATATGTTTATTATGTATAAGCAAAGTGACCAAAGTATTTTATTTCTTTAATGTTATTGTTTATTAACTAAAATAATTTGGAAAAATGACATAGGCTACTTGACTATGGATTGCTTCTTTCAATTGATAGATACACACAATATGGTAGATGACAATGTTATAGATACGTATTATAATACTCTAATTCGGAAGGCATGCGTCATATTTTCACTTGAAGAATCTTGTGTCGTCAATAGTAATATATTTAGGATTCAAGATTCGAATTTTTTTATTTATTAAATAATTTTAAGATCACTAATACTTATGCCATTATTTCAATAATATTACAAGAGACTTAAGTTCACCGATGAAATATATTATTATACTATTGTATAATAAAAAGTACTCGTATTAGCATTTTTTTAATTTTTAATTTGCATAAGATGATTTGAAAGTATTACAATTAAATGTCCAACCTCAAAAGTAAAATAAAAAATATTATAAAGCAATAACTCTTCAAATGATTGCTTGTAATTAGGTTACTTTAATTAATAATTTTTATATTGATATTTTTTAATGTTTTAGGTTGAGTTATTTGATATGATTCTTAATAAATAAAATTATTTATTTAAAAAAATATTGATTTCACAAGTAGTAGCACACCAACTAAATTCGTAAAAAGACACACTAACGTTAAAGTTAAAGTTAAATGTAACTTTTGTGAAAAATTTGATCAGTATGTTTACACATGTTTTCTTAAGAAATATATTAATCCTAAATTAATTTAGATTCCTAAAAGAATTATAAATAATTTAAAGTCTTTTGACTTTAAAGATAAGAAAATAGATCTAACAAAAAATGATCTAAAATTAAATGGATACCTAAAACAAATTTCTATTTTTTATAGGTATGTCTCTGAATAAAAGCTAAGCAAAAAATGATATCTTGATAATGGTTGCTCATAAGATATAACCGGAGATATTATAAACTTCTTGAAGTTTGAGATGGAGAATATATTATATTCAGAGACAATAATAAAAAAAATATTAACATTAAAAAATAGTAATAAATCAAATCTCTTGATTAAAAATATATTTTTGGTATATGGTTTGAAACATAACTTAATAAATATTAGCTAACTTTATAATAAATAAATATAATATTAAATTTGAATCTTATGCTTAGATTATAGAAATACCAAATAAGAATAAATCTATGAAAGCTTTAAGAAGTGATAATGTTTATACTATTGATCTTTTGATGATTTTTGTGATGTAATTTATTTTTCAGTTTTAAATGATTATACATAGCTTTGACATAGGAGACATGCTATTATGAAATTAATTTCATAAGTTAAAACTAAAAAATTTATAAGAAGAATGCCTGAAATCAAATTTGTTAAAGATAAAATTTATAATATAAGCTAAGGAGTAGCTTAAAAATCAAGTAACTATATTTAGATTATTATAACTAATTCACATGGATTTATTTGGACCTATTAATATCATAGAGGGAGTAAGTATGTTTTTATAATTATTGATGAATATAGTAAATATATTTGGATATATTTATTGACATATAAAAATGATTATTTTAAATATTTTATCAAGTTTTATAAATAAGTTCAAAACAAAAAAAGGTTTAATGATTTCCTCTATTTATAGTGATCATAGTGGTAAATTTTAACATTATAATTTTTAAGAATTTTATGAATTGAATAAGTATGATAATAATTTTTTCACTTCAAGAAATCCATAATAAAATGGAGTTATTAAAAAAATAAAAAATTATAAGAGATGAGAAGTATCATGCTTAATAAACATAGTTTACCCAAATACTTTTGGGCCAAAGCTGTTAACATTATATACTATATCATAAACAGGGTTCTTATAAGATCTCATCTATCTAAAACTCCTTATGAATTATGAAACAATAAAAGACCCAACATATCATATTTTAAAGTTTATAGTTATAAATATCTTATTTTAAATAAAAAAGATGTCTTAGAAAAATTTGATACAAAATCCAATGAAGGTTTTTTTTTTATATTCCTCTATCTCGAAGACTTATCGAGTTTTTAATAAGAGATAATTAGTTATTGAAGAATCTATTCATGTTATTTTTTATTAATATCTCGAAGCTAAGAAAAATAATTTTAATGATGAATTTAAATTTAATAAATTACATTTGAATGAGGATTCTTTTCTACAAAGTAACTTAGATATATTTACTTCCAGAGAAACTTTACTCAAGGAATGCGTGTATATAGATGCATATCCTATCCTAAGAAGCTAATTATTAGAGATATATCAAAAATATATTTAAATTTATTTTTTATTAAAAATATATTTACGTAAATACTATTTTTAATTTGAAATTGAGTTTAAATGCATTGATAATACTTTAAAAATGACTCATGCGTCTCGATAATATATATAAAGTTAAATCAATTTGAAAGAAACAAAATTTAGATATTTGTTCTTAACCTAGTAACCATCCTATAATTGATACTAAATGGATCTTTAAAAATAAATAAGATGAACAAGATATCATAGTTTGAAGCAAGACTAAATTAGTAGCTAAAAGTTTTAACTAAGAAGAATGTATATAATATGAACAAACATTTACTTCTATGACTATGTTGAAGTCATACGATTACTTATTGTCTATATATATTTTAAAAAAAATTAAATTATTTCAAATATATATCAATGGTATTTTTCTTAATGATTTTATTTTTGAAGAGATTTATGTTCAATAATCATCCAGATTTAAAAATATTTTTTTTTCTAAATTATATTTATAAATAGTCTAAGACGTTAAAATAAACCCTGGTATAATCCTGTATGTGATCATAAGATAAAATAATTTATTACTGTTGTTATATATCGTAAGATAAAATAGTCGATTACTATTTGTAGGATAAAATGATCTATTACTATGGTTATTAACTGCAGGTAAAGATATTTATTACTACAATTTACTGTGGTCGTCAACCGCAGTAATAGATCGGCTTACTTTAGCTGGACTAAGAGCAGTTAAAAATATCCCGATGGCATCTATTGCTACTGTTGTTAATCGCAGGTATACACATTGCTGTGATAGAAAACTGTAGGGATATATAACTAGAACCTGCAGGTAAAAAATATAATGAAAGGAAGGAACAGAGACCAAGAATATTATACTATATGCTTATTTAATTATAAAAACAAGGGAGCTAAAGCTAGAAAGAAAAAAAAAAACAAGGAAATGCAGTGTTGAAGTTGCATAATTATAATTTGCATGGGAGCGAGGAATAAACAGCTTAGAAAAGTATAGAATTCATTCTGAACTTAATATATAAATATACGAAGGAACATATCTGTTTTTATTAATTTAAACACACAGAGCTATGTTACTGATTTTTTTTTCTGTTAATAGATAATTATGATGAGAATATAATTATATTTATAATATATTTTATCTAATTAGATATGATCATATAATCTGACAGAGAAATATATATATGTTTCTACTAATTTCTAATTTGAAGTATAACTAAGCATGAGTCAAACAAACCAATAGGATCACTATTTTTTAGAGAAGCAATCGTTAAGGAGGAAGTATATGTTGTAATCATTACCACATTTAATCTTAGAATTTAGTATTATTAGCATAAAATCTATAATGTAATCATGCTATCTTAAATAACTTTAATACTAAAATTTGAAATCAAATAACTTTTATTGTTGTTCAGAAAAATAAATTTTATCTGATCCACAAGCATATCATCATGAAATATTAATCTATAAGAAGAACTAGACTCATCTTCTTCTATCTTTCTAATTTTTCATAGGACTACTTAGATTGATGAATAGGGAGATTGACGAAGAAACTGTAATAAAAAAATCGAGAGAGAAACTATAATCTTTTAATTTCACTCTCTTATTTTTTCTTCTCATATTTTTTTGTATTCTCATTATAGACGAAAGCAGAGAGTATATGATAATATTAGGAGATTTCGTCCTTAAGGATATCCCTTAAGGAATCATACTTTAATTGAATTTCATTTCTATTACCCAATAATCATAATCATCTTTAATATATCTTATATAATTAAATAGAATCACATAATTTAACAAGTATAACTTTGTGAAAGGTGATGATGCTTGAAGGAGTACGTTAACGTAGTTGCGCAGATCCAAGTGGCAATCACCGAATGATTTGTTCCTTGTAATTATTTATGAGTTCATTTGTCATTCTTCACGTATATATTTTTTGTTCTCGTCAAGGTTGTTCATAATGCATCTTATGGTTTGGCGTTTGGCATGCAGTATTCAATTGCATCAACCCTTCTTCTGTGCTACGTACAAACAGTCCTAGGTGACTTATAATCTATTTTGGTACCGATCATTTGCTGGATCGAATTCTCACTCTCAATCAGATTTACGCAGAATGATTAACCATGTGGATAAGTGAAAAAAATTAATCTTTCTTATAATCGAGCTTAAGAAGAATCTTTTTTATTTTATTTATTTATGAATTGATATTATAAATATTTAATATAATAATTTTGTTTTGGTATTTATGCTTCAGACATGTCATGCTGGCACCGAGTCTTACAAAATATCATTCACAAGGATGAAGAGGAGCAACAGTTCTTTGTTTCTTCGTCGACGGAAGACCACTGGAGGACTTGATCGAGATAAGCTTTTGACACGGAAGAAGTTGTCGTCTATGGGGATTAATCGTAATCGGAGTAATTAGCTTTCCGAGATGGTCGGTGTACCATTTGGAAACTATCGTTGTCGTTAGTGGCATAGGAGATATGATTAGATTTAGATAAAATGCTTTGTTTCTTTCCCCCTAAATTATTAATTTTCTGTCAGTAATACGGGTCGAGCCTAAATGAATTGGGTTTATTGAGTCTGTTTCGGTCGAACCAGATCTTGGCAAACCTAACAGCGCGCGGTGGGCGATTCCTCCGCATCGGCGAACGATGGCGTCTTCCTCTCCATCGGCGTTCGACGGTCACATCTTCCTCCGATGAGGGGCTTTCGTGCGATCTCCGGCGGACTCTTTCTCGGTAACACACACACACACACACACACACACACACACACTCTCTCTCTCTCTCTCTCTCTCTCTCTCTCCTCCGACCCAACCCCACCCCCGCCCCGGACCCCGACATACTATTTTGGAACATAGTCTATCAGCTCCCCTTCCCAGATCCCTCCTCCCTCTTTCCCTCTTCATCGCAAACCCCGGCCAAACCTTCAACCCCCCGCCGTCGCAGCCGCACCTCCTTTGATGATTGTTGATGATGCTGTCAAACCTCCTTTGGCATTTATGATTGTTGACCATAATGAAGCAGTATAGGTGTTGAGTTGCTTGCCTTGTGTTATTTTTTTCTTTCTCTATTTTTTTTGGTTTTGTTATCGGGAAATCCTAATTTTATTTTATAATGAACTCTCAAGTGTAATGTAAATATATTTTTTTTGTCAATGAAAAGTACAACTTTTATTAGGCTGAGTATAAATTTCTTTGCCAAGTCTGAATCCTTGTTATGAATAATAATTTTTAAGATGAATTATATTCGAAGTCCTATGGATATTTGAACCCTCTAACGTTTGAAGTCGATAAGTCCATGGTCAGTTGTCTTTTGAAATGCAATAAGGGTCTTCCTAATTTGATGCAAGTTTTCCTCGAAAGTGAGAACATGAGTTAGAAGAAGTGTTATACTCGGGACCTCACAAATTGACATTTCAGCAAATGAGCAAATAAATGATAGGCAATGCAAAATACAAAGCTAGACTTCGCAAGTTGTGAATGGTTGTGCAAGATAAGCAATGCAAACCTGAAATCCCCACAAATGCCAACCAAAATGGTGGCTGCGAAGCCTGCTGCAAGCCCTGTACATGTCGCCTAAGACATGTACAAAATTGAATGACACAGACATAGAAACATTATATCATATTACATCGAACGCCTTGTCTACTGACTTCTCTGTAACAACAAGGCAATGAGGTGTTGATAACCATCAATATGTCATGATCCCCATATCACATGTTAAACCCGATCATTGTCTAAGGGAATGTTCTATCAATACTCATCATCGACAATAGCCTCTGATGATGACCCTTTACATTTGGACAACATCCTATGATTTGTCAAAACTATGCGCTAAATGTGAGTGGTTATGGAATCAGACTATAAAAGACCTCATAGTACATCGACTTACATTATATTAAAAATATTTAATACAAACTATTACCCATCAGATGTGGGCTACTCTCACTTTTGTGTTGGAGGAACCTTGTTGGGTACGTTTTTGATCTTGGTTTTGCAAGTCAATCAATTAATTCCTCAATCATCCTAGTCACCAATAGTACATGTTTCTAATTGATCCAACATTATTCTTGTGACGAATGCGATCCGAACCCAAGGAAGCTTTATTGCATTAATCAATGGAATAGACAACCAAACTAGACATTAAGAATTATGTTTAAGTTGCTATATTTGTAGGCCTATTAGGTCGCACCTTGACAACATAGTTATCAACCTAATATAAATTTAAAGTTTCCGAATTTAGATCCAACTCTAATGTATAAAGCAAATTTTAAATTTGACCTCTGACATGCAAAACAAGACATTCTTTATGTAGTTAACAAATGTTAGTCCCGTTGTCATTGTTAAGCTTAATTATCTGTTGTAGATCTCAATACATTGGTGGTAACATCACTAAGATCCCATCACATCAAAGTCAATGAGAGACACCACATCACCTTGTGTAGTGAAAGCCTTATTAGAGTCTTAACCCAAGAACTTGGTTATTGATGCATAAGCATAGTGGCTTTCGAATCCAAAACGAGTTCGGATCTTAATCTACATCTGATAATATTTATGGCTAAATCTAACCGAAAACATGGAGGCTTATAGACTTCACAATCCGACTCTTCAATGGATCCATTTAATCCAATCTGACCCGACCTGGCCTATCTTATTCCTTTATAGAGCCCTACACAGCACAAATCTGGTTGAACCTTGACAAGGTCCGATCATCATGTCAAGTGGCCTTCCGCGCCTTTAAGAACGACGAACCACAAACTCAAGTAAAGAATCTGTCTTAAGAATCTCCACCGGGAAGGTTGGAGCCCATGAATTCGGTGTCCCAATTTCTTGACAGTTAGTTCCCTTCTACTCTTTTCCTCTCCTACATTCTTTCCACTTTCTTCCTGATTTCTTGAATTTTCAGATCATCAAATGAATGGAAATAATGACGAGGGTTTAATGAAACATTTATTACAATCTAATAGCATTGATCTTTTGGATCTTGATTACACGAACTGTCACGAACGGTCGTCGCACTCTCGCAGCAACTTCGCTTAACGAATCGTTCGTCGCTTGTGCATGCTTGTACATATTCTTGGCAGCCTGTTTTGCAATAGTTTTGGTGTGTTTTCCTTGGAAAAATGCAAGAAACGATAACTTACAGCGCTGCAGAACGATCGCTCGCTGCACCAGGCAAAACTACCCCAAAATGGCTCCGTTTTCGCGTGCCGCAGCCTGTTTTCTGTAGCCCGCAATCGTGCGCGAAACGTCAACCATCTCAGCACCCTGGAACCCCTCGGGTGGCACAAGGCTGGATGGGGCTTCGGGGTAGTGTCGGGCGTTGAACACTTTCACAAGTTTGCACGTCAACTTGACGAAAACTTGCCTTCGCGTTCGGCACCCGGGGAGTAGTTGTTTGCGGACTTGCAGCTGCTCGTTCACCCTTCTAAAGTCCTTGTTTTTCTTCTCTCTTTCTTTGTTTTCCTGCACTCCAAGTGCTCTCTCAATTGCTTGTAAAGCTTCCCTCTTCGCGAGACGTCGGGACTTGTCCGCCGCTCGTTTCAAAAACTAATCAACTTCTGTTTTATAAGTCCTACGGGACCTGCACGAGGTTGCAGCTCGGCTGACCCTTTGCGGACGCGTATGTCGCAAGGGCGCCTCAAGACTTAGGCAATCCCAGCTAAGTCTGATCGAAGTGGGTGCAAGGGTGCTTCTCGACTTAGGCAACTCTAGCTAAGTTCGTGTTTGCCGCAAGGGTGCCTCACCACTTAGGCAATTCCAGCTAAGTGCGTGATATTGTGGTATCAGAGCAGGCAAGCAATTCGAGCAAGCAGCGAAGAAACTTCGCAATCTCGTCATGGCGAAACATCGGCGAATCGAGCAAGATGGGGCAAGCCGGTCAATTGCCCCAAGCAGTCGCAGGTGGGCTGCATTTGCAAACTCGCTCACTTGCTGTTGGAGCTACTCAGGAGGAGCAGCGCAGCGAACATGGTGAGCGAGATGTTGGCTTCTCGCCGCGAGCGGAGGAGGCGCAATTTGGAGCGTCGATGGGGAAAAAGACAAAAAAAGAGAGAATTACAACGGCGGAGACCCGCTTGGATGTTCTTGAAGCGAGCTTGAAGGAACTTTACGAGGCCAAAATAGGCTTCTTGTTGTAGAGAGCTCGCAAGAAGAAACTGAATCCCGGATTGACAAGGTTGAAGCCCTAGTCGACCGACTAACGGATGACACCAAGGACTCCGTGTAACATTTGCAAGAGATGGTGACGGAACTCACTTCCAAAGTGATGGTGCTCACAAGGGTGCTAAATGCGGAAGGAAGCAACACCCGTGTTGCGCCGACACAAAGCTTTAGAGCGCCCGACCCACGTTGTTATGAGGGTGCTAGAGATGCTAAGGAGCTCGAGAATTTCCTGTTTGATATGGACCAATACTTCTGAGCCACGAGGTCGGACTCTGAGGACACCAAAGTTTCGATAGTGATTATGTATCTGAACGGAGATGCAAAACTTTGGTGGAGAACCCGTTGAGAGGAGATTCAACAAGGTCGGTGCCGAGTGGACACATGGGAAGACTTGAAGCGAGAGTTGAGAACTCAATTCCTACCCGAGAACACTGAGTTCGTCGCAAGGAGGAAGTTGAGACAACTCCACCAAACGACTTCCATTCGGGACTATGTGAAGCAATTTTCTTCACTGATGCTAGACATTCAAGACATGTCCGAAAAAGATAAGTTGTTCAGCTTTCTTGACGGCCCGAAGCCATGGGCTCAATAGGAACTTCATCGACGAAATGTCACCGATGTGATTGGTGCAATTGCAGCCACAGAAAGGCTCACTGACTTTGTTTCTTCAAAGGACTCGAGGAAAAAGAAACAGTCTTTAGGAAATCGCCATCCAAAACATCCTCCTGGGAAGGAACCTGGGGGCAAACAAAGGAAGAAGAGTTTCCAAAAGGGGCCGAACTCAAAAGGCAAGGCCCCAAGATCCGGCGGATGTTACTTGTGCGGAGGATCACATAGGGTGTGGGAGTGCCTACAGAAGCAGACACTCAATGCCTTGTCAGCTTCTATCCATCCCCCCAAGCCATACAAGGGCAAGGCGGTTGCCCCCAGTTCAAGTAGCTCGGAATCTGGTAGCGACGATGGGGAGTCGCAAGGACCTCGGATGGGAGCGATGCGTTTGTTGAATGCATTGCGGGGTCAAGTGGGGGAGAACATAAAGCCGAAGCAATAAAAAACAAGAAGCAGTGAGCTGATATATGTGGATATCAGGCTCAATGGCCAAACAACCCGGGCAATGGTGGACACGGGTACTACCCACAACTTTATTGCCGACCGAGAAGCAAGGCGACTTGGGCTGACCTTGGAGAAGAACCCAAGTCGAATAAAGGCGGTGAACTCGGAGGCCAAGCAGATCTTCGGGCTAGCAAAGGGAGTCCTTATTAAGATTGGATCTTGGAGCGGGAGCACAAACATAATGGTAGTGCCATTGGACGACTTCCAAGTGATTCTCGGAATGGAGTTCATGCACGTCGCGAAGTTGGTGCCAATGTTGTTCCTAAACTCCTTATGTCTGATGGGAGGCGACGACTCCTGCGTGGTTCCCGTCTCTCGGAGAGGAACCAAGGATCCCCAACAACTATCGGCATTGCAATTGAAGAAAGGGGTGCGCAAAGGAGAGTTAACCTTTGTGGCCGCTATTAAGCTAGAACCACTTGACGGGGAGGCCATTAAAAAACCTGCTGAGGTGGCGAACATCCTGAAGGAGTTCACGGATGTTATGCCACCTGAGTTGTCGAAAACTTTGCCACCACGCAGAGGCGTGGATCATCTTATTGACCTGGAGCCGGGAGTGAAGCCTCCAGCAAGACCACCATACCGCATGCCCCCTCCCGAGTTGGTAGAGCTCAGAAAGCAATTAGATGAACTGCTAAGCGGTGGTCTCATCCGCAGTTCTAAAGCACCATTCGGAGCTCCAGTTCTCTTCCAGAAGAAACAAGATGGGAGTTTTCGACTATGCGTCGACTATCGAGCCCTTAACAAGGTGACTGTGAAGAACAAATATCCCATCCCGCTCATTGCGGACTTGTTTGACCAACTGGGCAAAGCAAAATATTTCTCCAAACTCGATCTTCGGTCGGGGTATTGGCAGGTGCGTATTGCTGAAGGTGATGAAGCGAAGACTACCTGTGTGACCAGGTATGGAGCGTTTGAGATCTTGGTGATGCCTTTCTGCTTAACTAACGCTCCAGCCACATTCTGCACTCTTATGAACCAGCTATTCAAGGAGTATTTGGACAAGTTTGTTGTCGTCTACTTGGACGATATTGTCGTCTACAGTCGAACACTTGAGGAGCATATTGAGCACCTTCGAACAATTTTTAAAGTTCTCAGGGAGAATACTTTGTTCATGAAAAGAGAGAAGTGCTACTTTGCTCAGACGGAGATCTTATTCTTGGGGCATCGAATTGGTAATGGTTCCATTCGAATGGACAAGTCAAAGGTGCAAGCTATGGCGGAATGGAGTACTCTAAGGAAGGTGCCAGAACTGAGATCCTTCTTTGGTTTTGTGAACTATTATCGGCGCTTCATAATGGGGTATTCGAAGCGCGCAGCTCCATTGATGGAGTTGTTGAAAAAGGAGCAGCCTTGGAGATGGTCCAACAAATGTGAAGCGGCATTCCAAGACCTAAAGGCTGCTATTTTGAAAGAACCGATGCTCGAATTACCAGACTATGGGAAGCCTTTCGAAGTCCATACAGATGCTTCAGACTTCGCTATTGGGGGAGTACTCATGCAGGAGGGCCACCCAGTGGCCTGTGAAAGCCGCAAGCTCAATGAGACTGAGCGATGGTATCCAGTGCATGAGAAGGAGATGACAACGGTGATCCACTGTCTACGCGTGTGGCGACACTACCTTCTCGGATCACGATTTGTGCTGAGGATAGACAACATCGTTTTGAGTTAATTTCAGTCTCAGAAGAAACTCTCTCCAAAGCAAGCACGATGGCAGGACTTCCTAACAGAATTTGATATGGTAATGGAGTACAAGCCCAGCAAAGCAAATGTCGTAGCCGATGCGTTGAGCCGGTAAGTGGAGCGAGTGAATGCTATGCAACTGGAGGGCAGAGGCCAAGCCAGTCAGTTGCACTCCAACTTCCTTTCTCGGATCAAGGATGGACTGTACAATGATCCCCAGGCAGTAACCTTGATACAACTGATCCAAGAAGGCAAGACACGACAATTTTGGGTCTAGGAGGGACTCGTCTACACCAAAGGGAATAAAGTTTATGTCCCTCGAGTGGACAATTTGAGGCGTGAACTCTTGAAGGAGTGTCAAGATTCCATTTGGGCAGGACATCCGGGCATTCACCGAACATTAGCTCTCGTGGGGAGGGCCTTCTATTGGCTGAAGATGGGGATGGATGTGGAGGAATATGTTCGAACGTGCCTAACTTGTCAACAAGATAAGGTGGAGCAGCGGAAGCTGGTGGGACTTTTAGAGCCGTTGCCCGTACCAGAAAGGTCGTGGGAGAGCATTTCTCTGGACTTCATATCAAGCTTGCCGGCAGTAAGGGGGACTCGAATCGATACTTATGGTGGTCGATTGATTATGCAACCTTCATTGTTGCACCCCTACACTGTTCAGTAGAAGAAGCGACGAAGCTAATGATGAAGAATGTGGTGAAGTATTGGGGAGTCCCGCACAATATCATAAGTGATCGAGATGCTCGGTTTCTGGGACGATTCTGGACCGAGCTATTCAAATTATTGGAGTCTAAGCTATATTTCTCCACAAGCCTCCACCCCCAGACGATGGTCAAACTGAGAGAATAAACTCGCTCCTAGTGCAATATCTTCGGCACTACGTGAGTGCCAACCAACGAGATTCGGTGAAGTTGTTGGACATAGTCCAATTCTCTTATAACCTACAGCGGAGCTCTGTGTCCAACAAGAGCCCCTTTGAGATCATCACAGGACAACAGTCGTCGACTCCTCACACTTTGGATATTGGATATACAGGGAGTAGTCCGTTCGCATATCACTTGGCAAAAGAATGGCATCGAAATGCAGATATTGCATGGGCCTACTTGGAGAAGGCGGCCAGAAAGATGAAGAAGTGGGCAGACTTGGGAAGGCGACCACAGGAATTCAAAGTCGACGATTTGGTGTTGGTGAAGCTCCAACCAGCATCACTCCAATTCTTTAGAAACAAGGTGCACAAAGGATTGGTGCGCAAGTATGATGGCCCCTTCCTAATTATCAGTAGGGTGGGCAACGTCTCCTACAAGTTGCAGCTGCCGGTGTGGCTCAAGATTCATAATGTTTTCCATGCCAGCAACTTGAAAGCCTACCACTCCGATCCGCAAGATGCTTCCCGAGGTGTTTCAACTCGATAACCTCCCACCAGAGCCTCCTATGAGAAGCGAGTTGAGACCATTTTAGATGATCGCAAGAAAAAGCTACCCAACGGAGCTGAGCAGATTGAATACTTGGTGAAGTGGCGAAAGCTTCCCAGAACCGAAGCCAGTTGGGAGCCAGAAGATGCCCTCCGACATAAAGAAACAACCATCAAAGCCTACTATCAAGCATCGACGAGGGCGTCGACAGTCTAAGTGGGGGAGAATGTCACGAACGGTTGTCGTACTCTTGCAGCAACTTCGCTCAACGAACCGTTCGTCGCTTGTGCATGCTTGTACATATCTTTGGCAGCCTGTTTTGTCATAGTTTTGGTGTGTTTTCCTTGGAAAAATGCAAGAAACGGTAGCATGCAGCGCTGCAGAACGATCGCTCGCTGCATCGGGCAAAACTACCCCAAAATGGCTCCATTTTCGCGTGCCGCGACCTGTTTTCTGCAGCCCGCAATTGCGCGCGAAACATCAGCCATCTCAGCACCCTGGAACCCCCCGAGTGGCACAGGGCTGGATGGGGCTTCGGGGTAGTGTCGGGCGTTAAACACTTTCACAAGTTTGCACGTCAACTTGACGGAAACTTGCCTTCACGCCCGGCACCCGGGGAGTAGTTGTTTGCGGACTTGCAGCTGCTCGTTCACCCTTCTAAAGTCCTTTTTTTCCTCCTCTCTTTCTCTGTTTTCCTACACTCCAAGTGCTCGCTCAATTGCTTGTAAAGCTTCCCTCTCCGCGAGACTTCGAGACTTGTCCGCCACTCGTTTCAAAAACTAATCAACTTCTGTTTTACAAGTCCTACGGGACCTGCATGAGGTTGCAGCTCGGCTGACCCTTTGCGGACGCGTATGTCGTAAGGGCGCCTCAAGACTTAGGCAATCCCAGCTAAGTCTGATCGAAGTAGGCGCAAGGGTGCTTCTCGACTTAGGCAACTCTAGCTAAGTCCGTGTTTGCCACAAGGGTGTCTCACCGCTTAGGCAATTCCAGCTAAGTGCGTGACAGAACGCCAACAAGATCTAGTTTCCCTTTCTTTTGGGATTTCAAGGCAAAGAAGGATCTCAATAAGTCACCTAGTTTGGCATATATCCTTATATCTTGTTCCGAATAGCCAATGTTGTAAATAAATCCAATTGGATTAGTTAAAGATTTTTACATCTTTCTTTTAGAATTATTTTTATTGATTATGTCTTATAATTTTTGATATCCTAGAAAATTGTAATTTCTTTCTTGTTCTTGTTTAATTTTACAACAAATTAGAAGTGTTGGAAACAAATCTTAATGAGTAAATGTAATTTAGTGGATAGTAGTTAACTCATAATCAGTGTTTAAGGCACTTTGCTCTGGTTTCATTAGATTATCCTCTAAAATGCATGTTCATTATTGCATGATAAACAATCTTCCTTTTTGAATATTAGAACATGCTAGCCTTTTGTTTTTCGATGGTAGGTTCTTTACCTTGGATTTGTAAATCCGATTTATAATAATTTATATATTATTTTGCAGAGTCAATATCTTGGAACATGTTGTATGGGCAGAAGTTACATTCTGGGTGATAAGTGATTCTGAATATATATAATAATGGCTGGATTTAAAACAACATTTACTAGGTCATTCTACAATGCTATAGATTCTTGCTTCAAGACAAGATCTCTTGGGTCATTCATCTCGCCACTTGAAATTTCAAGGCTAACCTTGTGTAGTGTTTCTTTAGTATCATGTGACCTTACACCTGACAAATACAATGTACAAGACTGGCCTCGGCAACATACAAAAACAAGTAAGGGCAAATTGTTTACTTTCTTATCGTTTGCTGAACTCGGAGTTGCAGAACTGATGGAACATATTCAACTACACTTTCAGTTAACATCCAATCAATCCCAAATTTGTTAAGCTTTGGACGAACTTTATCTCCATGGTGCTTAAATGCAAAATACAACTATCGAACATATTCTTCCCATTCTGGAGGCAAACAAGGTGGTGTCCAAAGTGCTCTTGAAAATATTGCAAGTACAGAAGCATCAAAGGATGGAAATACTGATGCTGTGGGGAATGACTGGGTAGCTATACTCGACCATGCTCGTGAATCTGTTGTAGATGCTGCTATTAGCACAGAAAAGAAAGCTAAAGACTTGTATGATAATGTGATTCCATATTTGCAAGAGTTATATGATTCACATCCATATCTGGAGAAGGTGATTGTTCCCATCACTGGGACTGTGTCTGCTACATTGTTGGCTTGGTTTGTCATGCCCAAAATATTCAGGAAACTGCACAGTTATGCAACACAGAGTCCTGTTGCATTGATATCGGGGAATTCAACCAAAGAACAAGTTCCTTATGATAAAAGTCTATGGAGCGCTCTAGAAGACCCTGCGAGATACCTTATTACTTTTGTGGCATTTTCTCAACTGTGAGTTTCCTTTGTTGTAATTAAAACTAATGACTGCTTCAATATATTTGTCATCGTTCTCATTTTTGCAGTTTTTGTTTGCTAATTGTCTTTTTATTTAGTTTTTCATTTCAATTTAGGAACTTAACTATCTTCTGCACACATATCAGCTTATTTTTAACTGGTCTCAAACATTAAAATCGGCAACTTCTGTTTGTATTACGTCTCAAATGTTTGGTTCCATTTGGTTCTGGTCTGCTTACTGTTTAATCGGACCTACACACTGAATTTGTTGAGTTATGCAACCTATATTGGACTTTCTGGGTGAAATCACTTCTTTCATGTTCCAGTTGGCTTTCAGATCAGTATATGCGGTATCGTAGATCTTATTTGTAACAACATGTTTTCTGCTGATCTATCATCCATAAGTGCTGTCACTGTCACATCACTGGAACAGACCCTTGTTACAAACATTGAGAAACTTAGATGACGGGACATTTAAGTTATATATATTGAGCAAAGATAAACCACTATGAACATTAATAGTCGAGAAAAGGCAATATTCTGTTCTGAGTTTTTGTAGTTATGAACCATATGCAAGAACCTGATATGCATGAGAAGAAAACTCAGGGATGAGATGGACTTATTAATGCAAAGGAACAGAGATCAAGAATATTGCACTATATGTGATTTTACTTATGGGAATTGTGGAGCTAAGAGTTACAAGAAAAAGACACAAGGAAATTTAATATTGAAGTTGCATAATCACAGTTTGTATAGGAGCGAGGAATTTACAGCGCAGAAAAGTGCAGAATTTATTCTGAACTCAATAGTGGAAAGCATATAAGATAATAGAGGAACATTCACGTTTCTACATAATTTGAACACTTATGTGAAATCAGGGTATGCATTACCGTACCGTACTGGCGTTTCGACGTTTCTGCAGTGATGCGATTGGTGCATGACGGTGCGTTGACGTCAGTGCGTTCGGCGCGATTCGTATATATATATTTATAATTATAAATATATATATATATATATAAATAGATATTTTTTTTTCTTTCCTCGGCGACGTCGCGCACTCGGCAACGTCGCAGAGATATCAACAGCGACGTCGCTCCCGAGGCGGCGTCGCCGCTAAAAGAAAAATAGCCTCGGCGACGCGCACTCTTCGGCGGACGTCACCCAAGACGTCGCCGAGCCTCGAGGATGACGCCGAGTCTTCGGCGACGTAAGCCTTCGGCGACGTCACCCGAGCCTCACCTGAGTATTAAAAATTAATTTTTTATTTAAAAAAAAAAAAATTCATACCGACCGTGTAGTGGGCGGTCCAGCGTGCGGTATCCTGTCGGAATACGCACTGCCCGTGCGGGCGGTACAGGTCGGTATTGCATACCTTGTGTGAAATAATAGTGCTGACATGATGAGGTTCAGAGCCATGTTACAGGAAGAAAAATTAAGCATGAGTCAGAAAAAGTAATTGGATCACCATTTTTAGAGAAGCAATTATTAAGGGGTAAGTATATGTGGTAAGCATTACCACATTTAATTGTAGAACTTAGTGTAACTTTGTAAAACAGGAAGCCAGGGGCTAGGATGGATAAAAGAGTACACTAATGCAGTAGAACATTTGTTGGTTGCACAGATGCAAGTGGCAATCACCAAATGATTTGTTCCTTCTCATTATTCATGAGTTCATCTGTCATTTTTCACATAATTTTTTGTTCTTGTCAAGGTTGTTCATAATGCTTCCTATTGTTTAACATGTAGTATTTATTTGTGTTGGCCTTTCTTATGTGCTAGGTACAAGCAGTCAATGTAACTTCTTAGGTGGCTTATAACCTATTTGTTTCTGACCTTTTACTCCTAATATATGTACTTTGAGAGCTTGCTCTTGATTGAACTGTGACTCTACCATCAGATTTAGACAGAATGATTAATCATGTTGAGAAATAAAAATATATTATTTAATCTTTCGTCTAATCAGTTTTGTGGAGAACATTTTTATTTTATTTATTTATGAAATGACTTTGTAGATCTTTAGCATAATGATTTTTTTTTTATTCTACGCTACAGAGGTATCATGATTGCACCAACTGCTACAGAATATCTTTCACAAGCATGGAGAGGAGCAGTTGTTCTTTCTTTCATCTGGTTTCTTCATAGATGGAAAACCAACTTCTTTGCTAGGGCTTTGACAACCCAGGCCGTCGGAGGGCTTGATCGAGACAAACTGTTAGCATTGGAGAAGTTGTCATCGGTGGGATTAATTGTACTAGGAGTAATGGGCTTTGCTGAAGCAGTAGGTGTACCATTGCAATCTATTGTTACTGTTGGTGGCATAGGAGGTATGATTACATTTGGATAGAATGCTTTGCCTTTTCCCCCTAAACCATCAATATTTTGTCATTAGTATCTATATGCCTGTGTTATTGTATTGATGATGTTATTTTAGCTCTTTATATCTTTTCTTAATGTTTTAAAGTCTTACTACTGCTAGAGATGCTAATTTTTCAGTGACTTAGTTCCAATATTTTGTGCAGCATGCCTTTAATGAAGAAGTTTTCTAGATAATCTTTATTTCTAGTCTCAATTAGATTATAAGCAGGTCCAGTTTAGGTTGCATACTTGTAGTTAACCTGAATCTGAATCCAAACCCAAGCTGACCTTCCCAAATCACTATCTTTGCAGATTGGTTAGACAAAGAAACTAGTTGGTTCAGATAGCAATCGACTTTTGAATGAATTAAAGTGAGACAAGAGTCCACATCTCATCACATAGATGACATGATACACAAGCGAAAATAGTATATGTTGGCACATACTGTCTTCTTATCCTTGATAGAGCTCAGTGCTAGGGAAAGACTTATGTAGCCAACCTCAGAGTTCGCTTGTTATTGCTTGTTCCTAGTCTTTGACTTCAGTCCCTAATTTTGTGTAAGAATTTCATGATTGTGCATGTTCTCGACAATTTTTTTTTGTGATTGGTGTGTTATTAATATTAGCAAACTATTTTTTTTTAAACTAGGTACATTTAATTTAGGAAATTTCTTGTAGCATTGTGCAGTAAACTCTCATCTTTTTGCTCTTTTTTTTTGGGCTGGAATCGACACTTGGCAGGCCCTCTTGAAACTGATCATGTTTTAGATGCCTGACTGATGAATTCCAAGTCTAATTGCTTTGCAACAGAACTAATATATATAGCTGACACTTGTTTACTGTTGTATAAAATTAAATGTTTTCTATCATTGGATAATTTATTCTATTAATTTGATCATGAGAAGGTATTTTCTTATAGATAATGAATGTATATCCATGATAGACGAAACACAACTCAATAAATAAGAAAAAAAAACCATCTGGTACAAAGTGGTATACCTCTTGTAGGCATGGCTACTCTGGATTTTTGTGTTTAATTGTAGTAGGTTAAGGTAACTGCTCACAAGTACATATCTTGCTGCCTCCGGAGTATTCACTAGTCTAGCTTCTAATTAGTAACCATGTTACAGAAGTAACTGCTACAAATACACACACTGGCATATACACAACACAGGCATGTGCGCTCGCAAATCACTTTCCTCTTGCTGAATTATTTACTTTATTATGGTAGACAATCATTTTTATAGAATTCTTTGGGTATCTATTGATAGATGATGTCCTAATTTTTATATATTGTTTATTGTATATCATTCTAAACTTTTGGATAAAGATTTGGTTAGCTTTTTCAACAGGTGTGGCTACTGCTTTTGCTGCTAGAGACATTCTTGGAAACTTGTTTAGTGGCCTTTCTTTGCAATTATCAAAGCCTTTTGGAGTGGGCGACAATATTAAAGTATTTATATTCTATTAGTTGTTTTGTATATATATTTTTTATCATATTAGATTATGATTGTTAGTAATGCGAGTAGTGCCATGACATTCACTCTGGGTATCTGCCCCCACCACCTATACAATTAATACAAGATAGCATTGACCCATTGAGGCACAGTTTTGACCTGATCTTTGGAGTACTGCTGTTATAATGATATTAGTAGGATTTTTTGTACTTTCACTTTTAAACTAGACTTGTATTTGTGTTGATCATAGAAATGGAGAGAGATGTTTGGAGTGCAATGTATCTGCTGGATGCCCCGTGCATTGAAACGAGAAAAAAAATATAAGATTATTAATTTTAGCAATGTTTTATGCATTTAAAATGTAGGTAATTTCAAATTAATATAAAATAATCTTGGGTCTAGTTATGAACATTTTGAAGCAGATGCTTAATTTTGCAGGAAATGATAGAAGTCATGTAGTAACCTCTACCTATGCTGCTAATGCTAAATTCAATTTACATGCACATGCCCAGTAACCTTCTCTACTTACTCTGCTAATGCTAAATGCAAGTTGCATGCACATGCCTAGTAACCTTTTCTAGCTACTCTACTAATGCTAAATGCATATGTACATGCACATGTCCAGTAATCTTCTCTACCTACACTGCTAATGCTAAATGCAATTTAACTGCTTTTATTTTAATATTATTTCATTTCCATTCAAGTATTGATCCTAGATATGAAATGGTTGCTCTCTTTGAACACCTTTATTTCCTGAAAACCTCGCCTCAATATGTATTCCCAAATTTGTCACTTTGCATTTGCACTAAAGAAGAAAAATCAACTATTATCCATCCTTTGTTGTGCTAATGTATCTTTACAGAAAATTGTGCTACTGAACTCATGTTTCACAAAGTGTCACCTAACTCCATTTCTCATTGTTTGGTTGGTTAAAGGCAACCCTAAAATTAGAACCAGGGTTTACCATACCAAGCTATATTGCTTGGTAATTGTTATTGACCTGTACTGGTCGGTAATGATCGGATTTCGATCGTTACGAATCAAGGGCTCAGATTGTTCTATTTCAAATGGTCAATTTAATCGTTTGAATTATAGGAAAGGGTTTTTAAACCTTTTCCTCTATCACAATTGTCTGCCCAACGTGCAAAGGCAATGGCAAAAGGGGAGATAGTAGCATCAGGCGCATCGTTGGAAAGAAATAAGTTGGGCTATGAGATATCTTATCAATTGCATCCAACAACTTGCTCGGTCCAAAGACATGGCAACGACATAGACAACAGTTTCTCGGCCGATGATGGCGACGACTTCGGAGAGTCCATAGTCTTGTCTACACAATTTGAGAGTGGTGCATGGATTGAGGAGCAATATTTTAAACATGACACCCAAGATTCAGATCATGGAGCTTAATGAGGTATTGGTTAAGTTTATACATGGAAGGGGAAGGGGAAGGCAGTAGATAATCTTAAGCAGATGCGACAGAGCCTATATGACGTAGACACAGAGTGAAGCTCATTGTATTCATAGCCGTTGTATTATGGAGAATCTTACGACCAATAGTAGTATGGTAATAGTTGGTCATACTTCTCCGAACAATAGTACAATAATCGATCGTATGATATGGAGCAGTAGATCAATAGCGAAAGTAAAAGTTATGACATTTTCCATGCTCTAAACCAATATATGTCATAATCATCCTTGCCTTAGGAGCTGCCCCAGACACGTGGTTCACTACGATCAAACTACGACCATTACCATATTGATGCACTAATGACATATAATGTATTAGTATACTATATCATGGGATCATTTTCAGTATTGGGTCTGACAAACATATCAAATTGATATACAGATACATATCTCGATCCACTCGTGGAGTCCTGTCATTCTTTGTGATGGTAGAATCAAGTATATCTATCGATTGATTACTTGATTCATTTGAGTCTTAAAGTCTGAGTAGTTTAAAAAATAATCTAACAATTCAAATAATTTCTTTGTAGATAATTTAATATTAACGGAAGGAAAGTCTAGAACGTACCACAAAGTTATTCCGCAAAGCCCAAAAAAGATATGTCACTATTCTTTCATAATTTAGATTACTTTTACCAAGATTATACTAAATTTATATTTATGTCCAACTTAAAACCCCTAATCCAAGATTTATCTATTTTTCAGAAATTTCTGGAACTATTTTTGGTAATTTTACCGTACCATTGGTATGCCCAGGCGTACTGATATGCGGTACATTGGTACACTTCGGTATGTATTATACCAATGATTGGTCGGTACATCGGTATAAACCAATAAGACGAACCTTGATTAGAAGAACTATCTTTTTTTAGATTGAATTACAAGTTTGGAGGAGACATTGTGTTGTCTTCTATCTTTAGATCTAGGGCAAAGTATTAAAGGCATAATAACTCTTTTAGCTGTCTTGAGTTCTCAGAACTTGGAAGTTACTAGTGTACCCTCAAAAGCAACTACCGGTGTATCTTTCACTATAATATTTTCACAATTATGTTGTTGTGGTTATAATTTAAACTATCTAATCATGGAAAATTAATCAGAATAATTAGTACTCACTGGAATATAAAAAGTTATTCATTTTTCAGTGAAAAAGAAATATATTGTTGGTAAACAAGTATCTGCCTCTAGAGAGATTGTAGAGTCAAGCTTTGGTCGTAAAAGTTTCTTAATATTAGCTTCTACTAGCGAAAAAGCTTCTCCCTGTATCATGGCAGATGATGGTCATTTGTGAGGTCTAGTTTTCAAAGGCCTTTATACCAGGTTTGGGAACCCGAGAAGCTTCTTTTGTGTGGACTGTTAAGTTTTTATAAGCGTGACTCACCTTCCTGCCTTCGTCATTGTCATAACATGTAACAAGTTTCCCTTCTGAATGCTGCTGCACACATTCCTTTTTGTAGTGTGTTTAGGCTTCTATGGATAAGCAAACACGAAAATGTTAGGTATGCCTTATCTTCTGTTAAATGCTTGGCCTTTTTTATATGTATAAATAATAAAATTCACAAATTGACTGTCACAACCAGCATGAGCAATGGAATTACATGTGATCATGATGGTCACTGCCATAAATGATGTTAGTTCTTTGAGTTGCATGCTTTGTCTTTCCAGATATTCATATTGAACTTGGCCAGTTCATCAGCTGCAAATAATCTGTTTTCTTTCAGCAAGTCAGATGTGAAAGATTTGTCTTGCTGTCTTTATTTGATTTGAGATTTGTTTTAATGATTTATATTTTTTGAAAATTGTAGGCTGGATCAGTAGAAGGCCAAGTGATGGAAATGGGACTCACCACCACGTCCTTGATAAATCCTGAAAAGTTTCCTGTCATAGTTCCGAACTCACTATTCTCTAGTCAGGTGTGTATATAATAGATGTTAGGTGCTGACTCATTTACTTATTTATTAAGAAGTTGCTACTATGAATTTCCAATATATCTGAAGTTTTTGTCTTATGACTAATTCAAGTTGTATGGAATGAAATACAAGTCTTGACAGTTGACACTGTAATGCCTTTTTTCCTCGTGGTGCAGCTCTTGGTGCAGGACAATACCATGCCTGAATAAGTCAGGCTATGAATTGGACATGACCTGGTTAAGGTCGAGTTAAGATGAATATGGAGCTACCTTTACCATGATAGTCACAAATAAGATTGACCTTGTATATGCACGTGGTACAGTAAAAAATCTTGTTTTTTTAAATATAAGACGTACATAAATAGTCACAGTTCACTGTACTATCTTCCTGGAAGGTGGTTCTTGGGTTTCTTTCAATTCGTATATCATCCAAATTTGCTATAAGCTCACAACAAACTTAGACACTTCAAAAGAGAAGTATTTTTTTAAAAATGTACAGAAATGTGGACTGACTTGCATCAGTAACTATCATAGATATTATAATTAATTGCTACTTAAAATACTCACACCGAAGGCATTGTTTGAGTTAGTGTGTAAAACAAACTAATATTTATCAATTATGTTTACCAACAGAAAATTCTTGGTAAGATATGGGGATGTATATCTAAGTTGAAGCACCAAGGAAACTCCATGTCATAAAGACCCGTAAACATTCTCTGGGCAATGTGTCGGATGTATGGTGTCCTAGTAATGCATCATTGTCATTATCCATGGGCAGTCCTTTCCTACCAGCCTCACTAGTGAACACATCCATGGTCTTAGGAACTCACTAAATATCAATTGCTTGACCTGACCAAGCAGATCTACTAAGTCAACAATATGGATAGGATGTACGTCTTTTTCATTGACTTATCTGGTATTGATCTTATATACTAATTGACCCATCATCAACTTTAAACTAGTGTATATAGAAATTTAATCAAATCCAGTGCAACTCGTTGGCACCCCTCGGGTTGCAAGGAGGTGTCCCAAGTATAATCGAGGTCCAGAGTTGCTTTTAATTGGATTGGAAAAAAAAACATTCTATGCATGCTTCAGGAAGTTTTCATTTTATATTCTAGATTATGCTGGAGAGCTGATTGTTTTAGAAGATTGTAATAGTGAACAATTAAATAGATAATTAATATATATCCAAATTACTGTTGACAAGTGCAGATGATTAGTGTACTTTTTTTTTTTTAATGTCTGGGACTATGTCTTTTGTCTTTGCTCTGCTGGCCTTTTGCTCAGTTCTTTTTTTCTTCTGGTTCCTTTGTTGGTGATGTCAGTTCAAAGATTGATAGATATCTTGATTATCTGGCCTAAGATCTATTTTGCAGCCTTGTCAGCAGAATAAGTGTCATCCATGAAAAGCATGCCTCTGCATGTTTTGTTTGCCAGTGTGGTACCTAGCATGCACATATGTACCATTCTGGCATGGCATGTGCTGCATGGACAATTTATAATTGAGCTTTCATCTTATATGGTGGTGGTATTACTCAGCCATTCCATAACCTCTGTTTGATGGTCAGCCTTTTTATGGATTGGTTAGACCGTTCACATTTTTCAATATATATTTTGACAAGATCAGCAGCCAATTTCTGTAGCTTGATGGTTAGACAGTTGGTGCCGGATTCCAGGCTAATGTTTTGAACATTTCTTTAGTTATTTTGTTGACATTGAAATACCCATCTTCAGTCTGATGTCTGGCAGAATTAACTGTGCTAGACTGATGCCTGCATAATCATTTTATATGGTTCATTTTTTTTTTTTTGAGTTAGGAGAGTTCTATTTAAAAGCTATCCAATCCAGCAACAGATATTTATTATGCTAAACTGTGGTCATAGTGTTTGTTTTCTTTTTAACTGACAAGAAAATACTTCCCAGGTGATTGTGAACAAATCAAGGGCTCAGTGGCGTGCTAGTCTTACCAAAATACCTATACGTATTGATGATATAGAGAAGATACCCAATATTTCTGAAGAGATAAATTCTATGCTACGAGCTCATCCAAAAGTTTTCCTAGAGAAGGATGCCCCTTATTGTTACCTCTCTCGGATAGAATCATATGCAGAGCTTACTCTAGGATGCAACCTCAAAAGCATGGTGAGTTTTCTTTTACAAAATTTACACCCATGGAAATTTTGTAAATGTCCACATCATTGTTGAAATGTTGACAAAATTTAGCAACCTTATTCCAGAATGCAGTTTGCTAATTCCAAGAGCATGGTGAGCTTTCTTTTAATTACCGGCACCCATGGTGTTTTACAAATGCTTACACCCATGGAAAATCATATACGCGTTCACATCATTGTTGAAATGTTTTGATCAATTTTAGCAACCTTTATCTGAAATGCAATTTGCTAATTTTGAGAGCACGGTGAGCTTTCTTTTTCTTCACCTTCGTGATCATATACATGTGCACATCATCGTTGAAATGTTTTGATCAAATTTAGCAACCTTTATCTAAAATGCAATTTGCTAATTTTGAGAGCATGGTGTGCTTTCTTTTACCTAACTTCACCCTTTGTGATCATGTGCATGTTCTCATCATTGTTGAAAATTGTTAGTAATTGTTTACTGGCAAAATAAATTTATCATAAACCTTAATAATTTTAAATGTTGGCACAAGCTACTTAGTAGTCTGTGGTGCAACAAAGAATGTGAATTTGCTGTCATAACACACCGCATTACACGTGCTTGAAGTAATATTAGTACTTATAGAACTGCATATAATCTTTCTGATCAAGGATTACCATTACTTATCTTTATGCTAGTCCTAGATTGTGAACTAGAAACTTCATATTTATGGCACAAGCTGCATTTGATGTAATTTTGTTGGTTGTAGAGAAAAGATGAGCTATTTGCCACAGAGCAAGATATTCTTCTGCAGGCTGCTAGGATTATAAGGCAACATGGTGCTGAACTTGGAAGTACCCTAAATGACTGCATGAAATGTTGATTCAAAATCAATGGATTTTGCTTAAGGTATGATTGTTATTTGTGCTCAACTACACAAAGCGAGCGATATGGATATTGCTATTTGGAGATGATTCTATTCTGTTTGTTATGCATTTTTTTTTTTGCTAGTACTTTCTGTCTGGAGCATTTAACAAAAAACTTCTTGTCTCTACACCAATACAAGTGCTAACATCTTCTGAAGTTTGTTCTATTATTGTTGTGTTGCACAGCACATTACATGGAGTGTTGCTGCGTGCCACTTCATGGTGCAGACCATGTCAGGCACTGGCAACCTAATGTGTGTTCTTAGACTAGATAGTTGTAGCGACTGCGACCATGTTGCCCTTGTCTATGTAACCAAATAACAACCAGTAAAATAAACAGCCCTGTTGGTGATCAGATATCTTCAGAGGTAGTGGTAAATTATAGGTATTGGACATGGCAGATATTTTGAGGAGGGTATTTGCCAATTGTTGGTAATTAATGTGTGCAAGTGTTTGTTATCTAGCTATGCTCAAAGTAAGTCCATGATCATTATTTGACAATTCCGTATGTTAATTTCTGCATCTGAGAGATCATGTCATAATTGTTCAATCCCAATGACTAAGCTCACAGTTAATATCATTGGTGTGCGCTAATGGATGATTTGGATGTGCAGGTCAAACTTTTTTCTTGTGCTGAAAGCTCTTATCTGTGTTTGAAGAAAGAGATGACTGTATATGCGTGCATGTTAGTCTCTTTCTGTTGGAGTCTGTGACGACTGATAAATGAGCCTATTGCCAAGGAGACTGCATTGTGCCGAAGTAGACAGGACCAGTTTAGGGTTTAGGCTGAAAACTGAACTCTTGATCAACTTTGATTGTAATCATCATCATGTTTATTTGTCAACAAGGTCTTCTGTTGTGAAACGGGTGCAATTGCAACTCTAGCGGCGTTTACAAAACCGTGTTGGTTAATGCAATCACATAAGAGCAAACGGCGGATGGGACGATAGGGAAAAAAATTATATATATGGCTCTTTCTGCGACTAGCAAAGGTTAGTCTCACTCATGCCATAACTCTTAACCCTTCTAGTTCGCATGGGTATATCAAACACTGCATACCTTCTGATAGCTGGTAATACTTTGATTACTTCATCCTGCGCCTAAAGTGACCATTAAACACGATAAAATGAGGTTGACAGGTCTTCCGAACCCAACCACGTAGGTTCGGTACTGACGCAGTCGCGTGGGCCCCGCCTGGATTTGAGAACGCGATAGGCATTGCCTCCGCCGGGTCAACCAAGCGCGTACAAGGATTGTACCGCCCGCTCGTGATGCGGTCCGTCGGTCCCGGGTTTGACGGCGGACTTCCGGCTCGTCACGCACGAGCCGAACCCAACCGGGTCGAGGTCAGGATGGCCGTCGCGGAATTAGACGGAGGTGGGAAGGGCAATTGGGAAGGCGGGTGGGGTGGGGCTACCGCGGGGCAAGCACAAATAAGTGGCAGAGAACAGAATAATATACGCAACCGTGAAGGGCGGAGACGAGAGGAGAGAAAGGAGAAAGACAGCGGAAGGGAGCGTCCAACAACAGCGACACTGATGCGGCAGAGTAGTTGTTGACGTTGGCGTGGGAGACGAGGAATCACCTTCGTTTCTTCCTTCCCGACGTGTAGGCGACGAACGCGAAGGAAGGAATCCGAACCCATCCGTGTGAACAGGTTGAAGAATAAGGACGGGGAAAAAGATAGGAAGGAAGGAGAGGGAGGCGGCTGATCTGCAACCCTTAGGACCAGGTATTGAAACCCTAGCTCATGATTTGTGTATGCTTTCTTTAGATCTTCTTGCAACTCCAATCTGGGGAAGCGCGTGGTGGGGGATAATGACTGAAAGGATCTGTGGGGGTACTCTTGGTTGAATCGTTTTTTTGGGACGCCGGAGCAGAAGTTTTTGCTGGTTTTCGGAGGTTATGCTCATGGATGCCATGTTCTTGGTACTTGAAGACAGTTTACCGTGGCCCGGATCGTGGATCTGTGCGGGTATAGACCGAATCCTGTCATGGACACTGCAAAGAGTAACCATACTTTGAGGTTCTGGCTTCGGATGGTCGATCTCGGAAGAAACCTGATGGATGTGCTCCCTGCAACCTGCCTCTTGCTGGATCTGCTGCCTGCGTTATAGTCCTCTTCTTTAGGACTGGCCGTCCCAGGCATGTGCGCAGGGAAAGGTGCTGAAGCTTCTTCTCAGAGTTTTGCAGGGATTTTAGGTGATATTAGGTCGCAGAGGCTCTTGTATCTTGCCCCACCTGTTGTTTGCTCCGATCTACCTGCCGTCTTCTTCTTGTGGAACTTTTAGGTCTTGGGCTTGGCGTTGGATCTACTACCTGCACCATCATCATCCTACAGAGCTGTTATTATGGTTTTTTTTTGTCCAGATAAGCAGACTGGCAGCATTGCTTCTCGTTGGAGTGCTTGTTCACTGGGATGTTAGATGATGTAGGTTTCACAGGGTTGAAACTTCTCTCAGGATCCTGATTCTTGTAGCTCCTGCTGGTTACTATGATATGCTCCTATCTACCTCTTGTTTAATCACTCCTGGGTCTTGGATTGCTGTTGCATCGTCATCCCCTTCTTTCTGTGCCATCGTAGTAAAAAGAGAAGTGACAGGTGTTGTATTTTGTTTTCTGACTGGCTGAGAAGGGTGGTGCCTTTGGGACTGCTGTGACATCATCATCCTCTTCATTTGGGCGGTCTTGGTCCTAAGAGGAGGGACAAGTTCTGTTTTTTTTATTGGACCAGCTGAGGAAGGTGGCTCTTGTGATTCTTCTTGGGATGCCTGTTTACTTGTATTTTAGATGATATTAGGTTTCACAGGGTTGAAGAAAATTTTTGGAGGGTTTTGGTCCTTGTTGGTTTTGCCGTTTCCTGTGTTTTTACCTGTGATTTACCACTTGATGATCACTCTAAGATCTTGGCTTAGCCCTGGTTCTGCTGGCTGTATCATATTTATCATATTTATGGCCTTCTGAGTGCTAAGGGCAGTTTATATTACTTGGTCAGCAAGATTGGTATCGTTATTTGTTCGTCAAGTTCCTGTTTTGTGAGATTGTACACAGGATTAAAAAATTTCTTCCAGACTCTTAATGCTTGTTGCTCCTGCCAGTGGATTGTTTCTCCAAGATTTTCATCCTGTTGGGTTGGACCATGCTTTCTTATGGTTCTGTTCATGTTACTCTAAAGGATCTCTGCTGCACATGTACTGTCTGACCATGCATGCTGGAATTATTTCTCATTTGTTGAATGAATGGGATTAATTTAAATTGGGGAATCACCTGATTTTGTGTATTGTCGTCTTGTAGACTGGTTTTCTTGATCTGAAATTTTTGACCACTTTTTTTCTAATCTGGAAATTCATGACCTAGATGTTTGTGTTTGTGGAAGCAATTGGTTTGTTTATGAAGTAGATATTTTAGGGGAAGCTGGTGATTGGCAATTGATTTTCAAGCAGAATAAGCACTGTGCATAGACAAGCAGAGATTGGACTCAATTAGAAGAATAGAATCCTTGTTTTTTCTTTCATGTACATTATACCCAACTGTCAAGGCAGGACTAATGTTAGATTTTTTTTTCGTGTTTCTCATATTGCTTGAAGATTTTAGTTTGGAGCACAGTTAAACTCTTTTGACTGATTTTGAGCTATAATAGGAGGTACATAAATGCCTATAAGGTTTCTAAGCATGACATACAAGTAGTCCACCAACAACGCTGGCATTTTTGTGGATATTCTCCTGGGTTGGACTATTGTTTAATTCTATCACGTTAATATTGTATTGAGATATGTGATCTTTGATCCTTGTTTTTTCCTTTGGCTCTCCAGTGGTTGTTTACGGTTGCTGTGGACCTGCACTCGGTGATGATTTCTTTGGGCTAGAAACATGATGATGGATCTGAGTCAATGGTTGGCCTTATCTCTTGGACCACTTTAGTTGTGTAAATGTTTTGTTATTTTGAAATGTCTTCTCACTGTAAATTGTATCTAAATTTCTGGCTTTTACCTTGCAGATTAATTTGTCAACTTTTTCTGGAGTTTGTGCCTCTAAATCTGAAAACCATCGTCCTGCAGTTGTCATTATAAATGTGCAGTTAATAGTTGTGGAACTTCATCAGGAAACATGCGGAGGAACATAGGGCTTGAACTTTTAGGAGCTATAGATTCTCGCTTGAAGTGGAAGACAACCACCAAGGACAGGAAGAGGGCTGTAAGACGAGCTAGAACTTCATATTCTGGTGGGTTCAGAAAGAACTCTGCAGTCAAAAGTTCCAAAAGGAACGAGGATACCAAGGATCAGTACCTGAAGAGAGCAAGAGATTTCTCTGTCTCCGAGTCTGAGAAGGTTTTGCTTTAGACATCAGTGCTCTTTTAGGGTACCCCCTTTTATCAAACCTTTTTTTAGTGTATTTTTAATGATTCTGTTTTCTGTTTGCAGGTCGGTGTTAGCGTTCTTGGAGGACGCTTTAGTGACTCCCTCGAAATTGTTCCCATAAAGAAGAGGAGATTTCTGTTAGTTAGTTCTCCATCATCTCCTCTGCAGTCTTCTTATTCAGATGATTCTGATCACTTGATAGAGGGCCAGCCTCCTTCATATCAGAAGACATCAGCATATGACAAAAATCATGACAAAAGGGCTGTTGCTGATTGGACCAGTAATTTGCATGACATAAATGAGGAGGCCAGTGCTGCTGCAGATTTCTCTGGAATTTCAATATTGGCTGCTGCTGCCTGTGATAGCGAAATATTGAGTGACCTCATAAATGCTGGAGGCTCAGTTTCAAAAGGACATTCTTGTGAAGTACTTTTCAAAGACACACAAGGAGCTAAATCACATTTCTTGTATGGAGATAAGGAGCGGCAACCTCAATCTACTCAAGATTTACATGCAGATTGTGATGTATTTATGGAAAAATGGTCTACATCTATACCTGTTGATGATGAGAAGTACCGGGGTTCAGCAAACGAGAAAAGCTTAATAGACCCATTGCAAAATGCTTCTGATAAGATGAGGTCTTCTGGCTCTGATTCTAGGCTTCACTGGGATCTTAACACTGTAATGGATACATGGAATAGCAAATATGATGAAGTTGTAATCTCTGAGTCTGAGCCGCATCCCATTAATCGTGCATGTGAAAGTCATAATCACAATAAAAAGCTGGAAGATTTTGAACCTCTTCAGCATCAAGTTGAAAACTGTGAGAACAGATGTTATACTGAATTTGGTGAAAGCAGGGAAAATGTGGTTGATCTTTCAAAAGATAATTGTGCATTACTTAAGTCAGAGGCTTGGGAAAAACCTGATGCGTGTAATGACAGTTCAGTTGGTGATCATGAGAAAGCAAAACAGTGGTCTCTCCCTCATTCTGATGGTTTGGTTGAAGAGCTGGAGGAAGCTACCTGTATTTCTTTGGTCAACTCTACTGGAGAAACAAAAGTTGTGTCCAATCAAGGGAGCGACATCTGTAGTACCAAAGTTGTTTCTTCTGTAGTTGGAGATGTTCTTGGTTCCTTGAGGGATACTACCATGGTAATTGAATCTGTTAAAGCAAAGGCTGCTGCAGACTCCGGCTTGCAGTTGGAAACTGCAACATCATTTTCTCATTTGCCTGTTAGTTTGGATACCAGCTCCGACTTTAACACTCATCCATATAATTCACATTTGAAATTTGGCCAGTCGATCAGTAAACCAATCATTGATGAGAAGCCAAATGCAGTTGCATCTAATACTGACCATTGCCTGGCTAATGCTGAAGTAGAACATCCTACCCACATAAACAATTCTCAATTTGAGAAGCAAGGACTTCTGAATACTGATTCAGAGAGCAGTTATGAATGTCCACCCCATGCTGAAAAAACTTCTGATCCTTTGTTTCATAAAAGTATATCTGATGAAATTGAACACTCTGATGGCATTGATGTCACAAATGATCTCCATGCTGATGGATCCCCCAGAACAGTGGACAGGAGTTCTTGCCTATTAAATGGTCATCGACAGGGCAGCTTAGAGTCATGTAATCCTGATGCATTGCCTTCTGGAATCACACGTGTTGGTAAATGTGAACAGGCTACAACACAGCTAAATGTTGATGATGATCAATGTGTTGATCCTGTCGCTCCTGTTTCAGTTTTGACAGGTATGACAGAGGATGTCAATTTGGTAGATGATGCTGTGGGTACTCAGGAGCCAGGCAAAAGTTACATGGATTCTTGTGTAAATTATTCTGGTGAAGCTTCTCTCAATGATTGTGTACATAATTATGGCTCAGGTGCATCTCTTGCTGATATGGGGGGGGCCAATGGAGTGGAAAAGGTTGACCTTCCGGGAGATGATGACTCTCAATTTGAGGATGGTGAATTTAGAGAATCTGTTCTGCAAAGTTGGGGACAAGATGGAGCTGAGGAAGGAGAATCTGAACATCTGGATTATGGATCTGACAACAAAGAGAATGTTGGCTTTGAAGCAGTTTCTGGTTTTCCCTATACTGTTTCTTTCTCTAGTGAAAGCATGACTTGCAAAAACATGGATGCACCAGTTGCTGCTCATGATGGAGCAACTCCTGTTATGAGTAGTGTTTTTGCTGTTTCTGAACCTCCATTGAAGTGCTCATCCAAATCAACTTCTTTGGATGCAGGAGATGGGAAAAGAAGTTTTGTAGATGTTGATAGAAAAGACTGCACAGATCATTTCGGGGTAAACAACTGGAGGAGAAGGCAGAGAAGTGGTAGCAATTCATCAGTACCTGGTTCTCATGGTGAGAACATGATTGGACATAGTGGATTTCAGGAAAAGGGTGATAATGATAGGGAACATTCAGCTAGTGTGAGAATAAAAGCTTCTGGATGGGATAAGTTGCCTGTAGACCATGTGCATACTGGAGATAGCATGTTGGATGCTGGGATTGGTTCTGTTAAACAAGGAGGTAAAGCCAGTGCTTTAGATATATTTGATGCTGACAAATTATTGGAAAGATCTGGTTTATTGTTCAGAAGAGGCTTGTCATCTCAAGTTGAGAGGTTGATGTCCTCAGATGAGTCATATAGGAGAGATAGGTCTTGTATCAAGGGATGCAGGTAATTTTATCGCTATCTTGTTTTCTCACTCTGATGTTTTTTAGTTCACTATAATTGCAAACTGTATAAGGCATCATATTTCTTAAGTTCTAAATATGTTGTAACGCTTGCAGATCTGACAGTAATGGTGGTCTAAATACAAAAGCTGAAAAGAACAGTGCTGCTCCTAAATCAGCTGACATGGGTGAATCATCTCAGCATACTAAAGGGAGATGCAGAGACGAACATTGGTTTGACTCTCCCAGTTATCGTGGTCCCAAGCATCATGATTCACCTGAGTACTGTGATGCACCTAATTATGCTCGACCAAGTTTAAGGAATGCGGCTGCAGCTGCCGTTGCAAAGGTGGAGAGTAATGGCTTTGTTGTTGCACCTGATGGCACCATAGTTAAGGCAGGTGGTGTTGGAAATGCTGGCCCTATGCTCAGACGAGCTGCAAATGCTTCGGTACAAAATAGATGGCGGTCACAAGCTGAGACAGAGCTTGCATATGGTATGCAGAGAAGACTTGGAAATGTAAGGAACATGAGCCCTGACAGGCACTTCAGTAATTCTCGGGGTCGGGCTAGTAAATATGGTCATGAAATGACTAGGGATCGGTATCACAGGTCTGTGCCTGATGGCAGCATGGACTCATCACTAACAATGCACCATCTATCTAGTAGAGATAGAAGCTTCTCTCCACACAGAGGGCCTCTTCGTCTATCACGTTCTCGCACCAGATCTCCTTCGAGATCGAGATCGAGATCCCCTCGTATGTGGACCTCTCCTAGGAGAAGGGAAATTGGGATGAGTGGTACCCATGGGTATCGCAAGCGCAGTAGGACTCCCAAAATCAGAATGGAGAGAATGAGGTCACCCCATTCACGACCTAGTTCTGAGGACTTTATGGTAAGGTATGGCCCCACATCGAAAACCCTTTCTTCCCCATTGCATTCTTCAAGATGGATTGATGAAAGGAGGGATTCACACAATCATCATAGGAAACATGAGTACAAGCGATCTTCTAGAAGAAGCCCATCTATTAAAGTGTTCAGAAATCCTAGGCTTGACTCGATGGATTCACAAGGAAGATCAAAGCTTGACAACTACTGCCGTCCTCTGCACTCCAGCAAGATTCCAGAGGTTGCTGTTTTGAATAAAAGATATAGATGTGCTGGAAGTGATGATAGAAGGGGATATGATGATAGGTATGAATCACTCCAACCTGTGAGACGATACAACCCTGATAGCAATGAGAAGCGCTTCAGATAAGATGTTGAGGGTGCCAAGCTCATAAATCTGTACTTGCATGCCAGGCTTATAAGTGCTCATAAATCCCCAGTGTTTCAGCAAAGTGGGAGTCCTAGGGTTTTTGGTGGGGCCAATTTGAGTAAGTTACCCCAAGAACTAAATGAAAGAAGGGTTATTTTAATTATAACAAGAGTGCAAACCCCCTAAATCTGCTTCAAGTCATTTGCATCAAAGGTTGTGATGCTGGCTCTAGGACTTGCAGTTCACAATCTTGCTTCAGTCTGCTGGTCATGTTGGATTCAAGAGGATGTGATGAACCCAAGAAACTTTTTGTCTTCTCAGAGGGAAAGATATCAAGTTTCACAATTCTAGCTTGTAAAGAACATTACGTTGTTAGTCAAAACTTGTGATTTGTGGGCTTAAATCACCTCCCTTTTGCTTTCACTCTATTTATTTCTTTCTCTAATCTGGGCCCATTTTGAGTGGGATGTATTCCCTGTCCGAGGGTCAAAGGAATATGATGAATTAACAAAGTTTGAGTCTGTGTTGGCAATTGGGAAGCATTTAAACCTCGCCACAAATAACTTTTGAGCTCCCTTCTTTTATCTGGAAATCAAGCATGCACTTTTCAAGTGTTCTTGTAGTTCAGGCCTCCTTGTAGAGTTCTCCTGGATCGCAAAATTGCAGCAAGCAGCATAAGTTTTTTGTCCGTAGAACAAAAAACTACTCAAGGTAATATCTTCCATGAAATTGTTTGGTATGGTCAGCAAAATTCTTTTGAAAGTACTGCAAAAAGCTGTTTCAAGGTGTTATCTTCCATGAATTGTTTAATTTGGTGATTTTACTGTGTTACAGAAACTAACTTCATCTAGCATTGAGTTATGTTTCTGATATCAGGAAATCTATGATTCATTGTGGTAGATCATGCACACAGATATTCAAGGGCAATTTTCTTATAGGTACTTCTCAGATCTGGATATCTTTTATGCTTCCAGCAATTTATGTTTGTGTCTCTCAGTTGCAGTAATAAATGAAAACCAGCACTGATCATCAACATGTCATGGTTGTAAATATCTCATTCTACTTGGCACAAGCATTCAATTAACTTAATTCTAGTTATTAAATATCTTTCCTTTTAATTATTTGTACGTGCTTGGTGTTCTAATATGGGCTTAAAAAGCAATTATAACTAGCATAAGTATCTAATTTGTCACTAGTTAATTTGTGCTTTCACTTGCTAGTTCTTTAATCTGCCACAATATATTGGGTCCATGTTGCAACTTGATGAAGCATTTTAATGGGATAAGTGACATCCTATAATTGTTTATTGGTAAGATATGGTGTTTATCATTATTCTTGAGGTACGTCATCTTTAAGGGTGATATTTGATCTTTCCTTTAGCCTCTCTTGGTCATCTAGTTAGACATCATAACTAATTACTAGGTTACTTTGCATAATTGTGACCGTTTTTCATTTTTATGTAGCCAAGGGTTCATAAGCTGATACTTCACTGAAGCAATGGCTTCAATAACAATTGGGAGCATTTTCTGCTGGCAGGAGAATATCTTAATAGGTTATACTAAAGTTCCTTTGAGAAGCTACACCTTGGTGTCTGTCAATGTCCAAAATGACTACAAACTGCACATCTCCAATGGTAATTGGTGATCTAGATTCTCATGCTTTGAGCAGATTGCTTCTAACTTTTCCAAAACAATTGTACCAACTTATATAAGTTATGGGAATTAGAACACACAAGGAAAAGTCAAAAGCGAAATTTTAGGTTTTAAATGAGATTGAAGTTCCAAATTTTCATTCATGAAGCTTTTGATAAAATAAAAATGTTCTTTTGGATTTTAGACATTACATTTATAATAATGTGTTATTGAATTTCATTATGGATGTTACCGTACCTTTAAATTCTATAAATACAATACTGAGAGCTGCAGTTGTGGCTTGAAGGAGAGCTAGCCGAAGGCTGGAAGAAGAAAGTACCTTATAATAGAAAAAGGAAAGAACTAATTACTTGTGTCGCAGGAAATCCCAGAGCTAAGATGGGTGCTTGCAATATGGAGCAGAAAAGAAGAGAGGACTGAGGAAACTGGGGACTGTTGCCCCTTAAATTTTTGGCAGTGTAGTCTCGTGATTCTCCAATTATGTGCCAACAGTTCTCATTAGAGTCAATTTTGCAAATGAATGAAGGCCAGCCACATCACCATGTGAATAGAAAACATGCCTACCGAGGATAAAACGGTTTTGGAGTTCTCTTGATTATCTAAATGGATTTTGCAATGTGCCATCTTCCATGACCACTGCAAACTGTATAATTTGGGTACTTAAGGTGTGTTAGAGGCGAAATAAATGGTTGTGCTTGATTCTGCATTCCCAGTGACAGACCCAGATATGCTTTATCATAATTTGTTCATTTCTTTTCTTGTTATTTAATTCTTTGTATCAATTAGTTATCGCGGTTCGGTTGGTGTCTCAAACTTCATAGCCCAGGGTTTCGAGTTGGTGGTCTTGTATTCTTTTTGCAATTAGTAAGTTGTCATAAATCAGTAGCTTGTTCTCATAGCAATTCATGTTATCCAAGTGACTCTTAAATACCACATCATGATCAGGGCGTGAACGTTGTTATTTGTGTATGCTTTGATCATCAACCTTGTCACAGCTATGGTAAATGAAGTAGAAAATAAGTACAAACTATTTACTAGTTTTTTCTTTTCTTGGCTCGAATGGCCTTTGATCTGATTAGAGGTAATTCTTGTCCATGATAAAGCTTTTTATTTGCCTCTTATTTTAATCTTATTCCACTGTCTACGCAATAACTTTTGTGTGAGCGCTACTGAGCAGCCTTTGATATTAGTGATTGCATTGGCTTGTCGGTCGTGGAAAACCGAGTACCTCGCTGCATCGCATGCCAGTCTCGTCGATTCATCCGCTTGCGGCCCAGTGACGCGTCGGCTTTTTTTGGACCGCTATCGAGTCTGCTCGAACCGGCATTCTACGCACATTACCCAACGGGAGCAATGCTTTCTCCACCAGCTTTCTACGCACATAACCCAAGAACCAGTCTCTCTCTTGGAGATTGAAGCTGGACCTGTCTGCTCAGATCGGCATCGCTACGTCAAACGAACGAACACCCACCCCCTTACGGCGGTGTCGTAATTCGATTGATACCGGGGGTGGTTGGGAGGACGAAGGGGACTCTACCGCAAAAACTAGAACAAGATGCCGGCAACAACAATGCACGCAACACAGGGCGGCGGAGGAGGGAGAAGGGAAGGGAAGCGATCGTCGAGAAGAAGGCGGCCGATCATTGCAATCCTTGAGGCCCAGGTGTCGAAACCTAGCTCATGATTCGTCTATGGTTTTGTTCAAGTCGTCTTTCCAGTCCAATCTGCGCGACGGACGTAGGGTGTTGCCGTGGTGGAAATCGCCGTTGAGTGGAACGGATTCTTGGCTCTTTGGCGTCGGGACAGGACAGGACAAGGGAATGGTCGTGGACGACGTTCTTGGCTCTGGATCATCGGTCTTTGCCGGTAACGGATTTGGGAAGCAGGGACCGAGTCCTCATGCACACTGCGAGGAGTATGTGGTGAGAAGTTCTCGGTTCAGGGCATCGATTGGATCTTGGAGAACGAAGGTCACGGGACATTGTTGCTGCAATTTGACCTCATCTTGGTTCGGTCCCGGATCTTCTGTTGATGCCTTCGTCCTGTTCTTTAGGATGTAGCAGGTCCTAGATAGATCACATGTTGGGCCTGAATCTGGTGTCTGCATCGTCATCCCCTTCTTTAGGTTTGGTCCATCTCTAAGAGCAGGCTACATCTTTGATCAGCGGAGATTGGCATTGTTTCTTGTTCTCGGAGTGGATATTGCTGGGGTTTTTTAGATGTCATTGGATTTTTTTAGTATCCAAAAATTACTTCAAGAAACTTGATTCTTAGCACTTCTGCCAGTGGATAGCTTCTCCAGGATTGTTCCTCTGCTTTCCAAGTTAGACTACATTCTTTTTCTTATATAGAGAGCCTTTTCTTGCCCAGGATTTCTGATCATGTGGGACTGAAATTGTATCTTTTTCTTCCAGTTAGTCGGATGAGCATCATCAATCCTTTGCATCTTTTTGTTGCAGACCGTGGCTCTATCGATCTGGAAATCTTTAATGTAAATGTATCAGGGGTGATTGTCTTATTAAATAAGGACATAATTGTGGGAAATATGGTGGTAGGAAAATTTGTAGAGCCGGCTAATCATTATGCATAATCCATTAGAAATGGGTTTTTTAATAAGGGTTGAGAGAGCCATTGCTACTTTTTCTCTTGTGTACATTGTCCCCAGCTGTCATGACAGGCGCTATGCTAGATTTTGTATACTGTTAATACTTGAAAATTTTAGGTCGGTAACATTATTAATCTGACTCCAGCAATTTGTACTATCTTTTAATTAAACTAAAAGGTTCAGAACGTGCCCATAGATTTATTTAGAATGATATTTATCAGCAGCGTTATCAGCCCTATGGCTCTTGTGTCACGCATAAGTTTGTATACAAGGTGTTCGATGTAATATTTTTGTGTGTTCATGTCTTTCAGTTTTGCTCATGATTTGCATAGCATATAGAGGGCTTGCAATAGGCTTGACCGTCTTATTTTAATTTGCTTTTATAGCCGTTTCAATCTTGTACATGCATGTTGTGTTTGGTCGTCGCATAGAGGCAAAACCAACAAGTAGTAGAACGGGACAAACACACTTAGAAACACTCAGCATACAACGTGGGAGACCTAACAGGGCTATGTTGAGGGTAGCCATCATGCGCAACAGTTTGAGGTAAACGGGCATAGAGATGAGGGAAAGGAATCGCTCAAACGAGCGAGACATTTAGAGGAATGGTTAACAATTCGCGTGAGAGGCATCATGAGGACAAGTGAGTTAGAAAGAACGTGTAGCGCATAAAGTTTGAGATAGCTAAGTTCGAGCTACAACTCGACATTGACAACCAAACTTAATGATGCTCAAGGCAAGTCGAGGTGCTTGGCAAAGGATAAGACTATGCCAGGAGGGATGGGTTACTCAGCGATCGAAAGAGTTTACGCAAAAGCTCACAGAGGCAAGGGGAATTGCTAACTTAGATAATTCGGTACTGATGTAGGGGCTTGTATGCAGACAACAGACTACTCGTGGTCATCCCAAGGCGATCGAAACTCGATACCATGGAGTATGAAAACTTTCTCTTTGGCACGAGGAGGATACGTTCATAGGAGGCTAAAATATACAGTAGATTCAGCATGTTACTAGGTCTTGAGGGGCTAAGTAAGGGCTGTATTGACAAAGAGTCATAATCTCGTAAGTGTGTTCGCGGCGGCAAAATAGTGTACAGTTTATTTAACAAGGCAAAGTAGTCTAAGAATATGGTGGTTTCTGAAACTTTTAGAGGGAAGGATGTGACGAGGAAAGTTTCTCCATGGGACAGGTATTCAGGAGTAATAAGCCCCAATTCTTCAGAGGGCGATCCATGTGCAACATACCGCACATGTTGAAGGAGGTACCTTAAGACGGAAGCTCCATAAAGCTCAATGGATCAAGCGAGCAGCGAGGAGTTGTCGCATGATCTCACACGAGGTAATGCGTTGGTAGATGCATTATAAGATCAAGTGGGAGAGTAACCCAAGGCAATATCAAACGAAGGTACACTTAGAGCCGATGTGGAGATCGGACTCAATGGAGAGCTAACCCGTGGAATAGTAGGCGTGAGAGCCATTGTCATCTCATTGCAAATTGAGCACTGCAACTTGGGTGAAACTTGGTGAAGTGCCCAAGTTATATGAAGGGAGTCGACATAAAAGACGGAATATGAAGCGAAGATATGAAGCTTTCCTTGGACAGAGGTCAAGGGCATGAACTCTTGTAGAGGCAAGAGTAGGTTTATGTCATTCAATGGGTTTCTCATTTTAATATAGTGGGCTCATATTGCATGGTGTCAAAGTCGAAAGGAGCTTCGGGGTACATGCAACTTATATCGACGAAGCAATTGACGAGGGAATTTAGGCGACTCAACTTATGGAGGCAAAGTTGGAGTCAGAAGGCCTTGGCATGGGATAAGAGGATGTGGAGATTGTCACTCTTGAATAATATGTCATAGTGTTGCCATTCGAGTTGTCATAAAGGAAGTTGTGCGTAGTGGAGATTGTGCTGAGGACAAAGGCCCAGAATCTAGGAATCTAGGCAATGGCGCACTAACTTCAGCAAAGTCGATGGACTTCGAGAGTTGCTAATTGACGGATTGTCCCAGAGCTACACTTCGTCCTTGTATGGTCCAAGAGCAAGTGGATGAAGGTCGATTGACAAAGAAGCGAATACAATCGAAGGTGGCGAAGGCCTTATGATGTGTTAGCGGAGGCCACACATGGAGAGATCACAATCCGAGTTCATCACACAAAGATCAGAATGCAATGGAGATGTTATTAGGAAACGACATAATGCAATGGATCATGGTGGAATGGTTCGAGACAATCTAACAACACAGAGAAGTCCCGTGAAGGACTTGATCATGTAGAGGTATGATCGAAAGCTACCGGGAGCTTCACTTTGGTGAGCAATGTGATGACAAGGACTGTAGAGTCAAGGAGTGAATGTCATAGTACCGCATAAGCGAGTCTTTTGTGTATGCACTAAATTTTGGATCGGATAAAATCCTTGGTCATCAGCATATGGGAATTATTACCATCGAGGGAGAATTCCGAGTGTTAGTACTAGTGAGTCCCATAGGAGACACTTGATCATACAAAGGTATAATCGGAGTGACTGGAGAGTTGGACTGCTCTAGAGCTTATATTCGCTTGAGGGAGCTCGACAAGTCAGAGGATAAGGCCGAGTGAGTGAACATTATTGCCAATGATGCAAAAGTGAATAAAATCAGCGTGAGCCCTACAACATGGTGGTGGAGGCCATGCATGGGAGCTATAGTATGTGTTTCCATCGACCAAGGTGAACTGCTTAGAGAGCACAGAGGTGTTGAAGCAGGTGGTCAGAAAGGGCGAGAAAGCGACGACGAGTCTAGAGGGACTTAGCTTAAGCGTCGATTAGAATCGAGGTAGACTTGGAAAAGTGCCATAATGTCGTAGGGGTGGGTCTACCGATCGCAAAGCAAGGGATGAAATGTTAGGCAACGGATAGTAGGGCCATGGGCATGGAAGCATTATGGGGCCATGGGACTTCCATGGAGTCATCGATCCCTTGTTGTCATGGAGAGAGAGTGCATAGTCAGGAAAGGGGCCGAGGAGGTGGAGAATACAGATGCAAAATCCAAGTACCAAAACAAGGTAGAAGGGTAGATGACAAGAAACTTTGTAAGACCGATGTCGATAGGCTTATCATCAAGATAGCAAAAAATAGGGGACTTCGGGTCGATGCACGAGTGCTCAACCAAGGAATGGAGTAGGCAATACGTGGTGCTATACGCTTTCTGCTCAAAGGAGTAGGTGACAAAAATGTTAGAGAAGGTAATACAATCCCAGAGGCAACCGAAACCAACGAAGACTTGCTCCAATTAGGGCAAAAATTTTATCCTTTTCGAGCAAAACTTTTTGTATTTTAGAAGTTCGATGGTAATAAGAAGATGAATCGCAGTAGCTAACTCAGCGTAAGGAGTGCAAACACTTCAGGTGTTACAGAAGCGTGAGCAAAGAGCAGGTGAAGACTAGTAACTAGTTTGATGCATAAAATACAACTCTCGAGGAGGTGAGCGAAGTCAAGTACCCTTAGCCTTCTCAACTCTTAATTCTTAAGAGAATGGGCGAAACAGAGTATCCAAATTCTCTTAGTCATCCAACTGAGGAGCTCTACACTTGTTCATAGACCCTTCGAAGAGACACAATGATAGACAACGATTGTCAAATCCTCACCAATGGTGATTGGTTCTACTAAGAGTAGAATGTCTGTTTTATTTTCTAACAGAATATCAATCGAAAGCGAAAGTGATGCGACCCTACTTAGAGGTGATGACTAAGCAAGATAGGAATCGATGAGGTGATTCTCGTTAAATCTCCAATAGGCATCCATCCAGTCCAAGCAGCGCAAGACGTTTGAGAGAATGGCAAACAATAAAGAAGGCCTTTTCCTCCATCCGAGAGATCCGTAGGAACCAACGAATATCAGTACAACTCGATCAACTCCACACCAGAGTTAAAGCCACTAGTGAATTGAAGTAGCATTGGTAGATCAAAGTTCGACTATTCAACAACAACGGCGAAGAGCAGTTGGAAGCCAAGGCAAGGGAGGTGCATTGTAGTTGAAGTAAAAGATTGAAGATGTAGCAAAGGTGAGGAAATGCAACGTCTGTAAAGGCTTCGACGAGGATGTCGAAGGAACAAGTAGGGGAGAATGTCCATGTAGCAACAGCGAGGAGATGTAGCATCCGCAAGGGCTTCAATGAGGACGTCGAAGGAACAAGTGGGGGAGAATGCCACGAACAAGTCTGTACATAGGGTGTTCAATGTAATATTTTTGTGTCTGTGTCTTTCAATTTTATGCATGCTTTGCCAGCATGTAGCGGGCTTATAGTAAGCTTAGCAGCCCCATTTGTAGGTGCTTCAATCCTGTACACACAGGTTATGTGCGGTCGTTGCACTGAGGCAAAAACAACTTAGTTTGTGACACTTGTGCCATAGATTATTTACCTTTTGGTTAGGAATATTGTACCATTTGTACGACATAATGTCCTAAGATCCAATTTTAGCATGTATATATTTATTGCTTTTCAAAGATCATCTGCAGTTGCTCCCACCCTGCTAGTTGATCATTCAATCCATTCTTGTTTGGGCTTCAAAAACTATATGGAATCTGAGTTAGTGGTTGGTTTTATCAATTTGGGCATGCTAGTTGGTGTTATATTCTTTTAAGAATCATTTAATGTTTTTGAACATAGTTTAGATCAGGGTGCAATACCGCATGCGTCTAGGAGTTTCGACGTTTCTGCGAGACGATGCAGATGGTACCGAAGCGGTACATTTCAAACGCATCGCTTCGGTTTATATATTTATAATTATAAATATTATATATATATAAATAGATTTTTTTTTCCTTCCGACGACGTCGCCCTCTAACGCGTCGCCGAGGTGTCAACAGGCGACGCCGCTACCGAGGCAACGTCGCCGAAAAGTTAAAAAAACAATTTTTTTAAAAAATTTGGAGCCTCGGGGACGTCGCCCGAGCCTCGGGGACGTAGCCCGAGCCTCGGGGACGTAGCCCGAGCCTTCGGCGACGTCGCCTGAGCCTCGAGACCGTCGCCCGAGGCTTCGGGGACGTCGCCTGAGCCACGGGACCATCGCCCGAGGCTTCGGCGACGTCGCCCGAGCCTCGGTGACGTCGCCGAGCATTAAAAAAAGCTTAAAAATAATTTTTTTATTAAAAAAATCGTACCGACCGATACAGGGCGATCCGCGTGCCGGTATTCTGTCGGACCGGTACGTACCGCCCGGTACGGGCGGTACAGATCGGTATTGCAGACCATGGTTTAGATTCTGAGGATGATGGTTCTGGTTGTTATTCTCTATAATCCTCTGACATGTATAAGCTTAATATAAGAATAGTATGGAGTTACTTCTCAGTATGATTCATGTCTAAATCAGGATGTTATCCTTGCAGATCCGTCTGTGTACTTCTGGAGGTCGTAGATCAAAGTTGAAAACCACCAAGGATCAGAGTCTTGCAAGAGTCATGGTGGCACATTTTGTGGTTGTAATGAAAAAGCTAAGTGAAGTTGGACTTGAGAAGATAATAGGTTTTAATTTGAATCAGAAAGCAGCCACCAAGAGGGGGCAGTTGCTGTAAGATGATTCGAATTTCATTTGCTGGGTAAGAATGAAGTGCATCATCAAAATTTCTCAAAGGAGTGAGAATACCATGGATAAGGCCCCCTGTAGAACAGGAGACATTCCTTTGTCTTATTCTGAGAAGGCTTTGCCTCTGTAGACTTTAGTACTCTTCTGTATTACCTCTTTCTACTGGAACTCTTTGTATAGGGTTTTCGACAGATGTCTGTTCTGACTGCAGGGGTGGTGTAAGCATTCTTGGAGGACATCTGAGTGGCTCAGTTAAAGTTATTCCCATAAAGAAAAGGAGATTTCTACTCGTTCATTCTCCATCATCTCCACTATCTTATTCAGACGATTCTGATCATCTATTAGACACAGCCAGCCTGCTTCATACCAGGAACATTTAGTATATGACAAAAGATTTGCTGCAGATTTCTCTGGTATTTTGATATTTGCCACTGTTGCCTGAAATAGTGAAATTGTGGGTGCCACTATGATTAAAGGGGGCTTGGATATGGATAAAATTTCTTATAAACAAATGTCCTTACGGAAATTGTGAGGTCCCAATGGAAACTTATTTGTTTATGCATGCTGAAGATGAAATTACATTTGATGGGTCCCAGAATGGAAAAAAAAACTCCACTTACTGATATCAGCAAAATGTTTCTGATGAAAAAAGGCCTTCCTCTTACTCGGCGTCACTAGGATCTTGATGCTGATACGGATGCATGGAATAATCTGATCTCTGTGCCAGTGGCCACTGATCTTGTAATTGGAAATAACAATCCCAATGAGAAGCTGGAAGACCTCGAAATTTGTCAGTTTCACTTAGAGAATGGAGCACGTCGTTAAAAGTTTGGTGAAAGCTTGCAAATGTGGCTGGCACAGTCGTTGCTAATGAGGTATCAGAAAAACCTGATAGATGTACCTGTAGTTCTGCAGTTGAAAGTTGATAACAACAATTATGTTGGTTCCGGAACCCCTATTTCTATCTTATGGCTGTGGCAAAAACTGGTGCCATTTTGATAGATGGTGACATGGACACTTGGGCAACTAGCAAAATCTACATGGACAGTTGTGCAAACTTCCATCATAACCATAATGCAGATGCACCACAAGTTGGTACTGGCCAACCCACAAAAATGGAGATTATGCATCAGGGGATGATTCTCAATTCGAGGATGGTGTAATTACAGTGTGTATTATACGTAGTTGGGAGAAGATGGAGTTAACAAGGAGGAATTTGAAAATGTAGATATGGGTCTAGCAACCAAGAAAACGATACCTTTGAAAATGATGTCTTTGAAGCGGTTTCTGGTTCACATGCTTTTGCTGCCTTTTCCATTAAGAACATGGTATGCAAAGGGAGGAAATTATTGGTTGCTGATGTGGCCAAATGCTCGGAAGGTCAGGCAGGTTTTTGTTTCTCAACCCCCATCAAAGTACTTATCCAAATCAGACAGTCCAAATAAAGGACAAGGACAGAGCCTCAGGAGATGTAGGTATGCTGGATCATGCAAATTATTTGGCATTAAATGGCAACAAAGAAGTGTAAATGAAGCATATGTGGTGCCGGTAGAAATAATTCAATGAGAAACATTTGGTTTATTGATGAAGGTGATAACAAACCTTTAGCAAGTGTCAGAATCAAATCATCAGGATGGGATCGGTTGCCTGAAGGCCGTAGGAGATAGCTTGTTGGATCATGGGATTGGCAGTGTTAAACAAGAGAATGATGCTGATTCTTTAGATGTGTATTGTGCTGATGAAACCATGATAAGATCTGGCTTGTCATCTAGGGGAGATTTATCAGCTCGAGTCAAGAGGCCAAAATATTCTAATCTCACATTAAGCAGGTAATGATCATGATATTCAGTCATGATTTTTGAAAAAATAGGTCAGATTTCAGATTTGTCTATTCACTAATTGAATGTAATAATCTTACTATCTTCATATCCATGTATATTTATTGTATTTGCTCTAGTATCTCCAGGTCTAGTGATCATGATGGTCTAGATGCAAAAGCTGAAGGTAGTATTGTTGCTCCTAAATTATCTGGAAGGCAGTGAATCTGTGTGGCATAACCAACAGATGTTCAGATTTCAGATTAAGCAGGTAACTCCAATGCGAATTTGTCTATTTGGTCATTGGGTATAATAATCTTACTATCTTCATATCCATGTATATTTATTGTATCTGCACTAGTATCTCCAGGTCTTATTATCAGGATGGTCTAGATGCAAAAGCTGAAGGTAGTACTGTTGCTCCTAAATTATCTGGAAGGCGGTGGATCTCTGTGGCATACCCAAGGGAGGTTCAGAGATGATCAATGGTTTGATTCTCCCAGCCGCGCAGTGATGCAAGCAGTTATGCTTGAAGTGCATTTCGAACATAATGAATCGCAGATTGTCTGAGCCTGCTCTGTTTATCAGAAATCTGGCATTGCGTTGGTCATGATCCGAGGTTCTACTGCTCCTTTCTTCTTTTTTCAAGATATTACAAGGGAAAGGGTTCTATAGCGTGTGATCGTTTTGCATCACTGACATAATGAGTGTAGGCCAGGACTAATCACTTCCAAGGTATTAATTACTTGGCTGCTAAACCCGAGCATAATGCTAGTAAATTGCATGATCATGCTTTATTGTCTAAGCCGTATTAGTTCGAATATCACATTGTTATTCTAAGCATTGAGGTATTATATGCTTTAATTATTAAATGTTTTTTTCCTAGTAAATCACTAGGCCTATCCTTTGTAGTTAAGTAAGATTTTGAAATTTACGATAAATTGTGCAAGTACATAATTTGTTGTGTTGGACTTCTGCTCTCTTGAGTATGTGTTTCGTTTCGACAGCATTTCATGCTGTCGTAATCTGAAATATAATTTGTCTTTGTTTTTCCTTTTTTTTTCTCTAGATTTTCTTTTCCAGTGGGACATGATTAATAATTACAACTAATATTGGATAAATATTTGTCTCCTTAAGAGTCATGCCTGTTTGGCCGTATGCATTATTCTTGAAGTTTGTGCAATAAGATGTTGGAATTGGTTCTACTTTTTCTGATTATAATTGTTTCTAGTTGCATGAAGGTTATCACGGTACTCCTGGGTACCCGAAAGAGCCAAGATTTGGACAGATGAAGCCTGTAGCTTCACACAACAAAACTGGGGTAATCTTCTGCTGGTGGTGGAACACCTTCTTCCTCGCACATTTCGAGTCCTTTTGGCATCTCTCTGCGTATGAGCATCGAAACGGAGCTTGAGAGAGCTAAGATGTGAAGATGCGATGCACAGGATCGGGCGTGAGAAGAGATTAGAGATGGATAAGTTGATGTTGTGATGCTTCTGGCCGGTGTAGGTTGTTCGAGTGGCCACGCAATGGTGTTTGGAATCTGGTTGCAGTAAAGCCTTTATAATCTCAGAGAGGCTGTGGCAAAGTCAATAGCTGCACCCATGCCCATTAAAGTTTCATGACTCCTCCGGGAATCTTTGGCTCTCCATCACCTGGGGCTGCTCCACTTGAAGAAAGTTGTGTGGTCACCGGGCACAGGGGGCAAAGAATTACTATGATTCAGGAATCCAAATTATTACTTGCACATTTCGATCCCATCATCAACGATTTCTGCAAGCTGCTGTGTTTCTGAAGACAGAGAATCGCCAAGGTTATACCGGCAAGAACAGAAACATTTATTACCCAGCAGTTGATTTGAGAGTGGTTAGAATTTGCACCAACTTAGCAACAACAACAAAAAGGATTATTTACATGAAAACAGCTAAACATATTTTAGCTCTCTTCTCTGCGAGGGGGATGCATCGACGACGACGACCGTCTTCGAGCTGGTATTGCCGCACTCATGATCGGGGTAAGCTTGAGCTCGTCTCCATCGGTCTTTCCATCATTTACCGATGCTTAACCCCCAAAATTCACAACCAGAAAGGAAGAAGAGAAAGGTTTGCAGTCGACTCTTCAACTATGCAATACGAATTATATTCACTTACCAAACTACACGGGGGGAAGAAACAGCGGCTCCGATACTTTTTCTTTTCTTTTTTTTTTTACTTGTTTTTTCCTTGGGAAACTTGCAACTCTTTTTTTTTTTTTCTTTTTTTGGGTTTTCTGGATGCTCTGTTTCTCCCGGTCACCTTCCAGTGTACTACATGCTCTATGTACAATGGGCCGATCCAAGTCTCTGCTCCACCTACGAGGAAGAGAAGAGCTGGTGGGCGAGTAGCAGAGTCGGGCTCGGCGATGCAAGGGGGAAAGAGAAGAATAAGTCGTCGTAGTACGAGTCCGGGACGCCGGCGGCTGCCCACATTTCATCGTCGATGGCGACCTGCATCTCCTCCGGGACGAGCGGCGTGCGGCAGAGCGGGCACGTCCGCTGGTCGTGCTCCAGCCACCGGTCGAGGCAGCCGCGGTGGAACACGTGCCGGCAGTTGCTCAGCCTCCGGACCTCCTCCGACGTCTCGAAGTCATAGAGGCAAACCACGCAGCTGCCCCCCACGTGCTGCCCCGCCGCCGCCAGCTCCTCGTACCTCACCACCGGAAGCGCCTCCTGGATCAGCATCGCCGACACCGACCGGAATCGTGGCTGCTGGAGGTTGCCGTGGTGGTGGTGGTGGAGGTTGCTGTGGCCTGTGTTCTCAGGCCAGGGGGCGTCGTCGTCGAGGAGGTCGCCGAGGCCGACGGCGTCGAAGACCCGGAAGATGAATCGCCGCACGTAGCCGAGGAATAAGGCCATGTGGAGGAGAAATCTCGGCAGCAGCAGCTCCGAGTAGCCCACCGGGAACCCCATGCTGATCCAAGAAGAGTATGGCAAGGCCTCTGAGCTTGGTTTCCACTTCGTCCCCCCACCCCCCTCCTGCTCTCCTGTTCGCGCAGAGCCAAGTCTTTCTGCTCCTGTTCGCCGCGGCTCTGCTCGAGTTGTACGAGCCAGACAGGATGGAGGGCACCTATGGATGATGATGCTCGGGGAGGGTGCAGAGAGCTGATCACCGTCTCCTCAGGCCCGGGCGATATATAGCAGCAGGAGTTTGGTAGGGGCTGTGAATCTGGTGATGGAACTGTTAAGGTTGGAGGGGTCATTAACAAATGGGATGTTGCCGTGGAATCAGAGATCGGATGGTATTACACTGCTCCTCCTCCCCTGTTTTAAATGGCGGAAAAGGATGGTTTGAGGAAGGTGCGAGCCCCTCTGAAGCTGGCTTCTGGGCCACCCACTTCGGTGTCTTGCATATCCTCCTCCTCCGCTCTCTATTGCCATTTGGCTGTATCCGCTTTTGTCTTGTTGTATGTAAAGGGTTCCGGGAGGCGAAGGCTGAGGCTGAGGCTGAGGCTGAGGCTGAGGCTGCTCCAATTTGTGTTTCTTTGCCACGCCCAGGATCCTGATGCTGAGCTTTTACCACATCCCGTACGGCAGGAGCTTTTGATCCGGTACAAGCCAAACCCCTTCTTCGTGGTCGTCTCCTTGGTTCTCCATGCTTGCAAGCAAATAGAGGCGTGCCGTGGGGGTCTGCACCCCTCTGCTACTGTTCTTTGATGCTTCGGATGGGTGTGTTGGGTAAGTCAACAAAGGGGAAAAGAAAAGAAGAAGAAGAAAAAAAGTGAGGCGACGGATTTAAGGAATAGGAAGATAAATATCTCCAACTCTTGCGTACACAAAGCGTAGTGTGAGAGTAGAGATACGCGGACAACTCGTACGAGGGGGGGGATAAAAGAACACACGTAGCAAGGTCGGTGTCTGATGGCATTATTTCTCCTTTATTTGGCGCAGTTATGTGGGGGGAGTTGGTAGGGAAGGTTGACTGGCCGGCCAGTGCCTTTGTTCTCTCCTTGCTGTTTAGCTGGTCGTAATCCGTCCTTCTTTTCTGTGTTTTTTTTTTCTTCGTCTACTTCAATTTACGAATCTGCCGGGGCGACATCTTCCTTTCATGCTGCCTGCTGCTGCTGCTGCTGCTGCTGCAAGCAGTAAGTCCAAAATCTGAGAACAGTTGCAGCAGGAGAGGGTATGAGCGTACCGGAAACTCTTCTCATCGTGTTGTTGTTTCGTGTCATGGCAGCTGAAAGCACGGGCCACTTGCCATGTGACCAAGCAAGCTGTATCCACATGAAGGATCGATCAAATTGGGTCCATCTTCTGGCGCAGAATGTGAGAACACTTGGCCGCTGGAATCACTAGCACCGACCTGCTTGCTGGAAGTAGTTCACATGGCCGTCTCATCTCTTCCTGGAACCAGGAGATCAACAGACGGATGTCTAATGATGGTGATCTTTTGTCGCGGTGGCTGCTCCGCTGTGTCGGACATGCTTGTGCAGGTTGCAAGTCCGGAAAACGACACCACGCTGTCGCCTCCTCCCCTCCTATTTGAGCGTGGGAGCATCGGCGGGCTGAGAGATTTTATTTTTTGATGCTTCAGCATCGAAGCAAAGGAATCTACTCAGAATGCCCGAGGCTGAATGTGTTCATACTTGAGTGGCGGCCAGCAACGGTTTGCACACTGGTGGGTTCTTTTCTTTCGTTCGCTAGCGGATCCAGGGAGACGAGTCTTGTCGCCCGCCCCGGACGTCTCTCCGTTAACAGTGCCCGGGTCTGCGAGCTGGTCCCCGTCCTTTTTGGAGCGAGTGGACGCTCCACAACAAAGTGGGAGTTGCAGACGACGCTTTAGACTTTTCTCTCCGCCTCCCTTTCTCTTTCTCTTTCTTCTTCTTCTTCTTCGTGAAGGCGGGCAATTGAATCCACGAAAGCAAGAACTTTGCGACTTCCTACATTGGTGCTGATGGCCGAGTAATTAAACACCACCGAGAGAGCTTTAGCTGTAGGCGAACTACAGACACAGCATGCCTCTCCGTTCGAAGTTCCCTTATTATTATTATTATTTTCTTTTCAGAGTATCCCCACGTCCTTTTCTTTAGAAAAAAGATGTCGATCGATCACAAACACATCAATTTTTTCAACCATTAGATCTGGAAACTTATTCTACCGTATGGGTGTATTTTGGGCATAAGGAGGTCTGAGATGTGGAGTTGAAATATAATCTCGGAAAGAGGCCGAGGTCTGTTGGAGTAAAAATACAAGAGATGTCTGCAAGCAGACATGTTGATTGGATTCGCACAGGCAGGCATGAGGAGAATAGGCAGCCCAGCGCGACCAAGTGTGCACACGACGAGGATGTCCAAAATGTCAAGTAAGTAGGAATAGCTTTTAATGATTTTGGATTATATCCTGGTGGAGAAGCTTTTCTTTCCCTCCTCTTTTCTTTCATTGTCAGATTGATCCACTAAACTATATGAAAACGAAAGCTTTATTTATATTTATTCTTATCCATCCTACTCAATTACTAATCCCAACTTAAAAAAATAGGCGCGATTAAAACGGTTGGTGGGATGTCCGAGTCTGCATCCTGTGCTGCCGAAAACAACAGGTAACGATTCTTTAGGATAACCAATGCTAAAATGCTATTCCTTAAAGTGAAGACTTTTCTTTTTTTTCCTAATCTTTCATTTAGAGAGATTGGTTGTTGTTGCCTAATCTTCAATACATATTGTAATTTTTAAGGAAAAAAAAATATGACTTTGAATCAATTATGAAAAAAGATTAGGACTGTACATAGTATCATCTTAAAGTAACACAATCAGAGATTAGGTTCAACACAGGTCGTATACATGGATGATCACCCGTATGTACGTTATAGATCAGTACTTTACCAATTGATACTTCTAGATTGATAACATCTTCGTACCTCAAGAACAGAATGAAAATAAACACTAAATCAATATTCTTAGGTTACATTCCGGAACTAAAATATGCATCTTTGGACCTACTCCTAGGGAGCAAAACCCCCAAGTTTAGTGCTAAAATATGCATGACTAGATGACACGAAGCCTAATCTAATCTTGTCCGTTCTGCTGCTCCTCGCCCATCCTGAGCTGATGCTTCTCATCAGCCGCCCCCCCGTACAACCCCTCTCTCTCTCTCTCTCTCTCCATCCATCCATCCATCCATCATCCATCGCATTCTTTGTCCCGCCATCAGCGGCGTTCGGAGACAAGTGGGGAATCCAAGGGAAAAGATGGGTTGGCAACCACACATATGTTCCCATGGTTGGTGGGGTGCCATTTCAGCGGGCACCATTCCATGCAGAGGACGTGGGGACAGGGATGTGGTGTGGACCATCTCCTCACGTGAACTACCTCTCACCTTGTCCCTTTCTCTCGGTCATCGCAGCGTCATGCCGCCCGTCAAAAAAGTCCTCCCCCACCCGACTCAGGGATTTTGGCCTTCCTCCCCGTTTCTCGATCTTACCCCCCACCCCCCTAGCCGCCCGAATCATAGTCTTCTTGTTCTATTCTGGGATGCTTCTCTCGATATTGTGCCCCTACCTGTCATCTGATTGGAGGCAACAAATGATCCGACCCAAATCTAATTCGATCGATCGCTTTAGACTCAACATCGTTTGTGGGTCTGAGTCTATGTGAAATAACCTGTGCCAACCCTCGCTTTGGATCCATAAACTTCTCGCCTTTTTGTCCTTGTATCCAACCCGATGATATCCCAACCTGTGCAAAACCGTGTCCATTCAATCGCTAAACACATCCATGGCTCGAATTCTTCCCATATGTTTCTCATGGTTCATGCCATAAATAACCAATGATATCACTACGACAGCGCGAAGTGGATGCCTTGCTCGGCTGCGGATCATTTGGACTTCTCCAATAATCCCATGTGACTGTAGACCACGTTACCATAACAACGCACGCGTGTAGTTACATATTTATTGCACGCACCTTGATCAAACATTATTTTCTTATTCATTAAGTGAATCAAGGGAAAGAAAGAACTGAAGGCATGATTGAAGACGGAGGAATAGATCCAAAGACACATGTGGTGATCATTTATTGCTGAAGAAGCCTGCCACTGATACGTTGAGGTCATGCTTTGACGTTTTGGTACCGATAGATCCCGAGATTGTTTTCAGCGGTAGGATTCTTCGGCACGAGGATCACGAGATATGCACATGAAAAGCATTGGAGATGAGAGGGATTCGATCATCCCATGGCCGGGCCCGGTGATGGGGACCACGTAGCGTCATCGGACGCACGATGGAGTCGGGGACTGCATTGAATCCGTGGACGCGCCCGCGCCCGCGCCCGTGCATTGCATCGGGTCGGCGGACGCGGCCAAGCCCGTGCACTGAATCCGGAAGTGCATGGTGGAGGAGCCACCGCAGTGATGCGACCGCGGGTAGCGTGGACGTTGCAACGGCAGAGATGCGGAGGACAACGTACTGGGACGAGATTAAATGGGGGTGGGTTGGTCCTTTTGTGGATTGCTTGTAAGATATAGCGACCACCACCGACACCATTGTGCGTTGGGACCTCATCGTAGCACTTTTTAATGTTCTGGGCTTGCTGGGATTTATAATTGAACTCTCAACAGAAGAGAAGATAAATGGTGAAGGCTGTAGAACGTACCTGGGGCAGCATGAAGGTAGTAATACCTCTCCAGGTTCTTGACAAGCCAAGTTGCGTCCCTACAATCATTGCCGAAAGCGTACTGATCATATTTAATATTTAGATTTCATAGGAAGAGAAGAGAAAATAGAAGAGGGTGCTTCGGCATGACCTCGCAGGATGTAGAGGTAGAGAGCTAGAACCATTCGCAGCCGCAGCAGCACCCGACACTTTTCGACCAACATTGTTGTGCATCGGCATGACCAGACTGAGAAGGTCACGAATGCTAACCATTTGGATTAAACATGATGCCTAGTAATCCATGATAATAAAGATTTACGGTAACCAATGAAAAGAACCAGAACAACAATGACAAAACCGACACTCGAACGAGTGGCTTTTCAATCGATGCATTTTACTTGGGATATCCAGCGGGAGGAGGACCAGGCGCAGGGTAAGAACCAGATGGAGGGTGTGCAGCCGGAGAATAGCCATACGGTTGCCCGTAAGCCGGCTGAGATGAGAGGTGGTATATCCAGCAGGCCGTGGAACAGGCTGATCAATGCGAGACATCTGGTGGACTGGAAGCACAGCCATCACTGGTGGTGCCCCAGATTCGCCGTCTCTCTTATCCATCCCAATCGTATGCTGTGTCTGCAACCATGCCACAGAACTTGGCTTAGTGGCACTTGATATGCAATGAAGCAATGGAATTTAAATGTGTATATTAAGTACCATAATTCGAAAAAAACTTTCATATTAAAATTTGAAATCAAATAATAATAGATCTAAAAAATATTACGATGTATACATTTCGTTGTTGTTAAAAAAAAAATAAATTTTATCTGAACTACAAGCACACCATCGTCAGATCTGATATATCAATCTGTAAGGAGAACTAGACTTATCATCTTTTCTCTTTCCATCCTTTCACAGTATTACTATAATTGATGGATTCAGAAACATAAGAACATATGAGAAGATATATAATTCTCATTGATTATATCACGTGACAAAAGGAAGATGGAGAGAAGAACTGTAATCTCTCCATTTTATCACGCACTCTTATGTTATTATGTTCTTTCTCATATGTTCTTAGAAGGTCCTGTCTATTTATAGGTGAGAGCAGAGAGTTTAAGATAAGTAATTAGGAGAGTTCATCGCATCAAGGGCGTCTCCTTATAAATCCTACTTTAATTGGACTTTCTTTTTATTAGCCAATAACTATAATCAGAATTCAATCATATCCATAATATATCTTACTTAATTAAATAAAACCACATAATCTAACATTCTCTCACTTGACCTATTAATTAGTAAGATAAAAAAATAAAATAAAATTTAAAAAATAGGCCAATAAATCTAATAAATATAAGAATACTATATTAAGTTTGACTAACAATGTCAGTAATAACGATTGTATATTATCAATGTCATGCTTTCTTCTATATATCATAACACTATTAGTGTCTTTTTTATTATAGTTCAAAATGATCCTTGTAATGTCTTGTCAAGATAATTTTATCATCACATTCAATTATAGTATGTACATACACAATTGTGAACAAGATGATAGAAACAAATAACTTTAAGTACGTAAGTAAGAATGTCAATTATAGTGTCCACTCAAATATGCATTACCATATCCTTTATGTGTTGCTCATAAACCCAATCATAAAAACATGTTCTTTCAAAACAATTTAGATTGTAAGTCCTAAGTAAATAAATCAACAATAAATATATTGGAACTGAAGTAATTAATTGACATTAGATGTTTCTAGACTCGTATTCCCTAACTATCAAGCACTTTCTACCATAATGCATATATATACAATATTACTTGTCATTCAAGAAAACTACTATAATGTCACAAAATATTTTTAGTGATATGACAATTGAGTTTGACCACACCAAGTCTTAAGATAAAATTTCGTAATTATAAAGTTTAATCAGTGTCCTCAAAGTATACCATAAAATCAACTTCTATTATTAATAATATAATAATAAATTATCTATATAGATATTAACCATAAGGTGGACTTTTTGTAATCGAGGTAATTTATAAAATTAGTATCTAAAGAATACCATCATGTCAAGCTGATATAATTTCATATATGTGATTGTAGTCCTTTAATATTTTCACTTCTAGGTAACTCTAATATCTACCAAATATTTTAATTACAAAAACCGATATCTGTTTCGACATAAGCTTGAGCATAGACTTTCAACTACGTATATATAAAGAATATTCTCTTTATCTGATTTTTTTCTAAGTCATTTTAAAGTACTTACTTTTAACTAAAATTTTATTTTTATGATTTGTTGAGTAAAGTTGTATATAAATCTTTTCAAGACTTTGTTAATATATTCTTTTTGAGATAATCTTAATAATCATTGAGATATATCCCTAAGTATTTCAATGCTAATAATATAAGATATCTCATTCATACCGACCATCGTAAAATTTTTAGTGATAATTTTTTAGTTTAGTATAATAAACCAAGATCACTATTGGCAATGCAAAATATTATCCACATATATAATCAATATAATAAACTTGCTCCTACTGATCTTTAGATATAAATATTGATCAACAGTATTTTTTAAAATCTGAAGGATTCAATGATATCAAGAAACTTTATATATCATTGTCTAGAAGCTTATTTAAGGTCATAAATATATTCTTGAATTTGCATACCAAAATTTATATTTCTTTCATTTTATCTACGAGTTATTTAGAGTAACCCATATAAAGCTAAATCCTTAATAAAAAAGCTTATTTTCATATCACTATGATGTAACTCAAACTCATAATGAGACTCTAATGTCATGACGATTCTTAACGAGTTCATTTAAAAATTAAATGAGTAAAAACTTTAATCACATTAAAATACTAAAAGTATGACCATTATATCGTTTGACATTGTCCTTCGAGTCATATTTATATAATAAACTCATTTACAATTATTGGATAATTCAATGAAATCATTATACATCATTTTAGTTATTGATTTTAATTCTTCTTTTATTGCATCATATTACTTTTTAGAATCATTACTTTTCATGACATGTGAAAACAATGAGAGATCTATTATGATTCCTATATCAAAATATAATTCTTATAGATATACCACATAATGACCATAAATGACATGATTCCTTTCCCATTAAAATATTTCCAAGGTTGTCAATTATGATTATTCTACAAGACCATTAACAACGATATTAATATAATATGAGAGTTTAGTATTGTTATTTTATTATTCATCTTTATCAAATCATTTAATGATTTAAGTAACAATAATCTCTCGAATAATAAAGGAGCATCAACATATATCTCCTCTATATCAAAATTAAATTTTGAGATTTTTACTCCCACTAACTCGTTATTTTACACAATATTATATTACCAGATTTAACTACCATCGTACTATTATTAAGACAATAAAATATATACCCTTTTGATTTTTTTTGAATAAATAATAAAATATTCAAAAATAGTTATTAAATCTAATTTTCTTTTATGTGAGTTGAAGAGCCTTATCTCTATAGGACAATCTCAAATATATAAACATCTTAAGTTAGGTTTCCTATCATTCCATAACTCAAAAGAAGTGATGCAATTTACTTACTAGGAATCTCATTTAAGATATACATAGTTGTCCTTAAAGATTCTTCTCACATTAATTTGGATATAAAAGAATAACTCATTATGCTCCTAACCATATTTATAATAGTACGATTATACCTTTCAACAATTATATTCTGTTGTGACACATCTGATAAATAATACTGAACACATATACCTTACTTTTTCAAGAATCTAGTAAAAGAACTAAAACTATAATTGGATTCATCATAAATACTATAAAATTCATCACCCCTATCAAATAGGATGTTTTTAACTTTTCTATCTAATTATCTTTCGATCTTATTTATGCACACTTCAAGAGTATCAAAGATCTGAGACTTTACATGAATTAGATATATATAATCATATCTCAATAGGTTATCTATATGGTGATAAAATGCATCTCTTTAATGAGATGAAAATATAAAGTGACCCTCAGATATAAGCATAATTTCATAAAATTTATAAAACTACATTTCATTTTAATATTTAATTATATAATCATTGTAAACTTAAGATTCATATTAATTATGTATAGACTATTATATAGAATTGGTTAACTTTTATTGGATCATATTAAAGTCATAACTATCAAAAGAGAAACAATGTTGTAACAATTCTAGGTAAAGAATCTAAATTCTTAGAATTATAAGAATATAGCATAGATCCTCAAGATTAATCAAATGAATCATCTTCATATATATGCAATAAATACAAACTATTATCGCTTTTATTTTAAGATGATTCCCTACAAAGATGAATATTTTATTTTCTTTTAGTTTTATCTTTTTTAAAAAATTATTAAAATGAATCTCTATTATTGATAACATATGTTAAAGCATCAAATTAATCTAAAAATAATAATTTCTATAATATTTGATTTCAACCATATAAAAATTATACTTATACCTTTTCATTTCAAATCAAATCTTATAGTTCCTTTTCACATAACTTTCCTTGCTATAAAAGTAACACTTTGAAAATATTCTTTTACAAGTTTATATAGTAATTATAAACTCAAGTGGCTTATGTTTCATCCTTCTTTTATTATTACTCACTCCTTAAGTAGTACTCAAAATATTATAAGTCTTGAGCTTATAGTTTTGTCAGTTATATTGAGGATATAATCTTGAATTCCTTAAATACTATCATTCTTAGTCAGTTCTCTTATTAAAGTGTCAGCTAATAACTTATCAAAAAATTTAAATTGATCTTTAAATATTCTCATATGCTAGTTATAAACTGTACTAAAGTCTAAGTATCATAAAATTAAGTCTTTCAGACCTTTTCCGATCAGTCATCTTAATTATTTATTCCATAAAACTTTCAGTAATTAAGTTTGTGCTCCCTTCAATTAATCTGATCAAGGTCTCACTCATTCAATATAACTTGCATATGCTCAAACCATTTATTCCAAAAAATATAGAGATATTTACAAAAATATAATGATAGAATTACCACTATAATAATATAACATTAATGCTTTGAGTTTTTCGATGAATGTTGAACCATTGATATCATCAATATTTTACCTTTAATATTGACATCTAGTGTTCACACACATAATCATTTATAGAGGACTAATATCATCCTTATAGAATAGTATTACTACATTTGGGTATATAACGTTAAACTGTAAGTATATCCAAAACAGTATCATCCTACCCAATCACATAATTATTCGAAATAGATTCTCCCTTGATATTATATAAATATCCTAATTATGTGTGTCATTGTGAATATTATTTTCTTTAATATCATTTATGACCAATTCTATAATGTATTTTATAGATTATTAGTCCAGGTCACTTTGGTGATTGCAAGACATAAAAATATAAAATATAATATAATATAAAATATCATATAAATGATAAGGTCTTTAATGTAATTCACATCCTTTAAGCTTATCATTTCATACTACTTTGGTAGCTACCGATCAGATAAAACTTAGGGAGATAAATTATAAATAATATTCATTAAGTTTTTTTATTCTGATTCATATTGAAGTAATTCAGAATAACAACCATAATAATTATTGAATATTGAGCAATATAAAAAAAATTCATATGATAATTATAATCATGATAACACAAATTAGTGAAAGATAACTATTATTTCATAATTTCAAATATATACATATAAATAATAAAATAAATATCCAAGAATATTAAATAGATTTTATTTACAATATGCAATCAATAATTCATATGAGAAAACTATAAAAGAATCATTATATCAGTAAATCTTATTTAATTAGGTAAGCCTAGAATTCGATTAAACATCAACCCAATTAAGTTAGCCAATAAAAATTGATCCGAGAGTAAAACTATAATTTTATTGATATGACATAAATTAAAATTATGAGATTTATAGAGAGTAGAATTGTCAAAAGGATATGTAGAGAAATTTTCAATTTATGAAGGGCATTTATGGAAAGTAAATAAAAGGGCATACTATAGAATTCCTTTATTTATGAAGGGCAAAAGTGTCCTTCCACAAAGAACCTTAATCTTCTGCCGCCTCCCACTACGATCGCCGCCTTTACCCACAGGGGCAACCGTTGCACAGTGAGGCTGTCGCCATCTACGACCACCACCCTTCCGCAGGCGCCCCTTGTAGGAGGGCGCAACTATTGCGCATGAGGTCGACCACCAATGCAGCCCCTAACTTCAAACGGGGTGTAGCCACCACCTTTCGGGCCACCACGTTCACACGCGATGCGACCGTCGCTTTCAAACGCGGTGCAGTCATTGCTTTCATTTGTGGTGCCGCCGGCATCCATGCGCGACTGCTGTCTGTGCGTGCCCGTCACTTGCGCGGCCATCGACTGTGTGCGAGTGCCATGATACGTAGCTACCATGACGCACGACTGGTAGCCTGGCGACTGCCAACGACCGTTGTTGCTGTTGCGGCATTGCGTGGTGCAGTCGTCGCCAACAAGTAGATCAACCGTAGCGATCGTTGCCGGCACGCAGTTGTCATGCGCAACTATGGCGCTATCTCTGTACACAACGATTGTCGACAATTGAACAAGCAACCATCGCCTCAACAACGCCGATAGTAAATCCATCAATCGAAACCATACGAAATTGTTCATCGCTCGCAATAAGCGATAGGACAAATCAGATAGAAAAACAGATCGATAATACTCGACAAATCATTCATGCATCATGAACAAAAATCGATCAATATCTTTTCGCAAGCGAAAGATACTAACAAATATATTCGAAAGTATTTGATTTCAAAAATCATGGCTTTGACATCAACTGTTAGCATAAAATATGTAATCATACTATCTATAATACGAAAAAAACTTTCATGCTAGAATCTAAAATCAAACAATAGATCTAAACAATTTTACGATGCGTACCTTTCATTAATGTTTAGGAAAAATAAATTTTATCTGATCAACAAGCACACTATCGTCGGATTTGAGATATCAATATGCAAAGAGAACTAAACTCAACGTCTTCGGTTTTCCTATCCTTTCACAAGACTACTATAATTGATGGATTCATAAACACAAGAACATGAGAGAAGATATGTAATTTTCATTGACTATGTCACGTGATAAAAGGAGGTGGAGAGAACTGTAATCTCTTACTTTGTCACGCACTCTTATGTTGTTATGTTCTTTCTTGTGTGTTCTTAGGAGATCCTATCTATCTATAAGTGAGAGCAGAATGTCTATGATAAATAATTAGAAGAGTTCCTCCCATCAAGGAAGTCTCTTAATGAATCTTATCTTAATTGAATTTTCTTTTTATTAGTCAATAATCATAATCAAAATTCAATCATATTCATAATATATTTTATCTAATTAAATAAGATCACATGCCACATGATATGCAACGAAACTATGGAATTTAAACGTGTATCTTAAGTACCCGTACCTGCATGCAAGCGTGCACAGACTCTGCAAAGAAATTACAAGTAAATGCATGAGGTCTTTAATATCACTTAACATGAACAAAAGGCGTGAGAACAAAAAAAACATGGGTTTTACGTCCAGTATACAAAATCAGACATACGGGGTAATATCTTGGAAGCTTCTTTGGATCTCCTGACTTCCGATGATCATTGCAACAATGGAAAAGACCCAAGCAATTTGTTGCAGACAAAACATAAATCCCTGCATTAAATTCATAAGGACGGATTTTAAGAGCTAACTGCTGATTTCACATAGAAAATCAACTTTTCTTTTCAGCTGTTAATGGGCCTGAAACAGGCAACTATCGCAACCCATGAGCTGGGTCTGTCGACTCAATTGGCTGACCCATATCAGTCGGATGAAGGGAACCGAATACACATGCAGTTTGGCATTGAGTCATCTGTATGTTTAACTCATCTTGGAGCAAGAAGCGATTTGAGGCAATAGAATTACTAAAGCACAAGAAAACCTGGAAAGAAAATTAAACACATTTTTGTTCAAGTGCCAATCATGCTAGTCGAGATATAGTTGTTTCAAAGATAATTATTAGCCAAAATGTTTACTAGGTAAACAACATATGGGATAGCTACATGCAATTACTTCACAAAGACAACCGAACTAACCTAAAATGCAACTGAAACTAAAACCAATGGATCTTGTCAGATCTCGCAGAATTTAAGCCCTCAGTTGTCATATATATTCTGCCAAGGACAATCATCAGTTATGTACATTGATACAAAACAGGGTACTAAGTTTTATGATGCAAGACTCGAGAATAAGAAACTGGCTTAAATACATTAGTCAAGAAAATGGAAGGATTTCTTGTAAATTAAATGTAATGATATGCACCAAAATTGTAACACAAGGGTGATAAATATGCCCATATTCTAATATAGGCAGGAATATATTCTTGGTTCAAGCTAGGTCTCAACAATTAACCAGAACGCTAGTAGTGTCACCTTAAATGGGCGGAATATCAAGTTAAACCAAAATTTCAGGTCACTATCACAACAGCTTGATTTAAACACACTTGACCCTGGTGGCTGACCAAATCAGGGTGATCTTGAATTGAATCCTCATTATATTATAATGACTTATGCCAAGGTACCTCTAATCCTCATCGTCTTAAATAATTAGTCTATCATCTGATGTATATCAATGATGTAAGGACAAGTAGTTGTGTAGTTTTACATCCATTACTTGGCAACTGAGAGTGAAGTCAGACATGATGTGTCCACCTCTTTTTCATATACTATATGGCACAGTCTTCCAAGCATGATCCTACTGATGGTCTGTCTGCCATGGTAAAATTATATATCCACGAAATCATCTTTTCATGTACTATATGGCACAGAGTCTTCCAAGCATGATCCTACCGATGGTCTGTCTGCCATGGTAAAATGATATATCCACTAAATCAAACAATACCAAGGTTAACATAAATAGAATGTGTGGCTACGATATTCCTAAGTAGAAGCAGTCCATGACCATCACATAAGAATGTTAAATGGAGTCATCTCTATAGCTTGCCATTGTTTTATAGGCTAAGTAATTGCTGCTGCTGGATAAAAGTAAATGTATACTACCAATTTTAATCAAACTAATTAACCCTATGTTCAGATTGCAGGTTGCAACTTGTCTGCATGAAGCCGGAATCGTTAGTAATCGCCAGTCAGCCATACAGCAGTAGCAGTAGATTAAATGACAAGACAAATTTGTACAGGCAACCATATAGGGTATCATAAACTTTCAAAGATTAGCTACGACACAAATTATCAGAAATTTGATCAACATATTACGAAGAGGCAAAACATGTTAAAAAAAGTGATTACCTACTTATTAATTAGATGATCTACTTTGGAAGATAAGGCAAATAACTCAACCAAGATATCTACAAATTAGATTTAGCAAAGGAAACAAACACCAGCCAATTGTGACAATCGTATCATGAGAGAGATGTCAATCCATTTCATAACCGATGAATACACAGGGCCAGGTGTAATTTGCTTCTGAAAACAAAATACTCCAATATAAGTAATTCAAACTTCAATACCTCAGCGCAAAGGTAGAACTCTGGGCATCATCTTTCTCCACATTTCCCGCTGCATGGTAGATAACCCGTGCAACAGATGGCCCACTGAAATTACCTTGACATGTCATTGTAAAGAGCCCTTCTGCAGAACATGAAAAATGCGTATTGCATTATATCCTATCTCTAGAAGATAGTTTCATATAGAAAAATAATAAAATCTAAAGAAAATATTTCAAAATGACAAGGATAATTTGGACGTCAACTTTTTCAAAAGCAACAACGGAGGAACATGTTCCTTATTCAGATATGGCCATCTAACACATGCACCTGTATCATAAATGAGTTTGCAAGTTCACATCAAAAAAGTCTCGATTTTGTCTAAACTTCACCATCTTGTTGCACCATGGTGTTAATAGATGAGACAACAAGCAAATATGTCATAAAAACTGCAATGGCAAAGCCAAATACAGGAATCCATATCTTTTATCTATACAATTCATCGCATCTTTTAAACGTTTAAAAAATTTCACTCATCTTGACATGATAACACAAAATCCAATAATAACAAATGATGCATCTGAAAACAAGATCTAAGAATAATTTAGCAGTAATTTTAGTATGAACCATTGCCACTAATTACAAGAGCAAGCCCAGTTATAAATGCAACTACTTCAAAAATGCATGCTATAGAGTTTCAAATGAACAACTCTTTTCATGAGAAGCATCTCTCCTAAAATCAGATGCCTCCAATTGGATTCTCTAAATTGCCCAAACCTTATCGGTTTTTATCATTGTAAATTCTTTTGTAAAGCCATGGATACAGGCATTAGTGAAATCATCGTGGTCCTAAAGGGGGAAAAACAGTGAATAGAGACATGCAACCATTTATAGGACATGTCCTTTCACTAGGCAAGATACAAATAAATACCCAACAGCAATTTACGCTTTCTTTCAAGACACACATCAGCACACGACCGGACTCATAATGGCATAGATAGTACAGACAAGAGTTCATGATATCTCGTGAACAAGGTCAGCTTATAAATGGTGTTTAACAGTGACTGAACTCAAGATGGAAATCTTGTAGAAGAAAACACTAGTAAAGATCCCAATAAATGAAACCTAATAGAGTAAGAGCTTATGGAGAAAGCATTGCTACAAAAACGAAAAAACCAAGAATATCATTAATTGAAGGCCCCAGATTGAGTCAGCTGAAGTTAATGCTTAGTGTCATTTTGGATAGAAGTACTTTTCGGTGCCTTTTCCTTTTCATGTCTGGTTCCCTAAATCCCATTTCTTGTAGGACAGGAATCTATTCATAAGAAGAGAAGGGCAAGAATGTATTCCTTGTAGCTAACAGATTTAGAACAGAGAATCATCAGTTTCACAGTAAAAGCATCACCAGCAACCAGCAAAGCAATCCTCACATATTCTCACAATTTATTTACCCTACCTAACTATTTAAAATATGAACACCAATAACAACTGCTATGTTCATTTGATCTTTGCAACCCATGAGCAGATTCATCGAACTGATAAGGGGAAAAAAAAAATCAAGATCGTCTACCATCCACCAATTTGGGGAAACATCAATGTTCCAGATAACAACAGGCGAAAGCAATTAGGGGTGAAACCAAAAAAGGCACCGACAAAAGAACCGACACTGGACCTATCCGCAGCATAAAAGCGGAGGATTTACCACCAAAGCGCCAGAAAGAAGGCTGCAAAGCGGATCGGAACATATCCATCAGTTATGTCGAAAAGAAGGAGGTACAATAGAGGGACGAGGACAAAAAGAAGGAATCTTACTGGAGAAGTCGGCCTGGATGGTGCTCATGAGATCGGTGAGCCAAAGGTTCCGGTAGTTCTGTCGGAGCAGCATCTTGTAGAGGTGCTCCTGCGACGCCATGGCCGGCCCACAGATCCAAGACGCGATGGGAGGAGGATGGTGATCAAGAATGGGGAAAGACGAGCAAAGACGTCCGCGTTATGACAAGGGAACGAAAGGGATAACGAACCGCGGTTCAAACTAGGAAACGTCTTTGAACTCTTGTCTCCTGATCTCCGACTCGCTTACTAGCCTTCGGGAGGAAACAGCCAATGTGGGTCCAATCATGACATTGTTGCGGCTCCGATGATAGGTCGAGTATTAGAAAGCAGGGAGAGTCGTGTTTTCCGAAAAAAATTATATTACGTCAAGAACGTGTGTAGGATCAGCCTTGGCATAACAGTAAAATAAATAAAAAAAAATTCCTCCCTATAAAATGAATTCTTTAAGATCCTAGCAAGAGTTTGCTGTCCGATTGACCGTCCTATTGGCTTTCCCGTCCATATGGACATTTTGATTTTATGTAAGCTGAAGTACTTTAGTGATAAAGGCCACGTAAAAGAGGAAATTTTCCCTGTAAACCCGCATCAAACAACAAATGCCATTATGATCACGTCTTCGAACTTTCTACCCCAGGCATTGAGGGCATAGCCCATTAGTTTCTTCGAGTCCTGCGAAACACGGTGTGGAACATTAATGACGGACCCATTATTTATGAATTTAAGGCGTTGTCTCATAAAAACCTATCCAAGAACAAGAATATGCTCATCGCGTCAATCCCATTGACCAGCACTCATCAGAGGACCCGTGCCTCGAGAGGAGTAACTCAAGCGAATGCATTCGCCAGCAAATCTTGAAAGGTACAAATCAAAAGGAAAGAACATTACATCGGAAGGAAACATTATAGGTATGGGCAAAGGCCCCCTTCGTCGTACAATCAATCCGCCATTCTAGTACTACTGCCTTCATCATAAATCTCAAACCTGTCAAGCAGCAATGATACCCTCGCATCCTCGGTTAAGTGAATGAGAGCCGAGTCACCTTCCGGTAATAACATGCTGCACCCTCAGCACACAAGCGGCAGTCTCCAAATATTTCCATACTGATAGCGGCAGCCAACAGAAGCTCAAAGCATACAATTAATGTTCGTCCCTGATCACATATCCAGCAGCAGCTTGCCCGAAGGAGCCAAGGCTCCATCAATGTCAAAGGAAAACAAAGTAAGATTACACAGCCCTGAAAATCCCTGGTTTAATATAAGCACATTCTTTACATATTGGTAGGGCGATAAATACCTAATAAATTTTGGCAAAAACTCGATCCACAGGGCAGTTTCAAACTTTTGCAGCTTTGAGTGAAGTTTATAAGGGATGGCCGCACTTGCAGTTCGATCATCAGTGTATTTTGTTACAGTTACATGGGACAAAGGGATCTCACAAGTGACAGGACTTACTTTGCAACAGAATCTAGTCATCTGAGTGAAAACTCCGAGCATACGCATCCACATAATAGGCTCCTTGAAAGAGGAACGGTACAAAGCCAGGAAGCACATCGCATTTGACTTCTCAATCATCATCTGCCCCAAGTTTCTGTCTTTTCCATTTGTATGCTGCTTCCATTATCTTCAGATTAGGTGCCATAGCTACTTCATCAGGGAAAATGTAATCAATGTACTCCTCAAACCTGCACCAGAATCCCCTTTCTATCAGCTCAAATTCAAACATCACAAGTAGAAGAAACCAACAGATCTTCAATGTAGTAAAGATGGTGGGATAAGCATACCCAGCAGGAGTTCCATCTTCAGATGATATAGGTCTTCTCTTCTTTACCTTCCTCGGCAATTTCTTTTGCACTAAACTAACATCTCCAAGACTTCCAAAACTACTTTCCGTATTCAACCAATCTTCCAAAAGCATTGCCCTTTCCTCCTTCAACTCAGGGGCACTTGTTCTGAAGTAATCAAATGCCCTTTCAAAAACACCTGTTGGAATAATCATGAAAAATTAAGCTACCTCCATTCCACAAGATGTTGAACATATCCAGTTAAAAACTTAAGTCGTCCACATCTGACTACAAGCAAAGCAAAATCGAATTCCAAATTACCTCGGGATCTTTCGATCCGCTTCCTTTGTCGCTCTTCATTGTGTATATCATTCTTCTCCGAAACCTCACCGTCTGTCCCATCATCTTCCCCACCAGCTGAAGCCTCAAACTTGGCATAACTAATCCATACTTTCAAGTGCTTTGTTCGATCAAGTAGCCTCTCATAGAGCTGCCTTGTTCGCTCATATTCTCCCTCTGATATCTCAAAGTCAATATATGCCTGTGATGCCAGGAAAATGATAATGATGCTAAACTGCATATCACGGAAAAGCTAAAATATCCATATACAACAGAAAGGGAATTGAACTTCCCTATATAACAAATAGCCATTACTAAAGCTTATCAACAACTGCACCTTATTTTAGGGCAAAACATCTATCTTATGTAAAAATGTTCTTTCAACGATGTGCTCTCTTGCAGCATAAAGAGACGAGCAATCTTATCTCAAGTACAAGCATAAATCATATGTTGGTCTGAAGAAAAAGAATATTATAAAACCAAATACATGTGAGAGGTCATTTGTTAACAAAATCTTTTGAGTTCGGGCAGAGTGGTCTTATAGTGGTTGATTTTGCTGAATCGGTTACACATTTCAGAACACAAGCAAACAAGATAATAATTGGCGACCAAAAGCTATCTTTTCTAATATAATAACCAAAAAAGGAACTGAATATAAGGAGTAATGCACATTACTTATTTCATCAATTAATAATCTAAAGTTATATGCACTTTGAATACCAAAAAAACCCAACATTTGGTTGCAAGAACCCAAGAACTTCTAATGTTTAGATTGTTAAAAAGTATCTATGAATTGTAACAACTGAACAGAGATCCATAAAAAGCAAGCATACTCTGGCTTTGTCATTATGATATATGTATGATCTGATCAATTCAGTAGGTTTAGAATAAGTTGGAATTGCTTGGCCATTCAGGTGTAACAACAAATGTTTAGTTCTGTAATACTTGGAGAAACTGTCATGCTGATATTAGTCCTAATTTGGGAATTACTTGTGGTCGTAGTCCCAAATGGCAACACTGGCATAATTGCCTAGAGACCAAAAAATGCTTATGATCAATTTGGTAGGTTTAGGTTAGGATTGATCTAGTTGAGTCCTGGATACTGTTATCATGACTTTGTATTTATGTAATACTTCTAAACAAACGTTCATACTTCTTTTCAGTACTAACTAGTGGATTTGGATACAGTCACAAATGAGAAAAAATAGAGGCTGGATGAAGCCATTGAAAGATCTGTGCATATCTGCTAGCCAGGAGAGCCACAAAGCAAATAAAAATCTCAGAAAGATGCAGTCCTGCACTTTTAAATATATATTTGTTTTTATCCTGAATGGCTCAAATCCTAACCACGATGAGGGCATTAATCGAGGATTTCAACTTGAAGATATAAATCAAATAATTTCTTGAACTCTCAAGCAAAGGGGCAAGATAATGTGAGGAAAATTTAAAATTCTACTGGTGACTCAATCTGAAGAGTGAGGACTTGATTTCCTAGGTACCGTAGATTCTTCAGGTGTTATAATGGTTCTAAAGGGTTCATCTACAAAGGTAATTCATGACTTCCCTTCTTTAGCTAGGGATTCTGGATTGCAAGATTCTCTAATATCTGGCAAAATGAAAGATACAAAATACTTGGAAAAAAAAAAGAATATGATACAAAGTATCTTGTGAGTGATTTAAAAAGGCACTCGGGCGCTCGCTTAGGCACTCGGGCGAGGCGAGGCGATGCCCGAGCACCTCGCTTGACTTCCAGGCGGCGCGCTTCAAAGAGGCGTCGCCTGGGCGCTAGCCCGAGCCCAAGCGTCGGGAGCTTGAAAGCGCCAGAAGAAACCGGCGACCAACCAAAATTTTAGGTCTGATTCGGTCTCTGGTGATTTAGTTGGTTCGATTGAACCAACTAAATCACCAATAACAGCCTAACCCTCGCGACTTCCCCACCCTAACCGTCGCGATTGGCCTCTCGCCGCTGCTTCGTTGCTCCAGCCGTCGCGCCCCGCTGTCACTCGTAGCTCCCGCGCCGTTGTCGCGCCGGTCACCTACTAAATCGGCAGGCTCGGTCTTCCTTCTCACTCGACAGTTTCCTTCTGCTTCGACACTCGACAGTATACTGTATACTGTTAACAGTATATTAACAGTATACTGTTAACAGAATTTTTTATTTATTAAATTAATAATATATTATTTTGATTTTAATACTGTTAATTTTTATTTATTTGAAATTATTGTTAGGTTTTAGAATAAATAGCAAGTGTTCAAAGCAACTCAATTGATTCTACGATAACATAAAAAAAAAATCCTGTATGGAAGTATAATTATTTAAAGGATCCGAAAGATCCTAATGCAGTGACCTGTATGTTCTGCGACAAGACTACTAAATGTGGTATTTTTCGTGCAAAACAATATCTAGTAGGAAATTTCAAGAATACAACAGCTTGCAAAAGGTATCCATCTGAGGTTAAAGAAGAGTTGTTGAGTTATATGAATGAAAAGAAGATACAAAAGAATGAATCTTACGGGAATTTACCAAAAGATGTTGAGCATCTCAGGGACGAAGAAGAATATTATTCTATGAGTATTAACCCAAGTGGGAAAAAAGTATATGACAAAAAAGGAAAAGAAGTTATGAGTACTAAGAAGACTAAAAAAGGACCGCTGGATCTGTATATGTTTCAAGGATCACAGAAGCAACAAGGGCAAGCGAGAGGCTCAAAATTTAGACAAACAAATATAAGTGATGCTTGTGATAAAGAAATAAGAGGAAAAACAATTCAGCACATTGCTCGCTTCTTCTATCAGGCTGGTCTTCTTCTTAGTACTACTCATTTAGACAGTTTTGAGGAAATGATTGAAGCTATTGGAAGATATGATGCGGGATTAAAACCTCCAAGTTATTATGAGATGCGAGTTCCATTATTGTAAAAAGAGTTGAAGTATATAAATGACTTACTAAAGAATCATGGACAACACATGGTTGCTCTATTATATCATATGCTTGGACTGATAGGAGACGTAGAAGTATAATTAATTTTATGGTTAATTGTTCTTTAGGGACTATGTTTGTGAAATCAATAGATGCTTCATCTTTTGCAAAATCTAGAGATAAGATATATGATTTACTTAATAAGTTTGTGGAAGAAATTGGAAAACAAAATATCGTTCAAGTCATAACCGCCAATGGAAGCAACTATGTATTAGCTGATAATATTCATCTTTTGAATTTTTTAAATTTTTAATTATTTTATTTTCAATTAAGTGTATTAATTGTATGTCTTATCATTTTTGTTATCCTTTGTCTCAGGTACATTACTTGAAACAAAAAGACAACACTTATATTGGACTCCATGTGCGGCATATTGTATTGATTTAATGTTGGAGGATATTGAAAAGATCTCAAACATCAAGAAAACTTTAGAAAGGACAATTTTTATTGTTGGATTTTTTTGTAATCATATTGGGGCTTTGAATATGATGAGAGAATTCACAAGCAACAAAGAATTAGTGAGATATGGTGTCGCCCGATTTGCTACTTCATTCTTGACATGACAGAGTGTACATCGTCAAAAACATAATATAAGAAATATGTTTACTTCTAAGAAATGGGTGACAAGCAAATGGGCAAAAGAAACAAAAGGCAAGAGGGCTACTGATATCATCTTAATGCCATCCTTTTGGAATCATATGGTTTATATATTAAAGGTAATGGGCCCTCTTGTTCGAGTCCTTCGATTGGTGGATAATAAAAATAAGTCTACAATGGGATATATTTATGAGGCTATGGCTAGAGCAAAGGAGACTATTAAAAGATCTTTTAATAAAAATAAAAAAATATGAGAATTTTTACAATCATTGACGAAAGATGGAATTGTCAACTTCATCGTCCCTTAAATGCAGCAAGATATTATTTGAACCCTGAATTCTTTTATACGATTAAATCTGTTGGGTTTGATGCAGAAGTTTTGGATGGGTTATATCAGTGCGTTACAAGATTAATTTCAAGCCTTGAGGTGCAAGATAAGATTATTCGTGAATTATCTCTGTATAAAAATGCCGAAGGTCTTTTTAGAATTCCAATGGCAGTTCAAACCAGAACAACTAAGTCTCCAGGTATTAATAATTTGAGATAATTAATTTCATCGATAGTATGTTATTAAGTTATTGCTAATAATAATATAAATTTTGCAACTAAATGGTGGTGTCTATTTGAAAATTCTATCCCGAACTTACAGTAATTTGCTATCAAAGTACTTAGTTTGACATGTAGTGTTTCGGGTTGTGAGCGAAACTAGAGTGTCTTTGAGCATGTAAGAATCAATAAATATTTTTGTTTTAATTAATTAATTAATTTAGATAAATATATTAATATATTTTTAAATTATATGACATGACACATTCACTCAAAGAGAAGGAACCGGTTGGAACATCAGCGATTACATGATCTTGTTTACATAAAGTATAATGAAGCTTTGAAGGCTCATCATAATTTACAAAATACAATTGATCCATTCTCATTACAAGATATTGATGATTCAAATGAGTGATTGGTGGGAAAAATGGGTGCCAACTTGCAAGATGCCGAAGACGAGCTTGTATTTGAAGATCATAGATTGACATGGGAAGATATGGTAAGAGCTTCAGGTGCTAGAGAATTACAAATATACAAGACAGATGACAAAGAGAAAAATGAGTGCAAAAGCATCAAGTTCGGCTCCTGCTATTGTTGAAGATATTGAGAATTAAACATATTTTGATGAAGATGAAGAGGATGAATTCGATGAAGATGATTTATATGAAAATGACGATAATATTGATTATGATGAATGACTTTGATGTAAAATTTTATTGTTTTGGTTTTTGGAACCTTTTAGTAACGTGACATTGTGAGTTTGTATCTTAGATTTTCTTCATTTAATAGTATATTTTTATTTAAATAATTATTTTTTAAATTATATTTATATATTTTTATATTTTAGCGCATTTCGCTTGGGCGAGCGCCTAGCGCCTTAGGCGATTTTAGACCTTGGCGCCTAGTGCTTTTTAAATCACTGAGTACTGACACATGAAAAGACGAATTTGGGATAAATGACCAAAGGATCCATAATCCATTACCCATAGCTGCTAAAGAAAAAAATAATAATGCAATTATAAAAGCTTAGGGAGAAAAACTCTTTAACTACAGGATTTCTTTATATTTGTTCCGAAGCAATGATTTAAAGAACACTGGACGCCAAAAGGCACCAATGTTCCAAAATGCCCGAGGCGCTAGGCGCTAGGTGCTCGTCCGAACGAAGCAAGGCATTAAAATATAAAAAAATATATAATATAATTAATAAATATAATTATTTAAATAAATAAAGATTAGTAGTATTAAAATCAAAATAATATTATTAATCTAATAAATAAAAAATACTGTTAACAATATATGTTAGTATACAGTAACAGTATACTGTTAACAGGATATTGTTAGTATATTATTAACAGTATATTGAGTCGAGTGTGAGAAGAGAAAAGATCGAGGCTACTAAGCGAGAGCAAAGAATAACAATGGCAATGGCAATGGCGTAAAGCGATGATGGTAGCAAAGAAGAATGAAGCGAAGCGGGGGGAAGCAGAGACAAGCAACGACAGCAGAAAGAAAATATTAGCGAAGGGAGTCAAGTTAAGGTTGGGGAAGTCGCAAGGGACAACAAAGAGAGGTTAATATTGGTGCTTTAGTTGATTCGATTGAACCAACTAATACAGATGCGACCGAACCAAACGTAACACGCTGGTTCAGTTGTCTGGTTTAACCTAGGTGCTCGCCTAAAGAGCTCGACGCCTGGGCTCGAGCGAGAGCCTAGGCGGTGCTGCCTCTTTGAAGCGCACCACCTGGATACTAAACAAGGCGCTCGAGCCTCGCTCGAGCGCCTTTTGAAATCACTGTTCCGAGGTCTGAATTATGAGGATGCAGGTATACTGGATAATGAGGAAGTTAATAAGAAAACAATGGACAACATGTTCTATAACTATAAAATGTAGATGACTCCTTTTCGAGCTATGCAAAGGCATGTCTGCACAAGATAAAATTTTTATGGTGTAGTGACAATGTAATGCTTGATTCAAAATTTTTTATCTCTAATTATAGAGAAGGATGTGAAACAAACTAAACTAAAATGGGGATTTGGTTCTTAGAAGGCCTTCAAGTTTTAAAAACCATGGACACATGGTGAAGTTATGTGAAAAGAGGGGATAAAAAGGTCTGTACTATTTGGATAAGATTTCCTTGTCTAAGATTACGATGTGGACAAAATGTACTATGATTGCCCATCAAATTTGTATCCCTGCATTTATAGATATCTCATATCTGTACAGCAGAATAAATAACTATTGTTGCACAAATATAAGAAAGACATGGGTATGCCGGATTGGTCGATAAGGTGAACCACAAGTGTTATCCAATAAATTACAGGTTATTTGAAAAAAAAAGCTGATCAGTGAAGCTGGTAGGAAATCTATGCAATAGTGGTGTATGGGTCAAGATAGAAAGAGAGTTGTATTGCCTAAGGCTAGATGCCCCATTTGTGATAACAAGCATTCATGTAATAGAATTTTCTTTTGGACAATATAAAGTAATATTATCGGTTATCCTATAAGTGAACAAGATAAATTTTATTCTAAGCTTTTCCACAAGCCTCTTTCCAATAAATTACAGGTTATTTGAAGAAAGGCTGATCGGTGAAGCTGGTAGGAAATCTATGCATTGGTGGTGTATGGTTCAAGATGGAAAGAGAGCTGTATTGCCTAAGACCAGATGCCCCATTTGTAATCACAAGCATTCATGTAATAAAATCTTCTTTCAGACAAGATAAAGTAAATATTATCGGTTATCCTATAAGTGAACAAGATTAATTTTAATCTATGTTTTCCACAAGCCTCTTTCTTGCACGGAAACAGAGTCCTTCAAAGAAAATCATGCCATGCTGCTTGCCAACACACCACTACCAGAAAACAAAATTAGAAAGCAGCATTACGTATACAAGGGTATACATAGAATCACCAAGTCCATGTATGGCATCTTGGTATTAACAAAAAACACAATGATAAGATGGAAATGCTTGCAACCCAAAACAGCAAACAAAGAGCAACTTGGCAGCAGAGAATAGAACAGTCAATGAGGGTTGAAATGTCAATATCAAACTAGGACTACGCATAGCTTGAAATGAAGGTTTTTGCAGTAGTTGACCACATGCACCTTCTATTAGTCACAAGATTTAACTTCTTTAAGACAAGACAAACTAATAGCATCCTGCATATGAGCAAAACAAAAGTCACCTATCTTTCTTTGCCTAAGGTTCATTTCATTATCTTTAGATATTTTTTTAAAAAAATGATGGCATCCTGCCATTAAAATCACCAAGTACTTGTTTCCGATCTTATGTCACAAGATCCTTTAGTTTTAAGCCCTTTCCATGTGCTTTGCAATAAAACTATACTTGGTGTATTTAAAGAAATCATATAAATGAAAAGAAACAGTTTAGATTACATACCTTCCAGAGCAGCTCTGGCATGTCCAGTGCAGGTTGAGCAATTGCAAGCTCAAATAATGCTCGAGCACGCTCTGTTTCACTCAATGACCTTTCCAACTCAGCATATTTACACCAAGCATAGCAGTTTGCAGGAGCCCACTCAAGATACTTTTGATACAAAGTTCTGCAACGAGTTATGTTTCCTAGTTGCAGTTCAATCTCAATATACTTCTTAAATATCTGTTGTGATACAAAAGAACATTAGGCAAAGTTCCACTTGATTACAAAAAGAAAACTTCTGAAGCATCTTCATTTCTACAGATAATATCATAATGAGGGTTAGCAAGTATGACATACCTTATCCTTTGGAGCCATTCCAATAGCATTGCCCAAAATTTTCCGTGAACCCTTTAGATTCATTTGCCTTATCTCAAATTGGGCTGCCATGAGCCATATTTTGGCAAATGAAAACTTCTTGTGAGGTATCAATTTAAGGCATTCCCTGGACCAATTGCAAAGATACATTAAGATAATTTCTATGGATAGCATGAAATATTGACAAGAGTATTACGTGTTTTTGTTTTGTACATATAATGAACTTAGTGGCTGCAAGAAAACACAATGAGTTAAGTATCAATTAAATTAACAAGTTCAAAGAAAAAAAAAATAAAAAGATCTCATGCAAGTCCAAAAATGGGTAAAAGGGAAAAAGCAACAATAGAGTTGTAATCAAGAACTGCCTGATGACTTCCTTAGGAAATTGATTCTAAAGAGAAAATCAGAGGGAATAAGCTCAAGACCATGTTTAAGCTTAAGAAACTTCCATTTATGAGATTCATATGAGTGTGTATATTGAACAAGAAAAAGAAATGGAGCCACAACACAAACAAAAAAGAGAGAGTATTAATGACAAAACTAAAGCAGATGATGTGCATTAATAATTAGTTGTGAAGCTCCTAAGCCTCATAATAAGCATAACAGTGATACAACATCGTGTCCTCCTAAATGATATAAGAATCTTTTTCTCATGGATAAGTCAGAAAAATAGATACATAACTCACACAGATCAGAACTATATATTTTTACAACACTGTCCTTGAGCTGAATTGCAATAACCACTGCCTCATTTAGGCCCACATACACTTTGGCAACTACATCTGATTCATTATTCTTTTCATATTTAATTCTTTTCATATTTAAAGAAGAAACACAACTTTCTTGAAGATATTGATGATTACCTGTAAACCTCTCTTGTTCTGTCCATGTCTTGGGCATCAAGTTCTTCATACAATGCATAGTTTATCCTATAACACAAAACAAAACAATAGATCAAAGAAGAAATTGACAAGGAAAACTACCAAAACAAAAAGGGACAAGAAAAGCCAAAATTTTGGGAAACTCTTAGTAAATAAGGGCCCATAATACAACAGTCAATTGGATAAGAAGGCATACCACAAGTAGATGTATCTTTGCCAGTAACGCTTCTCCTCTGCTGGAGGCACATTGGCGATTGCTCTCTCATACACCTCCCTCACCATATCCTTGTTCCCAACACTCTCCTCCAGCCTTATGTAATCGAACCAGCAGTCATAATTCAAAGGGTTCTTTCTCACCTCCTCCTCATACTGGAACCTCCTCTTGCTGACAATGGCATCCTCAATCCCCTTCCGGTCACCGTACTGCTTCTCAAATGCGACATACTTCCTGTAGAGCTCCTCCGCCCTCCCTTTGGGCACGTGGTCAAGGGCAAAGCGGTAGATGCATCGGGCTCGCTCAGTCTCCTTGCACCACTCCTCGAACTCGGCAAAGGCAACGAACAGCTGCTCAGCGTCCTCATCATCGGAGAGGAGGTCGACAGCACGCTCATAAGTGGCACGGGCACGGGAGATCTCACCGCGCTTGGCCTCGAACTTGGCATACTTGATGAAAGAGGAGGGGCGGGGGTGGTCGGCGACAAATCGTTCGTAGATGGCACGTGCCCGGTCGACCTCATTGTACCGCAGCTCGAACTTGATGTAGGAGAGCCAGCCCTGGGTGTCGGGGTGCCAGTCCATCCAGCGCTCGAATATCTGGCGGGCGCCGGCGACGTTGCCGAGCATCTCTTCCATGTGGATGTACTTGTACCATAGCTGGTCGACGCGGGGGAGGAGCGCAACGGCGCGGTCCCAGACGTTGCGAGCATGGTTGACGAAGCGGTGGCGCATCTCGAGCTCCGCATACTTGAGCCACAGGGTGGGGTTGCGGTAGTCGACCTCAAGGACGCGCTCCCAGACGGAGCGGGCGCGGGCGAAGTCGCCCTGGGACTCCTCCCAGGAGGCGTACTTGACCCATGCACCAGCGTTCCAGCGGGCGCGGCGGATAAGGTCCTCGAACTCCTTGCGCTTGCGGAGGCGATAGTCGGCGAGCTCGTGCACGTCGGTGATCTTCTGCTTGGGAGGGCGGATCTCGGGCTCCTGCCGCTCCCGGGCCTCCCGCAGGATCTGCTCGGCGGTGATCTGGATGGTCGCCGGGGTCTTGTTCTTCACGCGGGTCGGCCGCGGCAGCTTCACCTCCGTGTCCCGCTTCGTCAGGAACCCCAGATTCGGGTCCGACGCCATGTCGAAGAACCTTGCGCTGCAACTATGGGAATACGGTTTCGGAAAACAAGAGGCGGACAAGGAGGAAGGCGAAATAGAAAGGATCAAGAATTAGGGTTTGGGGTGATAGAGTTGGGGGGAGGGCACAGGAAGACCCTCGACACAATGGAGGAGGCTGTGGCGGTAAATTGGACATTGATATTATGAGAATTACCGATATTTACCACACACACCCTCATTATTCCTAAATATTACTAAACTATTGGGCCTTGAGAACGAAGAGACAAGCCCATGAAGGGTGTTGTGATTGGATTCCCATCAAGATAATTCGATGATTGTTTGTAATCGAAATCATATAAATATATAAAGAGTATTAAATTAGCAGTGTTTGCCAATCGAACTTTTATCTTAACATTGGACTCGCTCGAAGTTGGGAAGAAAAGAACCGTTTTGTGTTAATTGCCTTATAATTAGCCTACAGGTGCTGATAATAAGTCATTTAAATAAAAAATATTTTGTTTTTAAAAAAATAAATAATTAAAAAGAGAGTTTTCTTTCGATCAAAAATGAATTGGTAAATAATCATGAATGGGCAAATCTCAAGTGAATCACCATCAATCGTTATCAATATTAATGACATATGATAATGTCGTAACGATCGTAAATATATATCTATTAAAAAAAATGATGAGGGTTGGTTTATATTTTATATTCACTTTTCCTATCAGGCTCATATATATCTTAGTCAGGTTATTATTTAAAAATATTTTTAATTAATTTTGATGGCAAAAAATATGATAACTTTTTTTTAAAAAAAACCCTGATTTTATTTTATTTTATTTGCCAATAACGACTTCTATTTTAAGTTTTTCCTCCCTCCTTTTTCAAACTCATATGGGACCAATACAAGCTTTATTTATAAATCAATTCATTCAATGGAACCAACTTATTCAATTGAATCGGTTTAACCTACCCAAAATGTCCCAAATCAATAATGACTAATAAACCAAAAATACTAATATTTATATTTATATTTATAAAAATAAAAACAAAAATTAATTTTAAAATCATAAGTATAAATGTTATAACACGATAAAATTATCAAAAAAATGATGACACAATTTCTAGTTTTAAAGGATTAAAATAAATTAATAAAAATATATTTGTAAAGATTTAAAATAGAAAATAATCAGTTAGACCCTTGTAAATCAAATAGAAAACATGATAAGTGAGTTACACTATTTTTGAAGATCATTTTAAAAAATAGTATAACTTAGATCTCCAAAAGTTTCTTTTCTAGAAACTTCACAAAACATACTCTAATAATGTTCAAGTACCTTTCGGCACAGAATGTTTGTAAATTCATCATAGATGGTGCAAAATTTAAAAAGAACTTAATTTCAAGCTTTTAAAGGATGAAATAAATTAAACATTTATTTTAGACGCTTGAAAATAGAAACAATGGTCATTTAAGTCATTGTAAATTATTTACAATATCTTTTAAAAATTGAAGAATTTTAAAAAGTATAATATGTGTTACGCTTTTTTTTTTGAATAGAATAAAAAAATAGTGTAACTCCATTCAAAAATAGTATCATTCAGGTTTTAAAAAAAATTATTTCCTCAAAGTTTCATAAAGTGTTCTCTAGTTATATTCTAGTGGTTTTTGTCCTAAAGTGGTTATAAATGCTCCTTAAATTGGATAAAATTATAAAATTTGGATAAAATAAAAAATATTTTAAAATATCAAACATAGAAAGAAAAAAAAAGATTGCTTAGGTCTTTGCAAATCATTTACAATATTTCCTATAAATTTAAAAATTCTTGAAAAAATGTAATGTGAGTTAACATAGACAATGTAACCCATTTAAAAATAATGTAACTCAGGTCTCTGAAAATTTTTATATCCTAGAAATTTTAAAAAGTTTATAAGTAATATTCAAGATATTTTTATACCAAAGGAGTTTTAAATTCACCTTAAATTGGGTAAAGTTTAAAAATAAAATAATTTCACATTTTGACACTTTAAGGGTTGAAATAAAAAAAAATACTTATAAAAAAATAAAAAATAAAAATGGTCATTTATGCCTCTAAATTTTTTAGATTTCTAAAAAGTTAATATATATATATATATATATGGTGGGTTTTTTTAGAAAATATTCATATTTTAAATATTTTTCATCAGTATCCCCATTTTTGTTTTTTTTCTAAACAATATGCCTAATTTAAAAAACCCAAAATGCCCCTCAACGACTCTTCTCGCCAAAATTTTCTCACCTTTTTTTAAACTAGTTTTAAACTATTATTATATTTTTACTTGGCTCATTTATAGTGTTTATAGTATTTTTGTTGAGGTACTGAAAACATTGTAAATGCTATTGAAAATATTATAATTGTAATACACTTCAATTTTGAATTATTTATTATATGATTTGTTATTAATTTAATATAATAATTTATTTAATATTTTTTATATTAAGTAATTTTATATTAGAGGATTAATGTTAAGGATCTAATTGGATATGATTTGTGAAAGTTATTATGTTAAGTTAGTGGAGGAGAAAAAAAAAGAAAGAGAGAGAGAGAGAGAGAGAGAGAGAGAGAGAGAGAGAGAGAGAGAGAGAGAGTGGAGTACATGTGTCACTAACTAAATAAAAGAGTATGCGACCAATGCTTGCTACATTGTAGGCACCTAAACGTCTTTGTTGTTTGCTTATCACATTATAATATTTTGTGTTACCTAAACGCTTATAATTAGAGAGCAAAAGTAACAAAAATATTACTAAGTTAAAACCATATTGCCCTCTACCTAATGAAGGGAAGAATTAAAGGAGGAGGAGAAGTCTTCTTGCCTTGAGGATTTTGGACTAGTTCAACATATTTGGAAATTAATTTTTATTAAGACAAGTGTTTATCTCATTCTATAATACTTTTTATCTTTGATTCCTCATTGTCTACGAATAATTTGTAAAACTTTACCTCTTTCTGATAGCATCAACCTCAATTGACTTATAAACTTGTAATATTAAAATTTTAAGAATTCTTGACCTATATATATATATATATATATATTCAATTATAATATTCCATACAAAGCTTAAAATTGAGTAAACTCTCTTATGTTGGAAACTAGACTCTTATTTTAAAAAATTAAATAAACTCCATACAAAGCTTAAAATTGAGTAAACTCCTTTTGTCACTGCCTTATTTTAAGAAAAAAAATTTTAAGCACAATTGCTTATCCAAACATCTTATGCAACTTACCTTATACTTTTTGCCAAAACAGATTGGTTTTCAATTTACCAATTCTTGCTTTTACCTTTTAGAACTTAATTTCAGCTAAGATTCCTCTTTTAACGAGACTCATGTTGCTAATTAAACTTTTATCAGTTATTGATCTTAACTATAATTGAATGAATTATGTATATGTTGAAGTTACTTTTAATACTGTTTCATCCATTTATATGTATATTTTTGTTATTTCACATATACTTCCGGTATATTTTTGTTTTCTTGATTATAATTTTTATTTTATACTCTAGTATTTGTGAAATATTATGGATATTTTGTTAGAAATAAATAGGAGATTGTGTTATCTTGCGGAGCCATGATGAGCTTTCGACTAATGGACACCAAAAAAATTGGAAGGTATTGTGCTATGTTATGATCTCATTATACATTCTATGTTTCTGTGATATGATTACAAATAATATACTTATATATTATTATATACTCCTTTGATATTAATGAATTGAATGAAATATCATATATACCTCTTGAACTTAATGAATTGCAGTTGCCACTAAGAGGTAAAAATGTCGATTTGCGATTTCGAAAAACCATTTTGTACGATGAAAACTTTCAATGATTAAGTCCGTATCGAAAATACTTTAACTTGAGAGTGATTATAAGAATTTAATAAGGGCAGTGAGCAAGTAAAGTGGTTTACAGCAAGAGTAAATAAATAAACAAAGTAAGATGTGTAAATCGATTTATAGTGGTTCGGTCATTCGACCTACGTCCTATCATGAACTTAGTTGGTTTTGCTTAAGTCGTACGGTACCCTTGCGTGTTCGTACGCAAATGTCAGCCTCCCCAAAACCTCCTACAATCCCTTAGGACCTGCAAACGAGAAGATGGGATAGATAAAGCGCTTCACACGGGATCTACAAGCAACCCTTTCAGCAAACACTTTATAGCTAATGTAAATTCCAACCATGGATATCACAAGCTCAGAACGGTTACACAATAAAGGTATAAAATTGATTTACTATAGACCGAATCTGTTACAAGTGTTCATATGACATATACTTTATGTACAAGCCTACACGGTCACCAAACTCACTCAAATGGGGTTGTTAAGTCTTTGACCAACCCTTTATATACTTGGCAACTCATGAAGAATCCGAAAAGATACGAATATTTATAAGCATTATATTTGACAAGCATTCTAAAATTTGTCTGTGACATTCTCCCCTACTTATTCCTTTGATGTCCTCGTCGAAGCCTTTGTTGACGCTGCAACTCCTTGCCTCTATTGGATCTTCAATCTTCTGCTCCTGCTGCGATGCCCCCCTCGGCTCCCAATTGCCTCCGCTGTTATTGTTATTGAGTCGTCGAACTTTAATCTATCACGCTGCTTCAACTCACCAATGACTTTGACTCTGGTGTGGGGTCAACAGAGTTATGTTGTTCCTTGTTTGTTCTTGCATATTGCTTAGGTGAAGGAAAAGGCCATCCTTGATATTCGTTAGTCTTTAAATACTTCTTATCGCTTGAACTGGTTGGATGCTTATTGGAGTTTTAATGAGCATCGCCTTACCAACTTTGAAGTTTTTAAGTCATTCCTTTGCAAAATTTGCCTATCGAATCTTTGTCCACTTAGTCGTCTTGTCCAAGTAGGTTCGCATCATTTCTGCATTCGATTGGCATTCAGTTATAAAATGAAACGGACAATCTACTCTCAATAGCTCTGATCACCATTGGTGAGGACTTGACAACCGTTATCTTTCATTAGGTTCCTTCGAATGGTCTTCGATACTATGCAAAGCTCCTTTACTGGATAAATAAGAGAACTAGGGTACTCGGTTTCGCCCATTCTTTTGAAAGTTAAGAAGGCAAAGGTTAACTTCTCTCGCCTCCTTGAGGTTGTACTCCATGCATCGAGCTGGTTACTAGACTTCACTTGCTCTTAGCTCACACTTTCGAAGCACTTGAAGTGTTTGCAATCATTGCGTTGAGTCAGCTATTGTGATTCACCTTCCCAATGCCATTGAACTTCTGGAATGCAAGAAGTTATCACTCCAACTTAGAGTAAGTCTCCGATAGATTTGGTCGCCTTTGGAATAATATCGCCTTCTCCATAATTTTTGTCGCCTGCTCCTCTAAGTAGCAAAGGTACAACACCACGTACTGCCTGCTTCGTTCATTGGTCATGCACTCTTGCATCGACCCAAAGTCCTTCACTTATGGCTATCTTGATGAGAAGTCTATTGACATCGGTCTTACGAAGCTCCCTGGCCTTTGCCCTTCTACCTTGTCTTAGTACTTAGAGTTTGCCTCTGCATTCTCCTCCTCCTCGGCCCATCTCACGACCAAGCGTTCTCCCTCCATGAGAGCAAGGGATCGATGACTTCACGGAAGTCCCACCTCTACGGTACCATGGCACTACCATGCCTATGGCCCTATTGTCTGTTGTCTCGCATCTCCATCCTTTCTTCGTGATCGATAGATTCTCCTCTGCGGTACTACAACACTCCTCTGAGTCCACCTTCATTCTAACCGATGCTTGATTTTGGATAGCTAAGTCCCTTTAGACTCATCATTGCTTCCTCGCCCCTTTTTCGACCACTTACTTCAACACCTCTATGTTCTTTGAGCAGTTTCTCTTAGTCGATGGAAAGACAGACTGTAACTCCCATGCATGGCCTCTGCCATCGTGTTGCAGGGCTTGCACCACTTCTGTTCTCCTTAGCTTCATTGGTCGTAATGTTCACTTACTCGGCCTTGTCCTCTGACTTGCCGAGCTCCCTTAAGCGAATATAAGCTCTAAAGTAGTCCAACTCTTTAGCCGCTCCGATCATACCTCTACATGATCCAGTCCCCCTCGTGGGACTCACTGATACTTACACCTGAACTTCTCCTTTGATGGTGTACAGCCCCCATAAGTTGGTGCCCAAGGCTTTCATTCAATGCAACATTCGATGTACGCACGGAAGACCCGCCTCTAAGGTACCATAACATTCCCTCTTTTAATCCATAGCTCTTTCTTACTGTCGTGTTGTTCACCGAAGTGGAGCTCCCAATAGCACTCCTGATCTTATCTCTTCCAAGATAAGTCTTGTGTGTGTCACATTGCCTCGAATTATTCCACCACGATCCGTTGCACCATGTTGCCTCTTGGTGATATCTCCTTACATTCTGATCCTTGTGGTATGAATTCGAACTATGATCTTTCCATGTGTGGCCTTCACCAACACATCGCAGGGCCTTTGTCATCTTCGATTTTGTTCGCTCCTTTGGCAATCGACCTTCGTCCACCCGCTCTCGGGTCACACCCAGATGAGGCATAGCTCTAGGACAGTCCGTCGCCTAGCAGCTCCTCTGAAGTCCCTTGACTTCGCTGAAATATGTACACTATTGTTTGGATCCTGGGCCTCTACCCCTACTAACATAATCTTCGTTGCGCACCACTTTCCTCATGGCAACTCGACTAGCAACACTATGGTATATTCTTCAAGAGTGCCCGTCTTTGCGTCCTCTTGCCCTGTGCCAATGCCTCATGAAACCAACTTTTCCTCTGCAAGTTATGTCGCCTTAGTTCTTCCGTCAAATATTTCATTAAGATAAGGTGCATGTGCCCCAAAGCTCTCTCCGTCCTTGGCACCATACAAGATGAGTATGCTCTATCAGAATAAGGAACCGATGGAACAACATGATCCTGTTCCAGCCTCTATAAGAGTCCATGTCCTTGATCTCTGTCTAAGGAAAGCTCCAAGCCTCCACTCTATGTTCTATCTTCTATGCCAACTCTCTTCATGCAGCTTGGGTACATAACCAAGTTACCCTCAAGTTGCTCAACTTCTCGATTTGCATTGAGTTAATAGTGGCCCTCACACCTACCATTCCACGGGTCCACCTTGTGTTGAGTTCGATCTTCGTATCAGCTCCAAATGTGTCTTCACTTTGTATTACCTTGGGTTGCTCCCCCACTTGATCTTGCTATGCGTCCACCAACACATTGCCTCTTGCGAGATCATGCGACGACTCCTCGCTGCTTGCTCGGTACGTTGAGCTTTGTCTTGAGATACTTCTCCTCAACATATACAGTCCGTTGTACATGATTCTCCATCTAAAGAACCGAGACTTATCCCTTCTAGATATCTACCCTGTTGGAGCAACTTCTCTCTTCGTATCCTTCCCTTTAGAGGTTTCAAAGACTACCATCCCCTTGGACTACTTCGCTTTGTTGAACAAACTATGCACTATTTTGTCTTCGTAAATACACATACTAGATTGTGACTCTTCGCCAATACAACTCCCACTGCACCCCTCTGGGTCTAACAACATACTGAACCTTCTGCATACTTTAGCCTCTTACAAACGTATCCTTCTCATGTCGAAGAGAAAGTTTTAATGCTCCATGGTGCCGACCTTCAGCCGCCTTGGGATGGCCACGGACAGTCCGTCGTCCGCATACAAGCCCTTGTATGAGTATCGAACTCCTTGAGTTTGTAAATCCCCTCACCTTTGTGAGCTTTGCACAACTCTTTCGATCGCTGAACAACCCACTCCACCTTGCATGGTCTTATCCTTTACTAAGTGTCTCGCTTACCTCGAGCACCGTCAAGTTTGGTTGCCAACGTCAAGCCACTGCTCGAACTTATCCATCCCAACTTTTGTGCCTTACGTAATTCATATTAGCTTGTTTGTCCTCATGGTGCCTCTTGTACGAAGGGTTGACCATTCCTTTGAATGTCATTTTCGGATGCTCGCTCCTCTGAGTGACTCCTTTCCCTACAATACCATGTCTGTTTTCCCCTCAAATGGTCGCATATGCTAGTTGCCCTCAACGCAACCCTACTAGTTCTCCCACGTTTGCATGCTAAGTGTTTCTATGTGTGCTTGTCTCATTCTGATACCAACTGTCACGTACTTAGCTGGTTTTGCCTAAGTCATACGGCACACTTGCATGTCCGTCCACAAAGGTCAGCCTCCCCGAAACCTCTTACGATCCCTTGGGACTTGCAAAAGAGAAGATGGGATAGGGAAAGCACTTCACACGGGATCCACAAGCAACCCTTTCAACAAACACTTTATAGCCAATGCAAATTCCAACCATGGATATCATAAGCTTAGAATAGTTGCATAACAAAGGTATAAAATTGGTCCACTACAGACCGAATCTGTTACAAGTATTCACATGACACATACTTTATATACAAGCCTACACGGCCACCAAACTCACTAAAATGGGACTGTTAAGCTTTTGGCCAGCCTTTTACATACTTGGCAACTTATGAACAACCCGAAAAGACACGGACATACATAAGCATTATATTTGACAATGTTGAATCTCGGATTTTGATGATGAAACTAATTGAGTGTATTTTGTTGTTTAACTGCGTGTTGAGTTACGCAGGTCTACTATCGATCAGGATTAAACAGTTGACGCTGGAGGACTTAACATTGCGCTAGAGGTGATCACGTCAGGATATTGGATGTCGAGCCGGAGGTTCGGTCGAGTATCGGTAGGAGGCTTCGTACATCGGGCATCGGGCCAAGAAGAGCGTGTTGCGCTAAGGATATCGGGGTTGCGGAGGTCAATCGCCGATTGGGCAACGGACCGCAAGAGAGGACGATGTGCCGAAGGATCGGATGAAGCGCTGACCAATGACGTGCCGGGCAACTGAATGCCAATTCGCATTATAATAACTGTCTAGATCGAAGTAGGGTGTTTGGTGTTTGTTTGTGCAGGAGTAACTACGATAAGGATGAAGACGTAAAGCGAAACAAAGGGCCGAAGTCAAGTGCGATGGATCATTGGGAGTTCGAGTGTTCGATGGATGTAACACCCCTAGTTAGTCCAATAGTCCCACATCGGAAGTGGGTGAGACTAAGATTGACTTTTATGGGCTTGATGAGTGTACTATTAATAACTTCAGCTTAAGCATTTTGGCTAGTGATTGATAGGCCAAAACGAAGTTGATGGGCTAGTTAGCCCATCAGGCTGGGTCATGATATTTGGTATCAGATCTAACCTAGTACTTGGGCATGGTGAGATAGGCTTGAGTAGGAAAGGGCTACCTATGGATGAAGTCAGAGAACTCATCACAGCATGGAGCCACCACTAGGCTATGCCTCACATGCACCATGCTAGGGTCTGATCTGGGCCTTGATAGGAATGTCAAGTCATTTAAGTGGGGGAGATTGTAACACCCCTAGTTAGTCCAATAGTCCCACATCGGAAGTGGGTGGGACTAAGATTGGCTTTTATGGGCCTGATGAGTGTACTACTAATAACTTCAGCTTAAGTATTTTGGCTAGTGGTTGATAGACCAAAATAAAGTTGATACGCTAGTTAGCTCATCAGGTCGGGTTGTGACAATGGAAGTCCGAAGATTCGTTGGGAGTCTTTTCAGGAATCGGCCGAGAGCAGTAGGGAAGAGGTTTTCGGAAGTTCGTCGGAAGTTCACGGAGCTTACCAAGAAAGATCGGAGCTTGCTAAAGAAGCTCAGGGGAACTCGCCAAAATCATCGTGGAGTCCGAGAGCTTGTCGGGAGTCCGCAGGATGGTTTCCGAGGGATCGTCGGAAGACCGGAAGTTAGTTAGCCTAAGCTCGGAAGAAGACTTGGCTTGCGGACTTTGTAATAGCTTAGGAATATCTTTAATTTCATAATTAGCATATTAATTTGGGTTAGGATTAAGTGTTAATCCTTTAACCTAAGTATGGGCCCATTGGGCTTTGTTTGGGACTGGTTTGGGTCGAGTTTTCGGCCCAAACCAGAAGTTAATATGTGCTGGGCGGTGGCACTGCCCAGCAATAGCCGCGTGCTGGGCGATGGCACCGCTCGCCAGCCAAGCACAGCGGTAGCACTGGCTGGGGCGGTAGTCACCGCCCCTATTTGTGTCGGTCTGCCAGATTGACAGGTGGTAGCACTGCCCAGCACCGGAAACTCCAATTTGATTTCAAATTTGGAGCCCAAATTTGAATCTATTTTAGATCTATAAATACCCCTCCTTTCTCAGCTGAAAGGAGGACCCTTGGAGAGTTAGATTTTGAAAATAAGTCTTGGGAAAGTTTTGTTCTTCATTTGCTTAAGTGTTCACCTCATTTCCTTCTCTTTGTGAAAATTTGTAATAGTGTGAACCTCTTGTAAAAGGGTTATAAGAGGGGTATTTGGTCCTTCCCTTACAAAAGGATTTGCTAGTGGAAGTTGGGAGCCTCATCGGAGAAGGCTTCGGAAGTGGATGTAGGTCGAATGACCGAACTACTATAAATCGGTTTGCATTTACTTTATCGTAACTTACTTTGCTGCAAACCATTTTCATATGCTACCTTATTTACTCAACTTCATCTTCATCTTCTTACATATGCTTTAAAGTTAAAACGTAATCTTTCCGGGTTCAAACGAAACGCTGCATTCATTCGTACGAAGTTTCCGAACTTGTGTTAATCGCTGAAAAATCTATCGTTCTTTACCGCTGCACTAATTCACCCCCCCCTCTTAGTGCCACTCGATCCCTAACAATTGGTATCAGAGCCACGTTCTTTCTCTTTCGGATTTACACCCGTGAGAAATGGCTTTAAATGGTTTTCAAGAGGGCTTTTCGGTTTTTCGTCCACCGTTCTTTAACTGTTCAGACTACACTTATTGGAAAACTCGAATGAGAGTTTTCATGCTTTCAATGAATTTGGATTTGTGGAACATCATCGAAAATGGCTTTCAACTTCCCTCTAACCGACGAACGAATGGTCGGACTTAGAGAAGAAATCATTTTCTTTAAACGCAAAGGCTATGAATGCCTTATTTTACGCTTTGGACAATAACGAGTTCAATCGGATTTCTATGTGCGAAACGGCTTTTGACATTTGGCGAACTCTTGAACTCACGCACGAGGGAACTAGTAGAGTTAAAGACTCGAAAGTAAACCTCTTATTGCATGATTTTGAGCTCTTCCAAATGACACCAAGCGAATCTATCGATGACATGTACACCCGATTCACGGATGTCGTCAATAGTCTAAGAAATCTTGATAAATCTTTTTCAAGTTTTGATTTAGTAAACAAGATTTTAAGATCCCTTCCAAAAGAGTGGGATCCAAAAGTAACGGCAATACAAAAAGCTAAAAATTTACATGACTTATCTCTTGAAGAACTCATTGGGTCTTTAATGACCTATGAAATGGCTTTCTTGGAACACAATGAACTCGATAAACACATGGAGCACCTTCCAAAGAACAGGAAGGATTTGGCACTTCGGACTATGAAATGTCACTTGAGTGATGACTCAAGTGATGAGGACAATGAAGATGACATTGAACTTTTAATGAATCTTAATAAGTTCATTAAATAAAAATCTAAAATGAACAATGAACTTGAACGGAGGAAGAGGCCAAAGATAAAGAAGCGCAAAGAAGAATCAAATGATGAAATGACGAATTGGGCATTAACGGGCTTTGACTATGAGGTAAGTAACTTAACTCCCTTGAATTATTTTGAAATTACATAATGCTTTCCATGAATGCTTAACTTAGTTAGTAGGAATTTTTTCATGCTTTTCTTGTATTTTTGGAAATTTAAATTATTTTAAAATTATACTATACTTTTCTTTCTAGTATTTCTGAAAAGTAAAAATTATGAATGATACTTGCATGATTTGTGATATTGCCTAGGATTAATCCATGCATGTGTATCTTAATGTTTTATATTTCATTTCTAAACATGATGTTTGATCTTTAAATTTTTGTATCATGCTTAATGAGGAATTGAAATGATGAAGATTAAAATCCTATATTTTGGAATAATGTATATTCGGACTTGATGGTTTTCATGACGAAATTATTTTTTATATTTTTATAAAATGATGCATGATTTTAGCAAAAATTTGAGCATTGATCATCTTGTTATTACAAATTAAAGAAAAAATTAAAATAATTTTGATGATGCATTATGAAAACATGCTTAATGATTGTATCATACTTGATGACTTGAAATCTCATATTTTGAAATAATATATTCATAATGAATCCATGAATCTTGATGATTTTCCTATCACTTTTTGGCTTTAAACTTGATACATATCTTTCATGCAAAAAATTTTTGGGCATGCTTATGTGAAATCTTACTTGATAAATAAAAATGCTCCATACGTATGATCATGACAAATTCATGAATCTTAATGATTTTACATTGCTTTTGATTTCAAACAAGATGCATGATTTTTGACACAAAAAATTAATATCATATTTCAAGATAATGCTTGCACACCAAATATGATTAAAAGATAAAAGCAAGCATATTGATGATTTCATTTTTACATGAAAGTTTTGAACATGCTTATATAAGATCAACCACATAAAATAAAACACAAAAGTTAAAAATATTTTAATCACAATGTTTTATTTTTGATGTATTTGGTCTTAATGGTTTTTATAACGAAACTTACATTTTGCTTTGAATTGTTATACATGCTCACATGTAATCAATTTATATTACTCTTATTAAAATTTTCGAATGAAAGATTTTGATACATTTAATCTTGATGGGTTTAATGACAAACTTATATTTTGAATTTATACAATGATGGCTTCCGTATAAATATTTGAACATACATTATGAAATCATCATTGAAATGAAAATATTAAAAGTTTGTTATCATGCTTAATGACTTTGTGATATCATATCTTCATGACAAACTCATGTTTTGATCTTAAATTTGATACTCATCTTTTGAAACATGAGCACACTTGTTTGAAACAAAATAAAACATATTATCATGATAAATTAAATCTCATGTCTTGAAACAATGTGTTGTTTTGACAATGTTTATAATAAAGTTTGTCTTCCGGTTTTGAATATTTTGATTTGGAATATAAAGGCAAAAGACATACTTATATGATGAAACATAAAGAAATTATATTTACTATCTTATCGAGATTAATGATTTTATGATATCTTAAGAATCTCATAAATTATAGAAGTGATTTCAATGAATTGATTATGATTTGATAATTTGAACTTTTCTCTCATGTTTCAATACTACTTTGTATGCTTCATGACTTGATTGAAATAATGATGTAGACTTTTGATGTATCACTTGTCATGATTAATGCAAATTGCTAGCATTTTGAATCTCGAAAATGATTGCTTCTTTTTATCATTTACCAAAGAGGAGAATAACTCAAGTTTATGTTTTTTTTGTGAATCTCATAAACTATGTTAATGATTTTGATGATTCGAACTTGAGTGAACTTTATCACAATCCAAATCTTGATATATTAATACTTGATACTTGGAATTCTTATGCATGAATCAAGTTACTCTTTGTGCTATATCTTTTTAAATGAATCATGAGCCTTGATGTCATATATTTTATGACCCTAAAAGTGACATGATTTCTTTGCCTTATGTAGTAAATTGAACATTTGACATAAATGAAATTTGCTTTATGATGAATCATGAATGATGTCTTTTGGTGTTGATCTTTATTGATATTTCATATTGATATCTTTCATGAATTCTTTGCATCTATGTTTTGTATGCATCATGAAAAAATTAAAATATTGATTGGTGCTAAATTATTTCATTGAAATATTATTCATCCCTTCTTTTCGATAGTGACAAAGGGGGAGTTAGCTTGCTAGCTTATATATCGCAAGTAAAAATGACAAACATAGCTAGCTAGAACTTGCAAAAGGCAAAACTTGCACTTCTCAAAATGAGAAGAAAGAAATTGTAAAGTTGCATTATTTTTTAACTCATGAGCTTGCATGTTTAAAAAGTTATAAAAATTACTAGCTCATTGTAAACAAAAAATTGATGACTTGCAAAAGGGAAACTTAAGTGCAAAAGAGAAAAATTGAAAGGGAGCTAGTTTGCGTATTGCAAAGTATGTTAGCTTATCATTATTGCTTGCTTGCTTGTTATAAATTTTCCTCATACCATGATTTGTTTACGACTCTCTTGAATTTATGACTTGATATGTTAAAAATTCATGATGGAAATTTGTTATTTTGTCATGATGGAAGCATTCATGTAAAGGGAAAAGAATTGTATTCTTCCCTTCTTTTTGACAAAATCAAAGGAGGAGAAGATTTATTGCTAGCTTACATGATTAATTTGCTAGCTCATTCAAGAGGAAGAAAATTGCTAGCTTGTGCATCAAAAGAGAAAATCTTGCTAGCTTGAACATTGAGAAGTAAAAAGTTGCTATCTCAAAAGTGGCAAAAATCTTGCTCAATTTTACTTCTTCAAAATTGCTTATATTTTTGTTACAAATTATTGTTGAATCTCATGTAAGATTATTTGAAGTATTTGATCCTCCCTTTCTTTTTGATGCTAACAAAGGGGGAGAAAGTTTTTAGCTCGAACATTGTAAAAATTTGTCATCTTGATTCCTATTTTGCAACTTCATGAGAAGCTAAGAATTGTTATATCAAAGGATACAAATATTGCTATCGTGAGAAACAAGGTGCAAACTTGCACATCTCAAGAAGCAAGTGAAAATTACCATTATTGCCCATCCTTGAAACTTGCTATGATTGAATGGTATTATTTGATGTTGTATTGCAAAAATGTTGTATGATGTGATAAATAGCTAGTGTGTTGTAAGAAATTTGCATATCTTTTAAACTAGCTATGATGCTACTTCTCCTTTTTATTGATGACATAGGGGGAGAAGTAGATTGATGACTTCATGCAATGTAATGATGCTTGAATATTTTATATATTTGCATGATGGATTTACATTTCTCACTACATGAATGATACATGTTACTTGGATTTGGGATAATCCAAGGGTTCTATCGATGGAATATTGATAGGGGGAGTTTGTGTTAAACTCCAAGGAGTTATGGTTAACTCCGTCAGTCATCAATTAGTTGCCATCATCAAAAAGGGGGAGATTGTTGAATCTCGGATTTTGATGATGAAACTAATTGAGTGTGTTTTGTTGTTTAACTACGTGTTGAGTTACGCAGGTCTACTATCGATCAGGATTAGACAGTTGACACTGGAGGAATTGACGTTGCGCCAGAGGTGATCACGTCAGGATATTGGATGTCGAGCTGGAGGTTCGGTCGACTATCAACAGGAGGCTTCGTACATTGGGCATCAAGCTAAGAAGAGCGTGTTGCGCCAAGGATATCGGGGTTACGAAGGTCAATCGTTGATTGGGCAATGAACCGTAAGAGAGGACGATGTGCCGAAGGATCGGACGAAGCGCCGACCAATGACGTGCTGGGCAACTGAATGTCAATTCACGTTGTAATAACTGTCTAGATCGAAGTAGGGTGTTTGGTGTTTGTTTGTGCAGGAGTAACTACGATAAGGATGAAGATGTAAAGCGAAACAAAGGATCGAAGTCAAGTACGATGGATCATTGGGAGTTCGAGTGTTCGATGGAAGTCCGAAGATTCATTGGGAGTGCTACCGGAACCGGCCGAGAACGAGTAGGGAGCTTGCCGAATGGTTTTCGAAAGTTCATTGGAAGTTCGCGGAGCTTGCCAAGAAAGATCGAAGCTTGCCAAAGAAGCTCGAGGGAACTCGCCAAAATCATCGTGGAGTCCGAGAGCTTGCCGGGAGTCCGCAGGATGGTTTCGAGGATCGTCGGAAGACTACCAGGAACTAAGCTCGCTTGTAAGAAGACTTGGCTTACAGACTTTATAATAGCTTAGGAATGTCTTTAATTTTGTAGTTAGCACATTAATTTGGGTTAGGATTATGTGTTAATCCTTTAACCCAAGTATAGGTCCATTGGGCCTTGTTTGGGACCGGTTTGGGTCGAGTTTTCGACCCAAATTAGAAGTTGATATGTGCTGGGCGGTGCAGCGTGCTAGCGGTATAAAATTGTCTGTCTGCCACGGATCGACAAGCGATAGCACCACCTCGACAAGTGTAGCACCGCCCCAGCACTAGAAACTCCAATTTGATTTCAAATTTGGAGCCCAAATTTGAATCCATTTTGGATCTATAAATACCCCTCCTTTCTCAGCTAAAAGGAGGACCCTTTGAGAGTTAGATTTTGAAAATAAGTCTTGGGAAAGTCTTGTTCTTCATTTGCTTAAGTGTTCACCTTATTTTCTTCTCTTTGTGAAAACTTGTAAGAGTGTGAACCTCTTGTAAAAGGGTTGTAAGAGAGGTATTTGGTCCTTCCCTTAAAAAAGATTTGCTAGTGGAAGTTGGGAGCCTAATCGGAGAAGGCTTCAGAAGTGGATGTAGGTCGGACGACCGAACCACTATAAATCGGTTTGCATTTACTTTCGCGCAACTTACTTTACTGCAAACCATTATCATATGCTGCCTTATTTACTCAACTTCATCTTCATCTTCTTAATGCTTTAAAGTTACGTAATCTTTCCGGTTCAAACGAAATGTTGCATTCATTAAATTTGAAGTTTTCGAACTTGTGTTAATCATTTGAAAAATCTATCGTTCTTTACCGCTGCACCAATTCACCCCCTCTTAGTGCCACTCGATCCCTAACAGACAAGCCTTCTAAAATTTGTCTATAACAGTCCACTCTCGATTCCTCTTCCATCGAGGCCATCAGCTTTGCTATCAGTCTTCATTCAATAGGTGAAAACTAACTACCCTTACAACCCTCTTCTTCTTTTCACATATTTAGGAGATAACTTTTTACAAGCTCACTTACCCTTTTCTTAGACTTAACCAATACTTAAACCTAGAGGGGAGGAATTCTCATACAATTACAATAGAGTTTTTCCTCTTTTTACTCTTAGCTGGTGCGTATGTTAACCAGGGATAAGAGGATATTTATAAGTCTTAACGGAATTCAAACTTGGAGCCAAAATTTAAATCATCCTGAGTTTTCTTGACATTGGGCGGCACCACCACCCAGTTTGGCGGTACCACTGCCTAACATAGACTCGGAGACTATGTCTTGGAAATCGAGCCACCGATGGTTCCATCACTTGTTCTGGTAGTGCCACCGCTTGACCCACCTATTGGGTTATTGTTTTAGGCCTTTCACTTGGTCCAACATAGCCCAAACTTAGCCCAGTTGGCTCCTAATTGAGTTGGTCCAATTCCAACCCAATTACACTTAAACCTATTTTTATCTAGATAATTATTATAAAGCATGAATCAATTTATTATCCGATATGTCATTGGTCCATCAGCGCTTCGTCTGATTCTTCAATGCATCGTCATCTCTTATGGCCTATTGCCAAATCGGTAGTTGACCTCCGTAACTCCGATCTCTTTGATGCAATTTCGCTCTTCTTAGCTCGATGCCCGAATCCCATGGCATGAAACCTTCTACCGATATATCAACCGATCATTCGGTTCGACGTTCAATTTTTTGACATGTTCTCCTCCAGCCCAATGTCCGATTCCTTCTGCTTTAATTGTTTCTCCCTGATCGAAGGTAGTTCTGCGTCACTCAAAATGCAAATTAAATCATAAACATTATCAATTAGTTTTATCATCAAAATTTGAGATTCAACAAAACTCATGCTTTATTTTATGATATTGATTTGCTCATATGTTGTTATATATTTCTTTGATATTAATGAATCAAATGATATATCAAATATACCTCTTGAGTTAATACCTTATATTATGATACTTTATATGCTCCTTTGATATTAATGGACGGACTGAAATATCAAATATGGCTTTGCACTTGAGATTATGTCTTACATTTTTACCTCTATATGCTCATATATTGCATTTTGCTCGTTTATTATCAATGAATCAAATAAAATATCAAACATGTTACTTAATATCATGCCTTGTATTTTGACCTTGAGAGTTTCACACACATTGAATGATAACTAGTATGATAATAGAAGCATAAATAAGTATATGTGACTCTTAATTCATGATATGATTTGTGATGTCTATGTTTTATAAATATGATAAATGACATACTCATATGTTTAACTTTTAAGATTGAAGTACTTACTTTTCAAAAATATCATTCTTAATATTCTACAAAATATTAGTTGAGCATACATAAATATTAATATTTATGTTAAGTATAGTGCAACAAGGCAAAGTGTACTAGCGGACTCAAATATGAAGTTAGGTTATAGTAATAAGCATGCATATAGTGACTAGAAGTGGCAATTGAATTTTAATTGACCTTAAGTGAATCTCAAGATTTGAATGAGTTTGCTTATGATTAACGTAAGAAAGTTTGAGTTTTAAATATTTTATATGTAGGGAATTATAAGCTACTTACATAGATAGAGTAATGAAAAATTAAATGGGGATACAAATCAAAGAGGAATATCATACTAAATGTTGAGATACGTAAGTGAGATTGAATGATGAGTTTATATCAAAAAATATTATTTTTATCTAAACCAAATTAAACTCAATAAAAGTTACTATAATATTAAAATTATAGTAATAAAAAATAAAATGAGGCCTAATAAGATTGAACCCTAGACCTCAAGGCAATCTCTTAAGCATCTCTATTTTAATTTTGACCTCATCCTCTTTTCCAACCTAATAACTCATAATTTTTTCTTCTCTTCTTCAATCATTCATTTAGCTTCTTTTTTTTATGGAGGCTAGGAAACTCAGCTCTAAAGAAGATTGAGATAAGAAAAGACTAATTCTTCCTTTGTAATACCTAAGTTTTAATTTTACAAATTATAGGAAGATTTTTTTTATTACTTTTGAGTCATCTGAATTTTGAATTTATCTTTAATTTTTTAAAATAATTCTCTTATGGTTCTACAACCTTTAGTATGACTTTAATCTAAGATTAGCACATAGAGTTATTACTGTTCCAATCTAAGATACTTAGAATTTTTTATTTTCTAAGAAGGGATTTTGTTTGAGCTAAATTAACCCCCTTAGGGATATGATTAGGTTTTATCATTTTGATATGTTTTAAAAGGTTCTCTTAGGGTTTTGTGGGACTTGGAATCAAGTAAATACCACCTTTGTGTATGAGGTTTATAAGTTTAAATAATCTTAACCTAGAATAGAATAGAATAGTTATTACTAGTTGAAATATGAGGATAGTTTAGCCTCTAAATAATTTAGTTTAAAACTAAAATTTGGTGTGTATTTAGTTTTATATGTCTTCTAGTTTTCTATAAAATTTTATGATAATTTAAATTAGTTTGGTTAGTGATAATAATAAAATAAAATTTCTTCATAGAATTGTGTGATGGTTTAATTGATGCTAGCTAGTTCATTTGATTATAAAGTAAATTGTTATTTGATAGTAGAATTTAGATAAATTTTTAGCTTAAGTATAGTTTATTTTATGAGGGATTTTATTAAACTTTTTTATAGATTATTATAATAAATTATTATAAATCAATAATTCAAGAGATAAAGTCCTTAATTTAATGTATCTTATGACTTTATGCATCTAATTTGATAAGTGTATGCTCCCTAGCATACTCGATTATTAGGGAATGTAGTCTTTCATTAGCATCATCATTTTTGAGTTTAATCAGGTAAGTATAAGTTTAATTCCAAAATAGTGGTCGTATAAATTATTATATGCATAATATATTTTGAAAAGTATATTTTGAATGATATAATCATTATGAGCTAGTCATAGGCTAAATATGAACGTATATATTTTGTAAGTATAAAAATATATAAATTATAATAAAAATATTTTATATGCATGCATATATGACGACATGCAGTGTGGAAGTGTATAAGTTTTCTATGATGTGTGGTGTAAGAGTACATTAATATATTATGATGTATAATGTATGTATATGCTATGATGTGTGGTATGGAGTATACATATGTATTATGATGTCTAGTGTGAGAGTGCATATATATATATTATGACGTTCGACGTACGAGTATATGTATATATTATGATAACGTGTAATATGGGAGTGTACATATATGTCATAAAATGAGCTATAGAAGTCAATGAATTAACTATATTTACTATATATGTATATAAGCATTCTAAATTATTTCAGTGTAGAATTTTACTTCTTTATTTTGCATATATTATATTGTAAAATTATGCTTGCTAAAGAGATTATTGGATAAGGTATTTATTATTAATTACCTTATGATGATGATTTTAAAATATTATATATATATATATATATATATATATATATATATATATATATATATATATATTATATATATATATATATATATATATATATGATGTAATGCATGCTCACTTAAACAAAGTTATAAAGGCTTACTGACTAGCACCCCACCTAAGTGATTGGTTAGGAAAGTAAACATGTGAAAATCCATGCTAATATAGATATGGACGATGACTTGTGGGCATTTTATGTATATAAATTTTAGACAAGTTATGTTTGTTTTTTTTTTTGTTAGAGGTTATAATTATGTAAAAGTGTCAAAAATACTGTGTACAAGGTAAACCCTATCATTCTGTTTAGTAAGTTAGTAAGTTCTAATTTTAAAATTATATACTTTCCACTACACTCTTATTATAATAGTAATAAAAAATTAAAATATAACATCCTACTTTATTGGGTGGAACTTGAGTTAGGTGTTATAATATATTGCTATATACTCTTTCGATATCAATGGCAAATGAAATGATTAATATGATACTCGAGCACATGCCTTTGAATCTTAACTTATTTGTTAGTTACTCTTTACTATGTTATTATTAATGAATCGAATGAAATATCAAACATGACTCTTGAGTCATATCTTATGTTATGATCTTGATTTGCTTATATATTGTTATATGCTCCTATGATATTAACAAGTTGAATGAAATATCGAATATGGCTCTATATTTGAGCTCATTCCTTGTAGTTGTTCTTGATATGCTCTCTTTGCTCCCTTGTTAAGTATGAATTTAATGAAATGATATTATTGACTCTTGAATCCATGCTTTATACCTTGATGCTTATGCCACATGATTTGTCATCTCTATGTTGTAGATATAATAGTCATTTGTTGAGCTTTGTAGCTCGCATTATTACTATATAAAATTTTCAGGTTAGATTAACACTCACACATGTTAGTCTTGGGCTGAGTAATAGAATGTTAGAAGTTTATGATATATTTTTGGTGGTTTAATAAGCTGTTATTATAAAGAACACTTTGCTTGTAATATTATCTAAAATTATGAGTTGAAGTGTTGTTGTAAAAGTTAAAAGATCTCTCATGTTTGAAAGTTTAGATTGTTAAATTCGAAGGTTTTATGTTGATGTGAACTTATGACAAATGGTTGATCTTATGATTATTGTATTTTATTAATCTTAAGAGTTTATAAGTGATTGTTAATGATTTTTTAGTTGGATTTAGGTCTTGTAAGGTTATCAAATGATATGTGACTAATTATTAACTGTACATATTTTATAGTGTGCTTTGAATCAGAATTGAATATATCTAGTCTCCTTAAATTTTATATTATAGATCTTGGGCTTATATGATGAACAGTTGAAAATTTATATATTTTTTAAAGATAGATTCGTGCCTCTAGGACATTATCTTGTTGGTATGATAATAAGTAACATCATATTTTACCTCTCTAATTGTCATTGCTCATAGACTACTGAGATATCATATTTTTAGGTTTTTAATTGGTTTGGTTAAAGCTAGAAGTTCATTTACATCATTTATAATGTTTTCAGATAAGTTTACAGTGTTGGTCAAAATACTATGACGAGTCAATTTTTGATTTTTATTTGGGTGTTGTTCCTAAATTATTATAAATATATATTTGAATCATAGTATGTTGTATCAACTATATCCTAGTGTGTTTTGATTTCATTTAGCTCATTTATAATATTTTCAAGTAGGTTTGATAATATGTTTATTGTGATGGTCAAAATACTGTAAAGGCAAAAACATATAGTAGGCCAAAATACTATAATAAGTGAAATTGTTTTAAGAATAATTTAGATATTTTTAAAATTAAGAATATAATTTAGAAAAATAAAATGAGAAATATCGATTAAGAAATACCAAAATATGAGTATTTTGGAGGAAGATCTCATATATATATATCCTTCCCAAATCGATAACTCTCATTTTATGGCCAAAAGAGGATGGATTTTATGTGTTTAAGAGAGATTAGAATAGTTCTTTATCTGTATCTGAATAGATACTAATATTTATCTCCCTAAAGTTGGAAATAGACATTATGTCCTTTCATATAATTTGTCGAAATATCATGAATGACGTTTTTGATGTGGTTCGGCACATGTTTCAATTCTATTGGAAATACGTGAATAAATGCATCCGCCTCCGTCACGTAGACCAGCTACTAGGCGTAATTATACTCTGTGGAAGCTTGTGGGCTGTGGCAATTTGGCGGCCATGGCGAAGGCATCATCTAAGCTTCTGCCCGTTACAGCCGGAAGCCTATGGAGACGTCTCTCTTCGAGAGCTTTAAAGCGACCGGCGCTTGCCGCCCCCCAATCTCATCGCTCCTCGACCATGGCATCAGCCGAGTACATACAGCTGATCTCCAAGGCCTCCACAGACACGTTAATGGCTTCAAAAAGCTTCGAAAAAAAAGCATCCTCGTTCGAGGAATGAGTCCAAGCATCTTCATCTCAAGTTTTAATGGTTGCAGGAAGTGTCGGTCTTCAACGAAAAAGGAGCGCATGTAGCTGACGCAGCGCCAGGTTTTCGAGACTTGCATGCAATCCACATCCATCCAAAAAGTTTGTCCAGGACGAGAGAGAGAGAGAGAGAGAGAGAGAGAGAGAGAGAGAGAGAGAGAGAGAGAGAGAGAGTCAACAGTGACAGGGCTATGGCTGAGCCAAGTACGGGGCTACGGATTCATAGCGATCGACCAGTGTGATGAGGCTGATGAGAGATCAACTTCCATGGAACGGGGGGCGATCGATGGCTGATAGAGATACCTACCCAGAACAGTTCCGTATCCACCTGTGAACACCATGGCTTTTGATGGACTGCTTCAGCGGTACGCGCGTGCGAGGTCGACCGTAGCAGCATGCAGCAGCTTAGCTACCTATTATACAGAGCGGCCACACTGCAGCACACAATCCTGATCGGATCAGTGTGAGGCCCTCTTGTTCCTACAGCATAAATCAATTGCTTGATCACACAGTGAGTGCAGAACGGAATCCTCGTACTGCAGAGCCCGAGCTCGAGCTTGCTTGGATGCGCAGACATGCAGGTGGGGGGGGCTCCCAACCAGTGGTCCAGCTCAAAGAAGGCGACGGAAGTGGGAGAGAGAGAAAAAAGGTCGACAATGACGCAACGTGAGGAAACATCTTCCATGGGGAAAGAGAGAGAAGCGGTCGCTTTCACGCCCAGTTAGCCACCACCACCATTTTCATCGATGGGATGCAGTGGGCTTTTCCGAGACCTCCCTCCTCACCGCAAATATATCTCCGCTTGCTTCTTGTAGCAACCCACACTTCCACCTTTTGAGAGCTCATCTCGTCTCCATCACCATGCAGCTAGCGGTTAGTTGGGGAATTAATGGCCCATGCACTCAGACCTTCCCCGTTCTGTTCTTTGTTTCTCGGATATGGAAAATTCCATGGTGGAGTCAGGTTGGCGAGCAAGACTTGCCAAAAGAGAAAGCAAGCCATAGGAAAGACTTGCCACCAGCAACCAGCAACCAGCAAGGTAGGTTTTCCCAGAATCCATCTGCTCTCTCTCTCTCTCTCACACATTATTTCTCGCTGCACATCTAGTGATGGATATCGCGAGCACAAGCCGAGAACCCAACATTACTTCTCCTACTACTTCAATGGCGTCATTTAAGCCGAGGAGCAGTATATTCGTCCCAGGATTCATTCTTACGCGATAGGCGTCGTATTATTTGAGCTGGCCAAGGCAGCACGAAATCCTATAAATATCGTTTAGGGTACGTAAAAGCTGACCAACGGACGGCCCGATGCTTCACGCTGACATGATAGGATGCGTGTAGCGCGCGACACGTAGCGCGTCCCTCCTCTCCCGTAGGACATGATCACCTCAACCTAGTAATCTCAGAAGCGTCATACCTGCACATCTGTCTCCTTCTCGCTCTGATACCTTCAGATCGTAAGGAAGGTTAAGTGAGCTTATTTGTGGAAGAGGAGCGTTTACGGAGCAGACCGTGTGCTATGTTTTGTGGGCTAAGATGAGAAGCAATTGGCTCGACGACGATGATGGGATAAGAAACATTGTGGAAAGGGATAGGCAACAGTAGTCGTGCCCTATCACTGTCACCTCTATCTAATATCCTCTCATCCCTCAACCATAATTATATTCTCTTCTTCTCCAACGCAGCATCAAGGCAAAGCAAGCGGAGAGGAAGTGTGGGAGGGGAAGGACGACATGGGGAGGGGACGAGTGGAGCTGAAGAGGATCGAGAACAAGATCAACCGGCAGGTCACCTTCTCCAAGCGGAGGAACGGGTTGCTGAAGAAGGCGTACGAGCTCTCCGTCCTCTGCGACGCCGAGGTCGCGCTCATCGTCTTCTCCAGCCGCGGCAAGCTCTACGAGTTCGGCAGCGTCGGGTACACCACCAACACGCTCTCGCCCGCTGATCGCCTTCACTTTCGGTCCTTAACCCATAGATCTACGCTGGATCTGCGATGGCTTTAACCTTTTCGGCTGGTTCTGCGGCGTGTTCATAGTACTGATGCAGGTTGATTCTAGTGTTGCCATGGATAGTGATCTGAGGTTTGATCCTTGCCATTTCTATGCAAAGGAGAAGGAGGATTGACGAAAAGTTAGTGGATCCTATTTTCTGCTTCATGTCTTTGTTGGAAGAGACTGAGCAGGTCTGGATGTAAGAAATGGTCGATCTTTCTTTGACCCTTCATTTCTCTTATTTATGGCATCATCTGCCATTGCTTTTTGGATCCCCGGCTTTTCTCGCCTTTCTTCTTACCCATCTTATGTTAGCTCTCGTCACCCAGATCTCAAATCTCTAAAAACCCTAAGCCTAACCCTTGGATCACAGGAAGGATGAGTTTGTGCTTTCTCTCCATGGATTTGTCAACTCGATCCACACTTCGAATCCTTAAGGATCTCAACCCTTCTTTTTTCTTGGGATTTCTTGGTTGTTTTTTCTTTGTTAAGTTTTTCTTTTCAAGTCTCGGATTTTTTTTTTAGATCGTAGATAATGATGACATGTTTATGCAGATCTTCAGATGTTAAGTGTCAGCATACTCATCTACATATGATTGTCATGTAAGGTATATATATCTTACTTGCTTTTCCAGATCCTTCCTCGGGTTTAAGAACTGATGCAATCCAACCATTAGCAAGTAAGCAAGGAAGCATGTTTTGAGAAAACATCGCCTTTCACTTGAGAACATTAGAAGAGTCCTTTCAAGCAAAATAAACATGTGGTTGTTGCACTTGACTCTCTCTCTCTCTCTTTTTTTTTTTTATTGTGAAGATGAAAGAGTAAACAAACATTACATCATCTTCCAAGCTTTGTGTACACAATGAGTCAAACAAGCATTGTGTGCACAAGGCGCTACCCCCAAGTGAAAAGCTTTGAGGTGAACATTCACAAGGACAGATCTATAAGCTAAAGAATTAGTTCTTAGTATTACTGTGTTTATATCAGTTGTGAGAAGGCAAAATTAGAGTAATTTGGTAGGAAGAAGAAGAAGAAGAAGAAGACAGAAACGATAGGAAAGGAATGGAAAAAGATGTAAAGCGAATGCATGGTAAATCTGATGATGGTATATAAGTTTGATTCGCCTTGTACATGTTATTTCTTTGTTAATTGGTCCAAAATACACTCAAATTCAGGCACAAAAAAGAATTACAATTTTAAGTTCAGAAATACAAGACTGGTCAGATGTTAATCAAACAGTCGAATGACACAGTTAATTAGTCAATCACTACGATATCCATGAAGAATTACTTGGGTGGAATCATGATTATCGCATCTTCAACTGTTGATCAAACATAATTCTTGAGCTTGAAAGTTTCTTGAACTAAACAAGCTTCTCATCTAGACGGCAGCCAAATATCATTTTTGTTCACAAGCACATAGATCTTTATTTTTTTTGACGTATTTTATTCAAGTAAAATATCTAAGTTTCCCAATAGCTGTAGTGCTGAGATTCAAAAAGATATAAAGAAATTAGGGTAACATTAATAATTATTGTACAAAAACATGGAGACAATTTAACTTTTATACATTCTTATGAACAAAGGCTACAATGTAACGTCCACATTGTTGCGATATCTTGTTTTATGATAAATTAATTTTAATTATGCAAAAGCATGATCCTTATACATAGTGTTTAACATTCATTCTTCTTTTAGTTTCACCTCATCTTCCTAGTTGTCCTTCTACTTGTTGCTTTGTAATTGAACCGGTAAGTTCGTCAAGTTTTTTATTTGCTTAATCATGCTCAAGCCTAGGTCACATATGGTATGTCATTGAGACACTTAATCTCAACTTTCACTTGGTTTCATGATTTTACTGAGGGTAAGATTGTTCATCGGTCCATAAAGTTGCTATATGAAGCTACTAATTTTCTTGATGGGTTCTAAATTTTAGCATGCCAAAATTTAATGATATATGAAAAAAAAAGAACCCCCAAGGATGCTACCATCTAAACTTAGGAATAAGTGAGCGAAGAGTTGATAATTAAGGGTCCAGACTTAGCAATTTAACAGTAAAAAACAAAAAAAAATGTTCTAGCAAAAGTAAAACTTTGACTTTATGGTGTTAATGAAGTTGACTGCCTCTTTTCGATTATTTACAAGGTCAACAACAAATAGGTAACGATTATATTTATGTAGAACATGAGTATGGACAAGAGGTGTTTTCTAAATGGTCAGTCGGTGCTCAAATCATACATTTGAGTTTTGGAAAATGTTTGTCAAAATTTCCAATTGAGTTTTTCAGCTAATATTTTATTTCTGATTGTAGATGTTGAAGATATTGCCATTATTATCCCTCTAATACTTTATTTCAGCTAATATTTTCTAATCATTCATAATGTGCTCATCTATAATGTGAATATATGTGTGTTAAAAAGATGGCATATTTTGTTTCTCCAAACGTCGATGGGATCTTAAACTCATCTTCATTGTATGCATAAATTTGGAAGATTATTCTAAAAAAAAAAATAAAATGAAATGCCAAGGTTGTCTTTCATTCTCATGATTGATGACCATCATTAATATTGAATCAACCCAATTGATTGTAGCATATTAACACAAGGAAATCTTTATATATTTTTTCACTTATAAAGAAAAATCTCGTGATTTTCTTTACAAAAACATGATCCGAATTTTTAGTTTATTTCTTGTCATCCCCTTGTAGAACCTTTTTGAGTTATACATAATTAGAAACTGGTGTAGGTCCAACAACTAATGCACGACTTATCATTGTCCATGCTATAGCATTTTATGGTACATGACAATTTTACTTGTGGCAGGAGGTAAAGAGAAGAAGGAAGCATCGTATGCACCATGTTATACATTTTATTTCATGCAACTATGCACATTGGATTTGCATGGGGTCTTTGAGGCTACCATATGATCTATGCTTCCTCGCCATTTAATTTACTGAACTTTGTTTTTCATTTATGGCCTTATCGTCACACTTATGATTGATGAAGTCCTGTTGAATTGATTCCATTGTAGAACAAGCAAAACATTAGAGCGATATCAACGTTGCTGTTACACATCCCAGGATTCTAACGTTGCTAATCGTGAAGCACAGGTTTGTGTTCTTTGGCATTTCGGATTTCCATCATGTCATATATTTTGTGACCATTTTCATTCTCTTATATCATTTTGATGCCATTTTGACAATGTGAAAGAATTACGCTATCGACACTGATCATTTCGTGCCCTAAAGTTGAATATAACTGTGAATTTGCATATCCCTCAAAAGATTCCTAAGAGTGGTACAAATCAAAGATTCAGGTTACATGTTGTTTTCTTTCATATGTATGTAAATTTTTTTTAATTTATTATGTAACTATTCTCACATTAAATTTTTTTCATTCATTGTGGTCCAAACATTTCGAACTTGAATTAATTCTTAAACGTTATAGAGATTGATGGTAACGGAGAAAAATATTCTCGATGATAGAACGTCTATATATAAATGAGTTTTTGGTCATTGGGCTCCATTTCTGTTTTAAGAATTTTCTTTACCATCTAAAATGCTAACAAAAGCTATTATCGAAATTCTCAACAATAATGACACGAGACGTATAATTTTCGTATTAATAAATTTCACATTAATTCTTTGTGTTTCTATTTTAGTGTTTTAGGTTTTAAATTGTTTTACAATGTAGAGTTAGCGGGAACCATGTTCTTTCTTTGATCTCAGCACTGCTTTATCTTCGTTTACTTTCATAATAAAGCTGTTGCCAGATTTCTTGCACATATATGCATGCTAGTCTAATTACTTCCACACTCCCTGCTCTCCCGGTGTTGCAATGCAATCGGGGAATTAGACTTCCTTGGTTTGCCTATTAGAAGGCATGATGCTGAGTCATTTGCACCACATTGTAGAATTGGTACCAAGAAATGGCCAAGTTGAAGGCGAGGTTCGAGTCCCTGCAACGCTCCCAGAGGTTTTCCCTTCTTCCAGCGGCAACACATGTTTGCGTGATTTCCTTTTTGCCAAATCAAACTTCCGATTCGATCGTCTATAAATTATGATCGACGTAAAGCAGCACTAGTTACACCGATTAACACAGCGGCTGCGTGTTGTTATGTGAAGGCATTTGCTGGGGGAAGACCTTGGTCCGCTGAGTGTGAAGGAATTGCAGCAACTGGAAAGACAGCTTGAATCTGCACTCTCACAGGCCCGGCAAAGAAAGGTGATGTACAGATCCTAATGTTCCATGGGGTTTCTTTCCTTTTGAGTTTGAATTACTCGAGAGTTTCCATCACATAACACACTCACTCTTGCATCAAATATAATTGTGGCAGCTTCCTAGCCTGATTGCTTGGATCGTCATTTGGTAATCCCGGCAGCAAACCTTGTTGTTTTTTGAATCTCCTCGAGACAAGTGAACAATGACACCTCCTACATGTTTCAATCTAGCTTTGGCATAACTTAGTTGTATCCTTGAGAAACACATTCCTCCTCTAAACGATAAAAACTAGAAACTAGTTTATGGTTTCATCATATTCAAAGAGCTTATGTCAAACAAGAACTGTTTAAGCTCTATGGCAAGAATAAGAAAAAGCCACAAGTAATTCTACTAAAACACACGCTCAGAGAGAGAGAGAGAGAGAGGTGTCATATCTTGTTTATGCTCTTGTTCTGCTCTTAAAATGTCGAATACATGCTTAATAATCGAGAATTCTCAATTGCAGACACAGTTGATGCTGGACCAGATGGAAGAACTTCGGAAGAAAGTAAGCGACACTTGATCCTTTCTTTCATCCATCTACCACCCCCTTTTTTTTTTTTTGTCTCTACCTTAATCTTGCATTGCATTGTTATTTAATTGAAGATTAAGTAAACTCTTCCTTTTTCTTGTTGAAATGCATGGATGAAAACACAGTTGACGTTGCTATTTAACTGAAGATTGAGGAAACTATTCTTTTTTTTTTTTTTTTGCTTCTTGAAATGCATAGATGAACACACTATGCATTCGGCTTAATTCAGCTTTCAGCTGGATCAATTTCCTCGGCCCGAAATCTTCTGGCATTTTTGGCATGAGTAGCATGCAAATGTGGTGGATGAATGACGCCTCATTTTTCCTTCGAATGCTCTTATATCTCCATCGATCGGCAGTAATCCATAATATATATTTATATATTTTTTGGTGATGTTAGGAGCGTCATCTTGGAGAAATAAACAAGCAGCTGAAAGAGCAGGTATGTTCGTTCTTGCACCAACAATGAAACCTGCAGCGACTCCAGAAATCCCTTTTTTGTGTCGCCAGCTCGAGGCGGAAGGTGCCACCTTCAGAGCTCTTCAAGCGCCATGGTGCTCTGACGCAACCGCAGGCGGCAACGCGTTCCCCGTGCAGCCGCTGCAATCCAGCGGGATGGATCTCGAACCCACGCTGCAGATAGGGTACGAGTTGTTCCTTCTCTCCACCCTCTGTTGGCATGCGGATCCGGAGACCATGGTCTTTAGATTCTCTTGTATGATCACGCACGATGTGATTCCTCAACAGGTATCACCAGTTTGTTCCTCCCGAAGTCGTGGCGATGCCCAGGAACTCAGCAGGAGAGAACAATTTCATGCTGGGTTGGGTGCCATGAGCGACGAAGCGGAAGAAGAAGAAGAAGACGACGACGACGAAGAAGAAGCCACCTGTAGTAGTACGCGTCTCCAAGTGTGCCTGGTTGCTGTTGTTGTGCACTTTGTAGTTCTTGTCGACGTCTCGAGATACCGTCTACTTGGTGTAGAACAAACATCCCGTGCTGCTATGCTAAAGTTGTGCCATCCATCGCCTTCTTCTGCTCGAAGGTTTTCAGTTTCCAGCATTGATTCAGCGACAGCTATCAGTGGCCCCGATGGCAATAGGACCTTCGCAGCCATGCATCGGCTCTAGTTTTAGGGTTTGATGACCAAGTCGAAGCATCCCTGAACTATTTCTTTCGCAAGACCTGAACTTGCTCCTGCCGTCGCCATTTCCATCGACAAAGTAACGTTGCATCTGACTTAAAAGCAAACGTTTCACGATTAATACCTGTAAAGTTGGGTGAATAAAGAATTCAAATGTGCTGCACTAATCCACCCATCTCCAAGCAGTAGCACAACAATATGCCGAATGATTATTGCTGATGGGTAGGGATCAAAGATGATAAACGCATCATGTTTGCGATTTCAAAATGATTCACATGCCCAACAATCGCCAGTCTAATGAGGTTTAACCACCACAGGGAGCAACATCATATCGTACAATCACCAGAAACTATAAATTGTTCAGGAGCTTGGTGCAGAAACTTTAAAACACATTTTTCCCAGTTATTTACCAGGCTTTCTTGCGGAATCAAGACGAATGATGATGTGCACCCTACACTGGAAAACCAAAAGCCTCGAACCAATCTACCCCTGGGACAAACACATCAACTCAAACCGTGCCACCACCGTGTGCTCTTGCCCAGGCAACCAGCTAGCATTTCACAAAATACATTCTTCCTTTCAGAAAAATCAGATGACACTTTGTCAAATGTATTTTGTCTTGCGCCGTCAATACTGCACCAGAAAGAGGCCCTCCTGAAGAATTCTGATCTTTCACGGGTCTATTTTCTAGACTTGTGTGAGTGCGGCGAATTCAGCAGATTGTCTTCAACCGACTGGATGGTAGCTTCTACCTGCAGCTCTCTCAACATCCTTCAGCCTCTTCAAACTTCTTCATATATTCTAGAGAGTAACTTCACATGATAAAAAAAAATAAAGCTGATTTTCCTCTATTATCAACATCTCATGTTTATATTAACAATATAATAATGAAGTGATGCAAGCATGAGGTTTCAGCTTGGCCAAGGTGTTACAAACCACAAAGATTGGTTATATGACAATGAGGATTCAATCATTGCAAGTAAACAAATGGAACCATTTTTAGATGAACACAATCATGCCTACCCATATGTGGTCCATCTTCTACACCATGTCTAGAGAACCCTCGGATGCATCCAGTGTCAGGCGGAACCAACGATCCAGATAAGTATTTCTTCATCCAAACTGTATCACACAATATCATTATAGTATAGTCAGTCCAAACTGCATGGCTCAATATTGTTATAGTCAACTGTCCCATATGCGAGCATTTAGCCTTTTCTTAATAGACATTGAAGCATGGAAATACTCATTTGTCGTGGTATGTAAACACTTTCAGCATCTCCAACATCATTATAGTACTAGCATGTCATATACACCCTACACTTATTCACAAAGTCACATGCTCCCAGAGGAGTCAAAGAAAAAAGTGAGTAAATACCTATAATTACCCAACCTTAATCATGTTTGACACTTTTATTCCACTGGACAATCTTTATGCTCTTCCTATTAATTTTGACTAACATAGATGCTACAGAAAATGGAAAACATATTGGTTGAATATAAAAGGATACCTTCAGCTGATCCAAAGTGGACAAGTGAAACATGAGGGATAAGAAAAAGAAATGACATACTGTGATGTTAAGGCATCTCCAGAGAACTAAAATTTACTAAAGGCAAAGTATCAAGTTCTACCAACTCCAGGCAAAGTTTTGTTACTTTTATTTTTCAGATACTTCTGCAACTTCTTTCATACGAGAATCTAGAACATGTGTTACAATAGAATAGGAGTGAAAATAAAGAAGAAAAGACTTGGGCCTAGCTCACAAACATGTCATGACTTGCAGGAGAGCAATCAGTTACTGTGGGTCTATGATCCCTCATATTCCCATCTTGTTTATTACAATAGAACCGCCCAGTTCTGTGTAATCAGATATTAATCTTATATTATTAAAATTTCTTGATTAAAAGAAAACAAAGTCAACAAACATCAAAATAGATTAAGCAACCAGTAGCAAAAGATGACAGAGACAATTGTTGTCATAAAATATCAAAATTAAAGCAATCTACTTTAATGAAGACATGGTGACAAAACAAGCTTTGTATAGAAGCATATACCTATCTACCACGCTGAAGTGTCGGAAAAGGTAGTACATCAACATTTTATGCTGGTTTGATATGCACAGCAAAAACAAGCACAGACCTAGAAAGGTAGCAACAATTACTATCCATATGACTAGGAAGCATGACAGTGATATTACAAATAAATCTCACCATTTAGCCAGCCATAAACTGGAGCTACATCTAAATTATAATTATTGTGTCCCATTATTAGGTGCAACTACAAATTAGAATTCTTCTACATTTACTCATGTTGACATATTGTCCCACAACCTTCAAGTGCATATATCAATATGTTAATTTTGCTACCCTGACTTGAAGAGCTAATATGGACTGACATATGCCAAAGAGGACACAATAAAATCTGTGAACACTCAAGCTGAGGAAAACATGTTAATTTTAGTTTGTTCCAATGTTAGTTACCACTCAGTAATGTTCCCAAGCACTAAAGAGAAGGATTTTGGAGAGAAGCGTGACATCTGTAATTTTCCAAGGTGGAATAAAGCATCATGTCATTTTGTTCTTTAAGCAACATAACTTAATTTCAAAGTTTTGACTCCTCGTGTTATCAATAAGTTAAAGTACTCACATTCCAAGTGCATGTGCAACATACAAGCCATAGCATTACTGCACTAGTAAGATTAGGAGAGAGTCTAAGGGTGCATTTAGGAACATATTCGAAATGTGCACTGAGGGTCCAATACACATTTCAAATATGAATTGATGTTTGGTAATTTTTTTCAAATCGCATTTGGCCTGGATCTTGCACTGCAAATGCTCAAATACTAATGTTACCTTAGGATAGCATTAGTATTTCAGCATTTATGGGATAGTAATTATTTTTTTAGATTTCCCAAAGTACCCTAGAACATTTCCTCACTATATAATAGAATCACAAGATCATCACTATATAATAGAATCCCTAACTCTTATTTCCTCTCCCCTTCTCTCGATTTTTGCCATCGCCGACTCTCCTCTCACAAGTCCGCCAACTCCTCTCACAAGAAACCAACATGATTTATTCTTCTATAAGGTGAAATCTTATTTCTTAATTTTCAAATGTTATTTTACATTCATTTATATGATTATATTTTTTTATTTATAATGTATCTGGGCCATACGAATTTTTTCTAAGATTACATACATCATTTATTTATTTTATTTATTTACTTATTAATTTAAATAAAAAATATGTATTCGATGTTGGATAAATATTAAAAATGTTAGATGGATAAATTTGTCACATAATATTCAATGGACCTTTGAAATACACTTACATCAATGCACATTAAAGATCCAGTTTTCATCTGTTTTTTATCAAACACTCAATGCATTCCACAATTACATATTCACACAAACCTCTTTCTCCAAATGCATATTAAAAATGTAAACGTGCGTCCGAATACACCCTAGATGTCTAAAGCACTTTGCAAAACACAATAACAGGGTAAATGATAGAGTATTTCATAACATGATGAACTTATCATCACCTAACTGACGCAATACACGCTAATAATATCAGAATACTTACATGAAAATACTTTAGAATGATGGTGCTAGCAGTGTGCATAAGGGATGGCTGAATCATGATGTAAACTGACCAAATAATGTAGTTTGGTGCAAGCTCAAAATGGTCCTCATGATATTAAAAGCTCTTTTAAGTATTTTTCTTCTGCAGATTTCATTTCCTTGATCTGCTCCCCCTCGTCTCAACAGTTTCTTCAAGAATCAGGCATAAGCATATATCAACTTACTTCCCTTTTCTTGCAAGAATGGCTCAGGCTGCCATACAAACTGATTACAAGAGAGACTCAGCATAGCGCAACATGCTTGGACACAAAATAAGTATGGCATAAAAGTAGCATGATGTACTTTACCTAATAACATGTTTGGCCTAGGAGGAAAAAGCAGTAAATTTGCTTTCACTTAACTCCAAAGTATAGAATTAGACCCGAAAGAATCTTTGCACGTTTTCTAGGAATATCAGTTTCATAAGCCAATATTGGCCACCAAATATTTCATCATATCTGTCAAAGAAAAAGAAAAAGAATAATATGCTGTTGAGACATTTTTGGAACTCATCCTTCCCTATCATGTGTATTGAAGTACTTGCAACAGGTATGAATAAAGGATATACCAATATTTGTGATCACAGCAATATATCCAAAAGGATTACCAAAAGATTAAGTGGTAAAATGCCATGATTAGATATAGTATTCACAATAAGCAACCTAAAATTTCCAAAATCTAGTTCCACACATCAGAATTGTGCATATGCAGGATGAAAGCTGCACAGCTAGAGTAATATTGTCATAGAACAGTAAGAAATAAACACTTGAAAGGAACATGAAAGCAGGATCTTGATAGTTAGTCATAGTTTCTTCCTGTTTTTGCTTGGGCGCGTCTGCATGTTGTGCATGGGAGGGATAATAGATCCACAGAGGTTCACATCTGCTAAAGCTTCTTTTGGGGTTTCATTCCTAAACATTTTAAGTTGGTTTATAAGGAAAACAGAAGGAAATTCAAGAAGAAATTGTACAACCAAATTAAGAGCAAAAAAATAATATATACAAGAAGTCAAAATATTTTTTCTTAAGATAATAATAAATCTAGGATAGCATACCATAAAGTTCAATTCAGCTCCAAAGTTTATAAGTAGAGATATAATTGCATGAAATATATACATATATACAATGACGTAGTATCATCATTGTTATCCCATCTAGTCATCCTCATCATATTTAAATAATCAAAGTTGCTCAGTATGCTTCTTTCCACCGCCAAAGGAAAATGAAATGTTCAGTTCCGATCAAAAAGTCATCAATCATAAAGAACAACTGATGACTTTGTCTAAATATTATTTCAAGTGCATCAAACAAAATACAAATGCACAAATTATAAAATGTCCGTTTGAAACTCTCATTTGAAGTTAATCAATGTGCTAAAACAAAAATTAATGGCTACGTCGAAGTTGTGAGATTCAAGACCTGTATTTCTGTACCTTCATAGCATAGAAACTCTAAGAAGGTTGTTATACTCCCTTTTGGATAAAAGGCAACCAGAAAGAACAGATATTCCAGTTGCTTCAAGACAGACAGGAGTCCCTAATAGCTGCACTTTCCATTATTCAAATATGAAATAATCATGGTTTTGTCTAGGAAATTTATCTTACACCAATACTTTCAATACTTTATTTGGACTGGTTCCTCATGATGGTCAATAAATTGGTTGTGATTAAACAAAGCATGGATCTTGTTGTTTCAAGTGATTGACGAACAATTTTGACAAGGAAACTTCCAGGGCACGCACTTATGAATTTGCAAGATGGCTGTGACATTATGGACATTTATCAAAACCCTAACTTCTATGATTATGATCCTAATACAACCAAACTACATACATGCCAAACAACCTATTCTTGCTACATTTTAAATGAAATTAATACGACGAAATAAATAAAATGGAAAAAAGGGAACAAAATACACGTTTTTCCGAAGAGATTAAACTATCAAGAAACGGAAAAATAGGAAATATGAAGAACACAGATAAAGAAAGAGATTGAGCGTAAAGATTTCTAGAGGAGTAGCTGGGAAGGGCGCGGTGGACCTTGTTGGCGATGGAACGGTGGACATACACCACCAGGCCCCACTGCACCGCCGTCAACATCAGCTGCCCCACGGGACCGATCTCGCCGGCGGCGCGCCATGGCTCGGCTTCGTCCCTTCGTTCGTCGCCTTCTGAAAACCCTAGAGGTCGGGTTATCGGGTGTGGATCCGAATCGCACAGTTTCGTCTTATCACGCACTCGGGTTATCGTAAAACCCGATCCGAAATCCATCCGACCCGGAAAGGTGGGAAACCTGGTCGGGTCGACTGGATCCGATTGCCACAACCCGGATTCGTGAATCTGCTTGACCAATTACCTTTTTTTTATGTCAATAATTTTCCAATCAAACAAATGTAAGTTTCATTTTTGTTGACAAGCAATATAAATTTCCAAACTTAATTGGTGGACTAAATCTAAATCTTTATTAGATAGAATTTGACTGGCAATTCAACTCTTCATGTTATATATATATATATATATATATATATATATATATATATAATATGGTTGCAAGTCAAAAATAGTGAGAGGACTCTCAATTGCGTGTCAATTGCGCGACAGGGTACGACAGTAGCATAATCCAAATAATAAATCTGTTGTCTTCTGGCGGCCATCACGAAGGCAATTGTTTCAATCGCATTTGCCATCAAAAGACGAGCCATTTTACTTGACAAGTCATTCTCTCATGGTCGTATTTATCCGTCAGTGCTGCATAAGAAGCTTAGAGAGTCGTACCCTAATGCATTCCATAGGCATTATGATCGAATGAGACACGGGTTTGACTTTGCCAGCAGTTGATTTCGCCTGTCGATTGATTCGGTTCATTGTTTGACTGTCAATGCTCGATCTCCCCCGCCACCCCTCAAATCATAGCAACATTTATCATTCTCCTTGGTTTAGGCCCATACTCTCTTCCTCCCGTAGGGTTGGAGTGTTGTCTTGAGACGTAGTGCCAAAAATTCTGTCGCATTTTCTGATCTAAATGATATTCGAATAATGGATTGATCAAAGTATGACGGTTTTGAAGGGACTTCAATTCTTTCCTAATCAGCAATCAGGAACTACCCCCTAACATTTGCGTTCAGTCCCCATTCTCTCTCTCTCTCTCTCTCTCTCTCTCTCTCTCTCTCTCTCTCTCTCTCTCTCTCTCATGGCAAGCCAACTGCTCTCCGCGGCCGGCAACCTCGTCTCCCTCCCCGAGAAATACGTCAGGCCAGAGTCACAAAGGCCTCGTCTCCACGACGTGATCAACGACACAAACATCCCCATCATCGATCTCGGCTCACCCGATAAGCAGCAGATCGTCGCGCAAGTCGCGGACGCTTGCAGGTCTTTCGGCTTCTTCCAGGTGCGTTCCTGCCGTCTGCAACCTCGTACTTCCCTGCTGCTTTAACTAGGTGTTCACTGCTCTCTCTCTCTCTCTCTCTCTCTCTCTCTCTCTCTATCCATATATATATATATGTCTGTGTGCAGGTAGTGAACCACGGAGTGGCGGTGGATTCGATGCAGAAGATGATGGGAGTGGCTTCGGAATTCTTTCACCTCCCACCTGAAGAGAAGGCGAAGTACTACTCCGACGACCCCACGAAGAAGATGAGGCTGTCGACGAGCTTCAACATCAGGAAGGAGTCGGTCCGCAACTGGAGGGACTATCTCCGCCTCCACTGCTATCCGCTTGAGGAGTTCGTGCCTGGTTGGCCCTCAAACCCCTCTTCGTTCAAGTAAGATTTCCCCATCTCTTTTTTCTTCATGTAATGCCACATGCACGTATCCCATGGGCAATGGATGGCCAACTGCTGCCTTCTTGTGACTTCACATGGTACGTCTGAGCCCTTGGATATGCTCATCTACGTACTCTGTTAAACCTTTCATTCTACATGTATATATAATTGCTACTTGTGAGTAGAGAAAGGCAATGTGTGTCATATGCGCCATTTTATTTACGTACTCTGCATGCAGTACCATCTTTTGAGGGGTAGAAAACAATCTCTCCTGCTTTGTACGTGTGTCAGGGAAGTGGTGAGCGCTTACTGCAGGGAAGTCCGTCGTCTAGGGTTTCGGCTGCTGGGAGCAATCTCTCTGAGCTTGGAACTGGAAGAGGACTACCTGGAAAAGATGCTCGGCGAGCAGGAACAACATATGGCAGTGAACTACTACCCGACGTGCCCCGATCCCGAGCTCACGTATGGCTTGCCGGCTCACACGGACCCCAACGTCCTAACCATTCTTCTCCAGGATCCAAATGTGGCCGGGCTGCAGATCCTCAAGGACGGCAGATGGATCGCCGTTCGTCCCCTACCCAACGCCTTGGTCGTCAACGTCGCCGACCAACTGCAGGTATCCCTCATCACATAAAATGTCATATATGATCAGAAGAAAGAGAGATCTAGCCTCGGTGTTCTTCAGTGTCTCCACATAATTAATGATCATTTGATCCTTCTGCGCACCTGGGAAAGAAAAGTAAAAGCACATTGTTCTTTTTCTTCCCACTAGCATTCAATTCTCCTTTAGATTTTCCAGGGTTTGAACTTAATTTTCTTCTTAAAAGTCATTTTCATTTGGAGTTAGCAGAATAAGTCAAAGAATGCCATGTCATCGGTCCCAACGGTTCCAGTATATGACAGAACATCGTTTTCTTATCGGGACTGAATGCCCCGACAGATACCGAGTCTTTGTGCTCCTCTTTCTCTTCTCCGTCTGCGCGCTGATCTTTGAATAGGTTACAGTCCGAGAATTTGACTTCCATCATCTCACCCCCTTCCCTTTCCTTCTTCTCTCTGTAAAAAATATCAGGAATTAGACAAGGTAAAATCTGTGCATACGTGAATGCAGGCATTAAGCAATGGAAGGTATATGAGCGTGCGGCATCGAGCGGTGGTCAACTCCGACAAGGAGAGGATATCGGTGGCGTCCTTCCTTTGCCCCGGCAACGGCGTGGTGATCAGCCCCCCGGAAAAGCTCGTGGGCGGCGACGGGTGTCCGGCCATGTACAGGAGCTACACTTACGACGAGTACTACGACAAGTTCTGGAGCAGGGCCCTGGACGAGCATTGCTTGGACTTCTTCAAACGCTGAGGGGAATTGAACGGGCATCGAGGAGACGAAGTGGTTGCATCATCTACAATAAGGAGTATTACGGCATTCTCCATTGTTGTAATAAAAGAACAATATATACTCGCGCTAAAAAGGGACTCTCGAAACAATAAAATCGTAGTTATTTTAAATTTATGATCGATGACATTTCTACGGCATGATAATAGTTGCATAACACACCGATCTGCATCGTTCTAGAACGTAGTCGAATTGTTATCAAGGATCAAACCTTCCTTACAAAGAACCACTCTTATCCTAAAAAAAAAAAAATTAACAAGAATAATAAAGACAGATGAAAAGCTCAAACTGTTAGAAATAAACTTGTTTAAATATTATAAAGAAACTAATTTTAACAAGAGAGAAAGGTTCATTGCATCAAGAGGAAGATTTATTCCATCAAGAAGAAAAATAGATGGAAGGACAACTCAAAATGATTATTGGTTCTTGAAGATATTTCTTGAAAGAGAATTATTCATTTTGAATATAATTAATGTAATATATCTTTGGAGACTATATAAACCCAGGTCATGAAATATAGAGTTTGTGAAATTGTAAAGAGTTTTTTTGAGAGAAATATAGAAAGTTAAGCTTGTCCTACTCTTCCTCTATTTGATAACTCTAGCCTTTCTTCTTATCAAATTTTTAACATCTGGTATCAGAGCCTATGTTAAACTATGGCCTCTTCCCCAAGTACCATCTAAATTCAGATCCCTAGATTGACAAAAAAAAATTATGACACATGGTGTATCCAAATAAAGATTCTTCTAGGCTCCCAAGATATATAGGAGTTTGTAGAAGATGGATTTGTTGAGCCAAGTCCAATCGAAGAAGGAGCAATGAATGTAGAAGCAAAAAAACAACTCAAAGATAGAAGGAATAAGGAGAAAAAGGCTTTGTTCACGATCTACCAAGGACTTGATGATACAATGTTCGAGATCATCGTTCCAGCAAATACTTCAAAAGAGGCTTGGGAAATGCTTTAAAAAGCATTTGGTGGTGTTGATAAAGTAAAGAAACTTCATCTACAAGTTTTACGAGCTGAGTTTGAAAAATTATAACAAAGTACTTCTGAAACTATTTCTGATTATTTCTCAACAGTCATTTCTATTATTCATCAAATGAGACAAAATGGTGAACAAATAAATGATCAAAAAGTAATAGAAAAAATACTAAGATCTTTAGATCCAAAATTTGATTTTATTGCTATTGCGATTGAAGAATCTAAAGATTTAGAAAAAAATATATTTAGAACAACTTATGGGTTCCCTTCAAGTTCATGAACATAGGATTACAAAAAGAGGAGAAGACAAAACTTCAGAGGAAGCACTGCAAACCAAGCTTACTCTTGAAAATAGAGGTGAATCAAATTTTCAAAGAGGAAGAGGTCGTGGACAAAAGAGAAAGAGGAGGCAGAAATCAGACCAATCAAGAATCTCCAACAATAAAGGTGGTAGAGAAAATTCTACCCAAAGAGACCGAGGTTATGGTCGAGGATGTGGCCGAGGCCGTGGACGTGACATAAATTTTAAAAGGTCTAAAATACAATGCTATATTTGCAAAAGGTATGAACACTACTCCTTTGAATGTTATTATAATCCTAATAACCAAGGTGATAAGGCAAATTTTGTTGAGAACGAAATGAACAAAAATCAAGTTTTGCTGATGACATATGATAAATTGAAAGAATATCAATCTATGACATGGTATTTAGATACTGAAGCTTTAAATTATATGTGTGATATTAAAGATTTATTTTTATAAATAGATACAAGTTATTTTAGAAATATTATATTTGGTGATATGTCTCAAAGATTAGTAAAAGACAAAGGTAAAATTCTCCATAAACATAATAATGGCAAAGAGTTATGTATTTTAGATGTTTATTATGTTCCTGATAAGAAAAATAATATTTTGAGTTTGAGACAATTACTTGAAAAAGATTATAATATTGAGATGAAAGATATAACTCTTTCAATCCATGACAAAAATAAAATATTGATATCACATGTGAAAATGGCAAAGAACAGAATGTTTCCTCTGTATTTATGTATTTTTGATCGATCAAATTATTTTAAGACTGATATTGAGGATATTTCTATATTATGACATCTTAGATATGCTCATTTAAATTTTGAGGCTTTGAAACTTCTAGAGAAGAATAATATGGTGATAGGAATGCCAAGAATTGATCGCTCATCAAAATTATGTGAAGTATGTGTTACGGGTAAGCAAGAAAGAAAGTCTTTCAAAGTCAAAAGAACAAAAAGAGTATGGCATCGGTTTGATCTTGTGCACTCAGATGTTTGTGGCCCTAATAGTCCAATATCACTTAGAGGAAGCAAGTATTTTCTTACCTTCACTGATGATCATAGTGGTAAAACTTAGGTTTACATATTAAAAGAAAAGAAAGAAGTTTTAAGTAAATTTAAAAAATTTAAGAAATTGGTTGAAAGACAAAGTGGTTGTAGGATTAAATGTTTGAGAACAGATAAAAGGTGCTGAATATATATCAAATGAATTTGAATGTTTTTATAGAAATAATGAAATTTTACATCAATTCATTATGTTATACATGCCTCAACAAAATGGTGTCTCAGAAAGAAAAAAATAAGACTATACTTAATATAGTCTAATGCATGTTAAAGGAAAGAAGAATTTCTAAAAAAATTTTGGGGAGATGTTGCTTGTGTAGTTTATTTGCTTAACAGGTTTCCAACAAAGTGAATTGGTAATATTACACCAGAAGAAGCATTGAGCTTACAGAAATCAATTGTCGATTATTTGAGAATTTTTGGAAGTGTTGCATTTGCTAAGATACTAAAAGAAAAGAGAACAAAATTAGAGAATAAAAGTTAGAAATGTATTTTGTTAGGTTATGTTGATAATTCTAGTGGTTATAAATTCTACAATCCTATCACAAATAAAGTTGTGATGTCATTACAATCCTATCATAAATAAAGCTATGATGTCAAGAGATGTTGAGTTTAATAAACAACAGAATTGAAATTGGAAAAATGATGAGTAGCATAAGAAAGTCATAGTTTCAGAAGAAGATATAATATAAGCAAACACCGAAGAGGCTTTGCCGGAAGCATCACCTGGATCAGTTAGGTCACATGATTCAAGAAATCCAATTATAAGAAGGACAAGATCAATTCAGGAGCTATATGATGTGACTCGAAGGATTGATACTAACAATAATGAACTTTTTTTATTTTATCTTTTTGCAGGATATGATCCATTAACCTTCGAAGAAGTTTATAGAGAAGAAAAATGGCGAGAAGCAATAAATGAAGAGATTCGTATAATTAACAAAAATGATGCATGGGAGCTTACTACACTTTCAGAAGGCCACCAAGCAATCAGTGTTAAGTTGATCTTCAAAACAAAAAAATACACTATGAGAGATGGAAAAATACAAAGCACAATTGGTTGCAAAGGGATACAAACAATAATATGGAATCGACTACGAGGAAGTATTCGCACCAATTGCTCGATCGGAGATAGGAAGATTACTTATCTCCCTAGTAGCTCAAATGAAATGAAAAATTTTACAAATGGATATCAAATTAGTATTTCTTAATGGAGTTCTTAAAGAAGAGGTATACATTCAACAACCCCTGGTTTTATTATTCATGAACAAGAAGACAAAGTATACAAGTTAAAGAGAGCTCTTTATGGGCTTAAACAAGCCTCACGAGCATGAAATTCTCGGATAAATACTTATTTTATTCAAAATAATTTTTCTAAATGTCCACATGAACATGCTTTCTATACGAAATCTAACTCTGATGGAGATATCTTATTTGTATGCATGTATGTAGATGATTTAATATTTACAAGTAATAGTAGTTCTATGATTGAAGATTTTAAACACACTATAAAGACAGAATTTGAGATGATCGACTTGGGTTTAATGACTTATTTTTTTGGTATCGAAGTTATACAAGACAATGAAAGAATTTTTATCTCACAAGAAATTATGCAAATGAGGTTCTAAAGAAATTTTCTATGGAAGATTGTCACCCTACAGATACACCTATCGAATATGACACCAAATTGACTAAAGAAGGTGAAGGTAAATACATTAATCCAATTTATTATAAAAGTTTAATTGGATGCTTAAGGTATTTGACATGCACTCGATCTGATATATTATTTAGAGTTAGTTTAATAAGTAGATATATGGAAACTCCTAAGATATCTCATTTAAATGTCGTAGAAAGAATTTTACGATAGGTTAAAGGAACAATTAAGTATGAAATATTTTATTTATCATCTAAAAGGTTGGAGCTTATTGGATATAGTGACATTGATTGGGCCAGAAGCTATGATGATCGGAAAAGTACAATTGAATTTATATTTTATTTTGGTGAAATTATATTTACTTGGTTTTAAAAAAAAATAGCAGATCTTTGCTTTATCAAGTTGTGAAGCAGAATATATAGCAGCATCTTCTTGTGTTTGTCATGCAATCTGACTAAGAAGATTACTTCAAGAACTTTATATGTCATAGGAGAAGTCAATCAAGATTTATGTTGACAACAAATCAGCTATTGCCTTAGCCAAAAATCTAGTCTACCATGAAAGATCGAAGAATATTGATACAAGATTTCATTTTATAAGAGATCATATAAAAAATAAAGAAGTTGAGCCATATCATATCAAGACAAGTAAACAAGTGACTGACATACTTACAAAACCTTTCAAATTTGAATTATTTCAACAACTTCGAAGAAACTTGACATGTCAGATAAAACAAGTTTAAGAGGAGAGAATGTTGGAAATAAACTTGTTCAAATATCATAAAGAGACTAATTTCAACAAGAGAAAGGTTCATTGCATCAAGAGGGAGATTCATTCCATGAAGAAGAAAAATAGATGGAAGGACAAGTCAAAATGACTATTGATTCTTAAAGAGGTTTTTTGAAAGAAAATGATTCATTCTGAATATAATTAATATAATGTATCTTTAGGAACTATATAGACCTCATATGTTGGATCATGAAATATAGAGTTTGTAAAATTATAAAGAGTTTTTTGAAAAAAAATATAAAAAGTTAAACTTGTCACACACCGATCTGCATCATTCTAGAATGTAGTCGAATTGTTATCATGGATCAAACCTTCTTTACAAAGAACGACTCTTATCCTTAAAAAAAAATTGATGAGAAAAAAATTAATGAGAATAATAAAGACAGATGATAAGACCAAACTTGACTCCAAGTTGAATAAAGATCGTCTATTTGGCAAAGGATGAAGTAATTGGGTTGAACTGCCTATAATTAAATTGGGTCACATCAAAAGCCCACTACAGTGTAAAGCAAGCACGGATGGATCCTTATGGCAGAGTTGATCCTATGGTTAACTTTTATTTTTTGTTTGTTTTGGTGGCCATCCACACCACAACAGAAGCTACTTGAGGTGTATTCGATTATGTTGCTTTGGATTACCCTTGGGCTTTAACCTCAAAGCTGAACAAGAATTAAACATTGCATTTGAGATGCGAGTGTGAGAGAAATAGTTGAATGAGTTTGAATGAAAGAAGTTTTAACAAGATCTTAAGATAGCACATCAGGCAGTAAACTTGCAAAAAAATCCAAGAATATAAGAAAACACGGCATGATGATAAATTGTTGGAATACTGTCATTAAAATCGTCTCCAACTTCGTGACAAGATATAAACTTTCAGCCAGGCAACAATGCTCACAATTTACCTCTGAGATTAGCAGAAGAAATGAGATATAGGATGGAAGGTAAAGTCAACGTTGCAAAACCAGTAATGGATGCAGTCTTGTAGGGTGGCTCATGACCCCCAAGCTCTGCCCAAATTAAGCTGTGCTTAGACCTAACGAGGTGAACTGAAAAGAGCTCGACTGACGATACCAGTTGCCTCGATGTAGCGATCCACACAACGTGAGATGCAACTACTCTCACTTCCACTCAAGCTTGTTCCAGGCTTTGTGATGCACTTCGCAAAGCACTTGCTCCTTATAGTCTGCGGCATAAATTCAGCGCATAGACTTAGTAAGAATAACAAGCAATAACTTGTCGAATGAAATTATAGCGAAAGTGGGCTTCAAAATGACAACCGGTAAAGATGTGCAAGATTAACCCATTGTACATAACTTTTAACAACTTCAGGTGATCTGTGCATGAGAACAGTAACACTGTGAGCATCAGTACCCATCAATCTAAAATCTCTCTCTACAAAGCAGGAAAAATGTATAGTTTCCTTTCTTTTCTGATGGTGCATACTGATTATCAAGGCAACAAGTTTGAATTTAGATTTGCCACATATGAACAAACTGTCCCTATTCAGTCTCATTCAGAGTCAGCTTAACTTGCTATTGTATCACAAAACTCTCTGCAGTTGATTCTGAGGCTGCGGTTGTCCTGGGCGTGCAGGAGGCTGCCACAAGGTACACTATAAAGAAGATGGAAAATTAAGAACGCTATCACTAATGGTCTTAAACTGTTTAAATCGTTTTGAGATATAGATTTTGTGCATATCTACAGAAATTCAAATAGACCAGCATTTTTTTTTTGCAAATTCTGCTAGGAAATATAGGCAGGTCTTTTCCGTGGAAACCAATGGTTTCCGAGTAACCAAGGACCTGCATGCGGATGATTTGCTTGGTCAATGGTTTGGAAGGTTATTTGCTGGTTTTCCTTTTTTTTTTTACTCGGAAACAAGATCTCATGCAAAATTACATGTATGAAGTATTGAATATATAAAAGACACAAGTTAACTACAACTATTCTTCCAGTTTAATTTCCAAATAGCAACAGCTCCACAAGGGATTTTAAAGGCAAAAGGGTTATATGCAAATCTAGTGCACTGACCATTTCACCTAAGAATAATCTTTATTTTATACATCTAATATGATTTTGCACAAATTAGTGTAACAGTATCAACTTAGCACTACTAAAAGGCAAATTTTAAGTGCATATTAGTGCCTAGACAAATTTTAGTAGCTGAAACCATTACTATAAAACCATATCACTTGTTTCTAGTGCAACAATTTATAACACATTATTTCAATGAAAACCTCAGAGAAATATCTAATTTTTAAACTGCTATTTCACAGAATAGCCACATAACAGTGAATCATAACTAATCTAAAACTTCATGCTTCACAAAAAATAAACATGCTTTTTAAAAAAAAAAAGATATCTTACCCCTTATATATTCTCAGTTTTAATTGTATTCAAAGTCTACAATCACATAGTTTCCTTGATTAGATGTTAAAAGTTTAGGTAGGCCACTGAAGATAGGGCGTGGACATGCATTTGACCCTTTCATGGTTTAAGTTGTGAATTGTGTACACCCATCCTGGACGGTCTGATTGGAAAAGCCATCTTACATTTTATTTTGTTTTCATCAGTTCTTTTTGCTCTTGACTTTTTTAACAGGCTCAAGAAATTGCTATGGATTAGCCCCTACACCAACAGAAACTTAAAAAAAGAAGATTTGGAATGATCCAGCAAGGAAAAGCCGAACGAAGGAGGTCAAGCATTCAAACTTACACAGCATTTCTAGAGATATAATCCGACAGTAAAACAACTAGGAGAAATAAATCGATAGCCTTCTCAATATCATCCTGCAAGATCTCCAATCAAGTTTCATTTATATTTCACAATGTAGATTAGCGATGGTCATGGAAATTTTCATAGTATATGTTCATATAAAACAAAAAAAAAAGGGTGGTATTTCAGCTTCCTTAAGTGCACCATATACATATGACTTCAGTATTACCCAATTTGAAGATGAAGCTTTTGAACATAAGCCTTTCCAAACCTGAAATCATGAATGAACAAAGAGTACAACCACGCATTACTAGTAACCTGTCTCTTCCCAATGAACAAAAAGTCCTTACGTTCAAGTCATCGACAAATTAAGTGTACTTGACAATGAATGCACCAATAACCTGTCTCTTCCCAATAATCATCAGCAAAAGAATGCCCAAAAATCTTTATGTGTGGCACACGAATAAAATTACCTAGAAAACCTAAATAGTGGCAATCTACTGTATTAAAGGTCAATATTCTCATGGGTGCTGATCTTTTCAGAAGAGAGACCCTAAATCGTAATAGAATAGAAAGAAGAAAGAAACTTGTCTGACATCATCGCAAACAAGATGGAAGAGTTCTACTGCCGGTTTTTCCCCTGAAGAGACCGACTTCCCGGTGACTTGATCATGATCGAATGGTATAGCTAGCGAAAACATTAGACAACCGTGTTTCAGAGAAGCAAATCGCAGTTACAAACGCCCAGGCTTAGCACCAAATCGAGAAGCAGATTCAAGAACAAAGAGGGTTACAAGCATGAAAACCTAGTAAATTCACCTTGGAATCAAGGACTCGATAACTAACGGTGTACCTCGAAGAACTCTTCGGCGTAGGCCTGGGCGAGCTGGTTCTTGAGCTGGTCCATGAGGGCCTCGGCCGACGGCGCTGACTGCCCCGACGAGGAGTCCAACGGCGACGGTGACGAGAAGGGATCCATCGGCAGCAGAGAACCAACAAGATGCGACGCTGGATTCTGCCGCAATCTTCTTCTCCCTGTCTTGGTTACGCGAGCGAGCGAGGGAGAGAGGGAGGGAACAGAAACAGAGAAGCGATGAATGAAAACCCTAGTTTTGGAATTGAAACTATATAACTGATTTTACATCTCTGTCCTTTGAAAGTTCCGAAATACCATTGCTATTCCTATAAAATCTTGATATTATATATAACGATTCTATTTTAAGATATTTGAAAAAAATATGGTTTCTCTTTTCTTTAGAAAGACTTCGTCTTTTACTAATATTTTATTTAAAAAATTGAAGATTTAGGATGATATATATATATATATATATATATACACGAATATTGCACTAGCTTTGGAATAACGTAGCATGTGTATCAGATTAAATTGATAATAAAATAAATAGGGATTTGTTTAATAAGATGACCTAGAGGTAGGGAATTATTTCTTTTAATAAGACAACTCTTCGAATGAAAACAGTCCGATTTATGGATTATGCAAATCCACAACCCAACTAATTAATCACACGCATATAAGCTGGGTCAGTTCTAAGAAAAACAAATTATCTCCTAAAAATAAGAGATTATTTTCATGTTTTGAACGTTGTTCTCTCAGGTCACAAAGAACTATAGTAATTGTATCAACTCTTGTAAAGTCAAAAATAAAAATAAAATAAAATAAATAATTTAGATAAATAATTTATATTTATTATTGATTGAAAAACTCATGTAATTATCATATTTTGTAATCTCTCTTTGTGTTTATAAATTTATATCCACTGTCAATTAAATTCAAGCTAATCATTTTTTTTTCTACAATGAATTTTTCCTTCTTTGGTCCTCTTTTTTACTATTATTATTTTGTATCTCCTCCTTTATCGTGGATGACGATAGCATTACAACTTCTATTGAGTTTATACTATAGCAAGTTGCGCTTTCTTATGAGCTTCTTCATTCCACTTTTTGGCTGATAATACTATCTTCAACTAAGCACTCATCTTATATCATTCTCAACTCTTTTATTTTAGAAAATATTTTTATCTTCTCGTAATATGAGCTCCCCTCAAAGTTGTGCCCACAAACTATATATTTTAGTATACTCAATTTTATTTTCTTTTAATCGGTTATGATCATATAGATGACACTATCACTTGCTTTTCATAAATGATTAAAGAAAATAATTTTAAAGTTATCAATTCTAAATATATTTTTTAGATTCATTAAAATCATCTTCTTGGATTTATTATCGTTATCCCTTTCTCTCTCCTTAAATCATTCTCTACCTAACATCTACAAAATCCTCTTATCAAGTGTGGTTCAAGCTTTCGATAATCTATGTCATCCAATCTGATGGTCATCTCATATAATTTCGAGAAACTCTTTTTAAATTTTCTAAGGGTACATAATCTATTTTTTGACTACATGTAGATTATCAAACTTAAGCAGATGTACTTACTTTGATTGATGCATCTCTTGACGATGAATAACTTATTTTTCATATATTAAATGGTCTTGGTTCATATTACAAGAAGATCTTAACTTCAATTCATGCTCAGGATAGTCCTATATATTTTGAAGAACTTCATGATAAGCTTTTTAACTATGAAGCTTATCTTAACCAATATTCATCGTATTTTAATACTACTTATAGCATTGTTAATTTTGCTAACAAAACTAGTTCTAACAACAAAGGCAATATCTATAACCAATAAGATAACCATTTAAATAATTTTTCTAAAGACAAAATACAATAATGCTATAACAAAACTCAACAACAAAGTTATGAGTAATAATCAAACAACAAAGTTACATGTTCAAATATGTATCATTAATTTGCCAGTTACTATTCCATTCCAAAAATATCTTAATTTGCAAGTTACTATTCCATAAATGTTTTAACTTTTATACCCATCTTATTCTATATATTCTAGCGTACCATATACTTGGTTTTTATTAACACCGTGGTATGATCATTTTGATGTTCAATCCTTTCAACCTTTATCAAACTAGCTTATTAACATGTTTGACTTTTCATCATATCATGTCTGACTTAAATAATCTATCTTTTCATTCAGATATAATATTCAGATGATATCATAATAGGTGTTAGTAAAGACATCAAAATAACTCATTAGTTCTACAAAACTTCTCTCTTCCTCAATTTTTTTTACTTTTTAATATTCTTTATGTTCTTGATGTGAAGAAAAACCTAATATTTATCTCTAAATTATATTTTTTAATAATATTTATATTGAATTCCTATCCTCTTCATTTGTTGTGAAGGATCTTAATACAGGAGCACATCTTATGAAGGGGCTGAATAGAGATAGAGTTCATGAGTGATCAACTATTGCACTATCTACAACCAAATCAATCTTTGTTTTGGCCACCACCATCAAAGCTCTATCTCAAAAATGACATAATTATTGAATCTCAGATTTTGATAATGAAACTAATTAATTATATTTTATTATTTAATTATATTTTAAGTCATGCAGGTCTACTCGATCAAAATTAGATAGTTGACACAGGATGAATCGACGTTGCACTAGAAGAAATCACGTCAGGATATTGGACGTCGAGCTGGAGGTCCGATCGATAATCGGTAGAAGGCTTTAGACAAAGATATCAGGTATCGGGCCAAGAAGAGTGGTGTTGCACTAAGGATATTAGGGTTGCGGAGGTCAACTGCCGATTAAGCAATAAGCCACAAGAGAGGACGATGCACCGAAGAACCGGATGAAGCACCAACCAATGACGTGCCGGGCAACAGGAGGTTGATTTGTGTAACTGACTAGATCGAAGTAGAGTTAAGATTTATGTATGCATGATTAACTATGATAACGATGAAGACATAAAATGAAATAAAGTATCGGAGTCAAGTGCAATCAGATCGTTGGGAGTTCGAGAGTTCGACGGAAGTCTGAAGATTCATTAGGAGTGCTGTTGAAACTGGCCGAGAGTGAGTAGAGAGTTTGACGAAGGGTTCCTCGGAAGCTTGCCGGAAAGACTTGTCGGAGGTTTACGGAGCTCGTCGAGAAAGATCGAAGCTTGCTAAAGAAGACTCGTCAGAACTCGCCAAGATCGTCATGAAGTCCAGGAGCTTACCAGGAGTACGCAAAAAGGTGTCCGAGGGTTCGTTGGAAGACCGTCAGAAGTTCGCCGAAAGCTCGCTGGAGGATGACTTGATGTGCAAGTCTTTGTTTACTTAGAAAATATCTTTAAAATCCGTAGTTAGCATGTAATTAGGGTTAAGATTGGGAGATAATCCCATTAACCCTGGTATGGGTCAACTGGGCTCGTTATGGACTGGTTTGGGCTGGATTTAAGGCCCAACCATAAGTGTTGGACCATGTCTAGTAATGGAACCGCCTAGGTTTAGCTCCACAGGTTGTACTGGGCAGTGGTATCACCCAGTACACTAACAATGTTAGTGTGCCTAGGTGGTGGTACTATCGGTGGCGATGGTACCACCCAATACACTGACAGAACCAAAGTGCATTGGTAGTGGTATCGGTAGCGACAAGCGATGATACCGTCAGAACTCGGTAAACCCGGGATGATATAATTTTTGGCTCTAAGTTTGAATTTAATTAGAGCCTATAAATACCCCTCCCATCCTTGGGTTGAATATATAAACACACATTTTGAAAGTAGAAAAATACCGTTCAAATCTCTAGAAATCCCCTCCTCTAGTCCTTGTATTCAAGTTAAAAGAGAGAAAAGAGTGCTTATAAGGGTTACCTCCTAAGCCCGTCAAAAAGAGAGAATGCTGTGTAAGGGAGTTGGTCTTCACCCGTTGGAAGGAAGATAACTAGTGGAAAAGTCGATGGCCTCAAGTGAAGAGGAATTGGGAGTGGACGTAGGTCGGATGATCGAACTACTATAAAAACTGCATTTATAAAAATCTATTGTAATCCATCTTCAATTCGCTGCTCTACTTGCTTGCTGTCTTTCTTCATCTCTAAATACTCTCAAGTTAATTTCGTTTCCTATACGCTTTAATCGAAATTGATTTTAATCGAAACATGATTTTTATCGTACGAAGTTTTTGAAATCGTTTTAAATCATTGAAATTTATCGTTCTTAACCGTTGCACTAATTCATCCCCTAGTGCCGCTCTAGATCCTAACAATAATTGCTTATGGTATCTTTATTTTAATGTTAAAAATCATATTGTTCGTTCTTGCAATTTGTTATTATCGTCATCAACTTGTTATCTCTTTTTACGTAATTCATGCAAATACAATAAAATATACAAACATCTATTTTCTGCTTCTTGAACTTATAAAGTCCTTCACCGATAAATTGTAATTCACTTCTTGAACTTATAAATTCTAATGTTTGAGGTCTATTTTCTACATGATGAATTTAACTATTTTATTATTTTTGTTGACCTTTTCATAAAGTATATGTGGTTCTTTCGCATGAAACAAAAATATGATGTATTCATTATTTCTAAGTTCAAATTTATTATTGAAAAATAATTTTAATGATTTATTAATTTATTTTTACTCTGATAATGGTGATGAGTTTTAAAAGCTTTGTGAATTTTTAAAACTAATGAAACCTCTCATTTTCTCACCCCTCTACATGCTGCTAAACATAATGCGATCATAAAATATCATCATCAGCACATCATCTAAACTAGTCTCACACTCCTTACTTAAGCTTTCTTAGCTTTTTAATTTTGGTCTTATATATTTGTCACAACAACTTATCTTATTAATTGCATGCCCAGTCTAATTCTCAACATGGTTTTACTATTTGAAAAAGTATTTTGGTCCACCTATAACAAAACCTAACACCTATAACAAACTAAAAGTCTAATCAAAATCATATGTTTTTTTTTTATGTTATGCTAATCAAAGTGCCTTTAAATATTTTAATCCATCAACCAAAAGAATTTTTATTTCTAACTATATTGATTATATGAAATTTGATTTTCCTTATAAATCACTTGACTCTCTTTTATCTAGATTAATTTTCAATTACTTTGTTGATTGAGTCCCCTAAATTCATAAGTCACCTCATATTATCATTCCCATTCAAGAAACATCAACCCCACTTGTCAATCCATGCACTTCAACCACTTAGAACCAATTAAGTCCTCCTTCAATGATGCATGATGAACAATATATTACCTCATCCATCTAACTACCTAATAAGAGTGTCACATATTAGGAGAATTGATAGTAAGATTTGGTTTCAGTACCTCTTATTTTAAATTCTTTTTATTCAACACGTTTAAGAGATGTTATTAACCCTACACCAATTCATCTAATAATTACTAGATTAGAAAATAAAGTCTTTAAATTAAATATTTTTTTATTTTCGTAAAACAATATCAAAATTTTATTTCTAAGCCTTATGTTATCAACCAAGCATTAAAAATTCTTGAATGGCAAGCAACAATATCTGAAAAATATAATGCATTATTATAGAATCGTAATGGGACTTAGTCCTATTATATCTAAGTCAAAAATTTTGTAGAGTACAAATAGGTTTTTGTATTAAACGAAATCATGTTGGCTCTATTAATAAGTAAAAAACAAGATTTGTTGTAAAAAGATTTTATCAACATCTAAATTTTGACCGCATGACATCTTTAACCCAGTTGTAAAGTCAATAATAATTCATATTATTTTATATCTTACCTTGTCTAATAATTGAAGACTTTAACCGTCGGATTTGAGTAATATATTTTTTCGTGATCAAATTCCAAGGATGTATTTATGAGGTAAATTTCGGGGTTTATTGATCACAATTTTTCTTATCATATCTATAAGCAATCCAAGGCTCTTTATGGTCTCATGCCCCTTGTGCTTGGTATCATAAATTTCAAATACATCTAGTCTCATTTGGATTTTATAATTCTCAATTTGATAATTTATTATGCATTTATTCTCATGAGGGCATAATCATGTTTTTACTAGTTTATGTAGATAACTTAATTATTATTGGTAATAAATCAATAATAATTAATCAATTTATTTTTTGAAAATAATTTTTTAATTAAAGATCTTGGGTCCTTCACCTATTTTATTGGTATTCAAGTCAACCATATGACAAATGATCTATTTTCTTTCTTAATAAAAGTGTATTTATAATCTTCATGATCATACAAACATATTTGAAGTCAATATTGTTATTATACTAATCTCTACAAGTGTTCCTCTTTCCTTATCTGATAGTGCTAATCTACGCCATTAAGTATCATCAAGTTGTTAGTAGTTTATAATATTTAACATTCACTCATTCCAACATTGCATATGCAATGAATAAATTATCTCGCACACACCTCTATCTAACCATTGACCAATCGTTAATTATCCTCAAGGGACATTATTGATCATAGCTTATTTCTCTAAAAAAAACTCTCATTTATTGCTTTATGTATTTTTGGATATCTTCAAATATTGATTGAATAGATAATAAGGATGATAGAATGTTTACTAGTATTTATGATGTATTTCTTGGTTACAATCCAATCTCTTGGAGTTTCAAGAAATAATACTTTGTTACAAAATCTTTTACAGAGGTTAAATATCGAATAGTTGTTTATATAATTACTGAATTTTGTTGGATTCGATCATTGCTATATGAATTATTTATTATGATAATATCAGAGTAACACACAATATATATATATATATATATATATATATATATATATATATATATATTCGGTAATCCTGTATTTCATTCTCAAATGAAACATAGTTATTAATTTTCATTTTATTTGTGACGAAATTTGAAATGTTGAGCTACATATCTATTATGTCTCATCTTCTAATTAGCTTGTAGGTGCTCTTGTCAAACTTTTATCTCGTTAATAATTTTTTTTATTTCGATCTAAAATTGATGTCTCAAAAAAGAACACTATCTTGTCAGGACATATTAGGAAAGATATTATTAAAATATAAAATAAATTATGATAAGATTATCATGATCCTCCCAATATTTTAGTAAAATGTAATCATGAATCTAAATTATAAAAATTTTGAATCATTCTTCTATCAAATAATGAAGATCACAATCTCAATATGAAAATGATTTAGATGATTATTTTATATTTATTATTGATTATAAAAATTATATAATTATCATTATATATATATTTTTTATATATCCACCATCAGTAAAATTCAAACTAATAATTTCTTCCCGTTATCACATTATATGCACAATTGAACGTTCGATATAAGAGTTAGAAATCAGAGCTAATTGAAAAAATGAGCCGAGTGTCCACTTGTTGGCGAGGACATCCGAATGTTCTGATCAAACATCAGATCTCTTACCATGCATACTTGTTCTTCCAAAATGGCAGTATCAAATCAAATTTATTGCTCATTTCAACAAATATCTTATCAGTGCTTTATTCCAAAATGGTAGGAGAACTAGCATACGCCATTTCTTTTGAAAGCTTGCCTACGTTCCAGTTGCATACTCGATCATCATTGCTGTTGGCCTGTAATAATTAAGAGACTCACAATGATTCATGCCCACACTTCTCTGGCAATCAAAGGAGGTTCCGAAAAGCACGGGCTCGACCCTCTTTTTTGTGCATTTGGTGTATAAATTGCACTGCTGATCTCCCGGTAGAGAATTGCAACGAGAGGGAAGTAATGATATGCATCATTTGTTTCGGCAGTCTTTGAGATGGGAGTCAAATGTGATGTTCCTGTTCTTGCTTTCCAGCAGGAAAGTGTTGTACTGACCAGGATTGTTTAAGGGGAGACATCCTGGATTCAAGTGGAAGATGTTGGAATCTGTTTCTTACAATACTCTGCCGAACAACTGGAGCTGCATATTATATGATTTAGGTCTCTGATGGAAGCTATCATGTAAATGCTGAAGCCAACTCGGGCCTTCAAATTTAGCTCTGTGGTTCCCTCTGTTTTGTATGGTGCATTCCTGGTTTGTGGATTCAGATTGATACAAGGAGCTCACTCTTCATTCAGCACCACAGGCCTTGCGACATCCAGTGATGAACAGATAGATGGCACTCCTGCCATTGTTCTTTAAAAAATGTTGATTAGATCTCCCCAGTACCAAAATGATCATGACTAGTTAGCGATCATAGTTTATACACAGGAAAAAAGTTTTAACTGCTACAGCTAAAGCTGATATTTCTAGTGTAAGAACTAATTTCTGTGAGCTCGATGGTCAGATCATAAAACCCAGTCAGTCACCAGATTATTTCTTCTCCCAAGTGTTACTGTTTGAATTCTAACTTTGTCTCTGCTCAAGATCATATGAAACGTAATATTCTAAAGTAGGTTTGCAAGAATCTAGTTTGCTAGCGAAGCTACTGGTGTCTTAATAGGTATGACATGTGGTTCTCATGATCACAGCAACATGAAGCGGAGCTAATCCCTTGAACACTGCACTGCATCACTACTCTAAAAGCTGCTAACCAAGGCAACAAGGCAGGGAAATGCCAGTGAAGTGTCCAAAAACCTGGACCTACTAATGAGTTTGGTAGCAGGCAGAAGGGCACAAGTCTGATGGTCCCTGAAAAAGATGGAAATAAACCAGTAGCCTCCAGAGAGGTTTCTCCCTCATTGCATCTTGCAGCTCTTCATTTCACCTAACCCACATTCTTTGATCTCTTCAAATACATTGTATACGTTTTTCTTTGCCTTGTGTATGCCATGTCCTCTTGAGTCTTGACCCACAGTTCAAGCGTCGATAAGGGAAAGGACAGATACCAATGTAGAATTCCCTGCCTTGAGGATAAACTATTTCAAGGAAAACAAGCACTTGGGGCACAAGAAAACTATGATGAAAAGAAGGGTGCAGGGGAATCATGGAATACTTGGGAGGAAATATAATAACATGACGAAGGAAAAGTGATTCCTGGAATATCTTGTGCTGCCTGCCTTCTGTTAACTCTGTTCCCATCCTACTTCTCTATTTTAAATCCGCAACCCTCCGAGCCATGGGAAGAGACTCGGGCTCTTGGCTCTCCAACTTCTCCTTCGGATATCGAGGCGATCACCACAAGAGTCGTGATCCGAGCATCTACTACTACAACCCCAGCAACAGCAGCAGCAGCAGCAACGACTCCTACTACTACATCGAAGACAGAAATATGATCCGCAGGAAGATGGCCAAGGGAAGACCTCTTTCCTTGCAGGTTAACTTTCCTCCCTTGCCTACGACTGTGCTGTTTCAGCTCTTATTTCATGAACACAACCTAAGAACAGAGAAAAGGGAAGATCAGAAGGATACCGCAAAACCTACTTGTTCTGAAGCATGTATCTTTTCACTGATCTGCTAATGTTTCCTTCCCACTATGTTCGTTTGTGTAGTTTATTCTGCGTCCGCTTTGTCCCCCTTCTTCCCTTTGGGCAATAATCCTGCTAAGTAGATGAATCGTGTCTTCCACCTTAGATCTCGATGTATACTTCATCCGATTCGTGCTTCCAAGCGGAAAAGACGAGCTTTCTGTTGATCATTAACTCTTCCTTGTGCGCAGACCGTGGAGCTTAAAGTGAGGATGTGCTGCACAGGTTGCGAGAGGGTGGTCAAGCATGCTCTCCAAAAGCTTAGAGGTGACTGATGTCAAATGGTCTAATGGTAGCCCATCTCTTTTTACAAAGTTGACCACAATCAAACAATGATCCATAAGCATCACAACATTTTGTTCTTTATGCACATTCCGATTCCGAGATAGCTGATGGGAGAACACGTAAGTGCTGTTTGATCAGGCGTCGACTCGGTGGAGGTGGAGCTGGAGCTGGAGAAGGTGACGGTGACGGGGTACGTCGACCGGAACAAGGTGCTCAAGGAGGTGCGGCGGAGCGGGAAGAAGGCGGAGTTCTGGCCCAACCCCGGCCTCCCGCTCTACTTCACCACCGCCAAGAACTACTTCCACGACGAGGACTCCTTCCGCGACAGCTACAACTACTGGCGCCACGGCTACAACGGCGACAAGCACGGCCACGTCCCGGCGCCGCACCGGGGGGAGGACGGCGTCAGCAACATGTTCAACGACGACGACGTCAACGCGTGCAGCATCATGTGAGGAGGGATGGATGCGTCTGCATCAAGGACCACCAGAAATGATGGGGACTGCACCGGACGTGATCATGCATCCTGGTGCATGTGAATAATGGAATGATGTGTGTATGGCTTTCTGGGGGTGTGGCAGTTCACGTGGAAAAAGATGTGTCGCAAGCATGCAAGAGGTGTAATATGGATTTCCCATTTATTTTACATTATAATATTCGAATGCTTGTCTTAACCGATGACATGATCCAAAGTTGGATTCCAAGTGTACTATATATAATTAGTCACTTGATTGGTAAGTGCTTTGGTAATTAGATCTATCTGTTTATAATGATTATATACTCTTTAATGGGATTTTACATATATATATATATATATATATATATATATTCTGATGTTTGGAGTTAAATTGGTTGCAAATTTGGGTATGACATTTATGTCCCTTCAGATATTAAAATACTCATCAAGAAAACTCAGATTGACCACTTTTTTCATGAGTGATATAATTTTGTTCTGGTCAGTGCAATATATATAATATCTGAAATATTTTTTATATTTTTGATGTTGTACATATGTTAAAACTTAAATTCATAGGAATAAAGAAAAAAAATTACTAACTACAGAGGGATCCATCGATTAAATTGAAGAGTGAAACCAATCTTTGGGCCTAGTAGATGATTTGATCATCGAACTCCAGTAATCGAATCAATATGATCGAAACCCGTATTAAAAGATACAAGCCAATAATGATCAAATTTTAATCATATTATCTGGTACATCTCCGCTTTTTATGCACATATTGGCCAATGGGTGAGTTGATACATATTATTCATTTTATTTCATATGTTTATATGATTTTATATTCTTTAATGGATTTAGTTGACCCTATCGTTCGATGCATGGGCATACCAAATGGTACACCCTCGCTTCACCTGAAACGGATCGATTCATCTCCGACCATTGGACAGACTAGTATTGATCGTATCTTTCGCGCCGTATTAGACGGTATGACCAGATCTGTCTATTTATAATGGTTGTGTATTCTTGAATGGATATATGCATATATCTATCATACATGCATTCTTGCAAATTTTGATATGACATTTATGTCCCTTCAAATATGAAAAATACTCATCAAGAAAACTCAGATTGACCACTTTTATCATCGGTAATTTAATTTGGTTAGGGTTAACACAACGTATACAATATCTAAAATGGTTTATACATTTTGATTCTATACATATGTTAGAATTAAATTTAGAGAATGAGTATGAAAATTAGAACTCAAGAGGGATATATGAATGTAAATTTGTCTTTTTCATTAATACTAATCATAGACATGAGATTATGCTTAACCCTACAATGACTCCACTCCAACCCAGCGTCTTCCTCTTAAAGTAACTTGACCACTTCAGCCCATCTGCCACGGAGGCCCAGGCGGTACAGAGAGAGAGAGAGAGAGAATGGTGACGCGATCGCTCCTGGGGCTCAAGCCCTGCACCTCGCTGCCCTCAATTGGCCCCCTAAATCGTCCGCCCGCTCCGAGAAACGCCCTTTCTTCTCCTGGTATGAAATCGATTCTTTGATCTTTTACCGGTGTTGGCGTTTGGTGGATAATTTAGGTTTCTTTCTCTTCTCGTTGCTCTGATTTTTCAGTTACGGCGGTCTCGGGTTGTCGGAACAACCAGTTCAATTGGAACCTAAGGTTTCACTGCCCCAAGCCTGCGATTCCGATCAGGAAGCAGACCACGGTGCGAAGAGACACCGTCGTTAGATCTGAGATAGCTGCTGCCGGGCTCCCTGATGACGCGGCAAGCTCCCTTTCAGGTTTGCTGAGAGAAAAATGTGTTATTGGGTTATTTGGAAATTTATTTTCTTTTTTCTAGGAACGTAGAGGAGAAGATAAACCTTATTCTTGACGGCCGTTGATATTTTGTTTTATAATCTTAATCGCAGCGAATCGATTATGATTATGTTACCAAGCATGCTGACAGGTTGTTGATTTTTTGTCATTTGGCTTTCGTGAATCATATTGATTACAAGTGGTATGAGAAAATGCCCTAAAGAAACAGGAAACTCATTTCTTGAACTTTGGAAGAATCAATTATACATGTGACACCATGTCCTCTCCATTCTAGATTGCATGATCCACATGAAGATATTTAGAAGAAACAATTAAAAACCAATTTTTTGATCTCTGCAAGGAGGAAAAAGAAGAATTTTAGAATGAAGAGCGGGTCAAATGAATTTAATCATCTTGATTATATATTATATGAGAAAATTCATTGTAATTGCTAAATTTTAATTTCTCACATTTGGATGGGGTTTGCTGTTGATCAGAATTTCAATTGGTTTCAAGAATCAGAGGGATTTGCTTTTACTTTGTCACGGCTGTGTCTGCGATCTTTCTGTTTGCCGTAATGGTGGTGGTGCACCCATGTGTGGTCCTTTTTGATAGGCATCGGCGCAGGGCTCATCACTTGGTTGCAAAGATTTGGGCAACGATGACTATTGTTCCGTTCTATAAATTTGAGTTTGAGGGGATGGACAATTTGCCTCCTCAGGACACCCCAGCTGTGTATGTCTCTAACCACCAGAGCTTCCTGGACATATACACTCTTCTGACACTTGGAAGGAGCTTCAAGTTTATAAGCAAGAGAAGCATATTTCTGTTCCCGATCATTGGATGGGCAATGTTCCTCATGGGCGTAATACCTCTTCGCAGAATGGATAGCAGGAGCCAGTTGGTAATTGTTTTACTAATGTTTCAATTTTTCTGGGGTCATTGTTCTCGAGATATCTCAGTTTCTGTTAGATACATCAAATTAGTGTTTTCCAATATGTAAACCATTTAAGTTTTCGCAATGAAAATTTTAATCAGTCACTTTGAATTTAAGGTTTAATGTTATAATCAATAATAGTTTGCCCTCATTCTTTCTAAATGGATCTAAATCCAAGATATCTTTTGACCTTCATGATACCCTTGTTATTTTTTTTTTCCTTGCACAAGGGGAATTACAGATGTCCTGGTTCCTATTTAAACTGGAAATTTTATGAGAATCAGTAGAAGGGTATTTTGTATGCAGACTTCCAGTTTGCTGATTCTCGTATGTTGCATTATTTTATTGCATGTATTTTATTTAATCTTGTCATTGTTTGCAGGATTGTCTCAAGCGTTGCATTGAGTTGGTGAAGAAGGGAGCATCTGTTTTTTTCTTTCCGGAAGGAACTAGGAGTAAGGATGGAAAGTTAGGTGCTTTCAAGGTGAAATTTATGGGCTCCATTTAAAGTCATTAAATGTGATCATGTCGGTGGAGTTTCTGAAATGAGTTGTCTTAATTATTGACCTTGTAGAAAGGGGCATTTAGCGTTGCTTCAAAGACTGGTGTGCCTGTTGTGCCCATAACCCTTATGGGAACTGGAAAGATTATGCCTGCAGGCGAGGAGTGTATGGTAAACTCGGGTTCAGTGAAAGTTGTAATACACAAGCCTTTAGATGGAAAAGATGCCAACAAACTCTGCAATGAAGCTAGAGATTCAATAGCTCGAACACTTTTGCTTCATGGCTATGGAGTACATTCAAATAACTAGATACTGCTGAATTTCGGACATCACATGTTGATGTTTTCACTTTGTCGAACGCTTTCAGGTATCTTTTTTTTTTTTCTTTTTTCTAAATTCTGTATAGGGAAGTTCTTTGTTGAACCCTTTCAGGTAATTTTTTTTGGTTTTATTCTGTATATGAAAGTACTCCATACATGGTTATATTGCTCAAACAAATAAACAGAGGTGCTAAAATTAGCAACTGAACCAGACATGTAATTTATATCCTAGTTTGTTTTCTTTATTCCCTTGTTATGACCTGAAGCATATGTTACATGATTCCACATATAGCTTTGAGACTTTCATTGCGGAGCCGAAAGTTTGTTTCATTTCCTTGATAAAGGTGATGTGCCGTTTAATGTTTTACGTCTGGCACCATCAAACCACAATCATGGAGCAATCTCTGAAAAGCTTTCATGTGGTCTGATCTTGCTGACCAGAATTATGTGGAAAGCTCTCTATAATAGAACCTTATTGAGTATCATTAATTTTCGTTCAATGGAAATAACTATACTAGAACTATGGTTTTCATAACTGTATTGCTTTTTCACTGCTTGCACTTGCAGTTGCAAGATTATGATTTATCATCACTAGGCTTTTTAGCTAATGTCTGTGGGGTTCTCGGTTCTGTAATTGGCTCTACAAGACCTAAGTGAATCTAACAATACTGAATATGGGTGTTCAGGTTTTGAGCATTGCCATTTGTAATTATGGTGTCCCATTTGATTGCTTACATGTGAATTAATAATTTTCAGCAGACTTAAATTTTAGTAAGCCCATGCCTGATGCATACTGCATATTTATAATTTGTTCATGGCTTGTCCGAATCGCAGGAGTAGCATCTTCTGACTCTATAGAGGGTGAACAAACTACACTAGAATGAGAGGAAACATGATAGGCTTTTAGAAGCACTACCTGTTGCAGAGGCAGTGAGGACTACTGGTTTAACCAGGAATTCTGGCGGGTGAAGCTAGTTTCAGATTAATGACTTAGAATTCCTAGAGTGTTTTTTTTTAAAGAAATTCTGAGACTCTTTAGTAAGAGTTTGTCTTCCTTCTCTTATTAACATTAGTAATGTGGAAAGGTATATGAATAAATGGTTTCTGACTCCTAAAGCCGATATGATAAATCTGTTTTCTTTCTCTATATATATCTTTACTGTAAATGATATCCCGGTTTGCAAATAACTCATTATTCAGAGCTCTCTCAGTATAGGAATTTATACATGTTTTTAAAGGATTTAGTGAGTTATAGACAATTTAAATTTTGGATTTATTTTTATTTTTTTTGTGGCTCGCTTGGAGGAAAGTTTCCATAGGTTGATGTTTAGAAGAGGATATTGTTTTCATATAATATATATAATATATGAGTACATTATTGCTGTATGTCTCCTTGGGTATGTGTATAATTTATTAATTTTCTCCCAAATAAGGTCGTTTGTATCATGTATTGTTTGCTACAAATAATTATATTTGTAATCAAATTTGATCATTAATTTGATATGATAAAATTGATTTGACCCAACCTACTTTCATGTTTAAAAAATGAATGATCATTGAGGATTTAGGGCTTGTAGAAGGAAGAAATTTTTTTGAACGCGGAAAGTTTGAAAAATGTCTCATATTTTTTTTTTGGTAAAAAAATTATACCATGATGATTTGTTCAACAAAACTGGGTCAAACTAATTTGTCTTCATTTGCCAGTAAGTTCATCATGAGCCTTATAATCACTTATTCAACAAGTGTATATTTTCTTAGATGTCAGTCTGATTAGTAATATATATATATATATATATATATATATATATATATATATATATATATTGTCATTATCGAAAACTGATATGACAAATGCAATAGATGTTGATTGGACTCGATGTTGAACCCCAAACAATCGAAAATACTGCGAGAGGGAGAGACATTCTTCTCCCTATGCTGTCCAAGAATACTACCTTCTCCTTTGTTCTTACTCTCTAGAACAGCTCGTCACAAATTGCTCCAAGGTCACAAATGACATCAATTGAGCTTCTATCTGACTCGAGTTCAATCACGCCGAAGCTACACCAAGACGCTTTGGACCGGAACCAATTAGGGTGTACTGTTGGGCTAAGCAAGGTTTGGCCCACGCATGCCCGCCCACGTATGCCCAGCCTACCATCTATGATTTTAGAGTTCGCTGTCTTATGCCCAACAGGAAATCCTTATGTGCGCGACACTTATATACATCTAGGGGTCCCGAAACCCTAGTGCGCAGCGTAAGGAGCGGCTAAACCTAAGCGAAGCAGCCGTCCCTCCACCAAGAGCGCCACAGCCAACGCCGCCGACATGGGCCGCGTCCGGACGAAGACGGTGAAGAAGTCGTCGCGCCAGGTCATCGAACGGTACTACTCGCGGATGACCCTGGATTTCCACACCAACAAGAAGATGCTGGAGGAGGTGGCGATCATCCCCTCGAAGCGCCTCCGCAATAAGATCGCCGGATTCTCCACCCACCTCATGCGCCGCATCCAGCGCGGCCCTGTCCGCGGCATCTCCCTCAAGCTCCAGGAGGAGGAGCGCGAGCGCCGCATGGACTTCGTCCCCGACGAGTCCGCCATCAAGGTCGACCACATCGAGGTCGACAAGGATACGGTCGACATGCTCGCGTCCCTTGGTATGACCGATATCCCCGGCGTCGAGCAGCAAGCCGATGCGCCCGCCGCCCCCACTTACCCGTACTCGTCGCGCCCCGGCGGCGGTTATGGCGCTGGCCGCAGGAACTAAGAAGGGATCTTGGCACAGCGGGCTCGATCTTTTCTGAAAACAAGTTCCCTTTTAAGGATTATATCGCTTAAAGTTTGGATTTTTGTGTGGATTGTGGTTACTATAGCCATGCGGACATCCTCTTTTGATTTCTGTATTTGATTGCTTAAAATGGTTTGCCTTCAATCAAGTAGCTTATCTTGCTTTGTGCCTGAGTTCTAACCTTTTAGGCTTGGTTTTTTCAGGTGCTTTAGATTTTTCTATTTTCATTGTGCATTTGGGATAAACAAGTTCTTTTCTTTAAAGTAGTGATGATTTGCAGCAGGATCTATGGATCTATTAGTTTGCTGATTGCTACTGAGGCACAAGATCATGTTCTAACTTTGTATCCATCAAAAATTTTGTGTTTTGGTTGGCACTTCTTAGCTATCTGTGGATTTTTAAATGCTTAATAATAGTGACTAAGGAATCAATTCAAATAATAAATTTGAAGTATCAAATCCACTCATAAAATTCAGTTTCAGGTCTGTTAGAGATACAAAATTTTTAATCAAGCCAATAGTTGTTCACCAAAAATCCAGAACGAGTGTGATCTAATACATTCTTATTTTGGAATTTCTAATTTCATCTAGATAAGAGTTAGCTGATTTGTTTATGATAATGAGGACTCCTTTGCACATAGTTAACTGGACAAGCAATTGAGAAATGGAATGGTAAGATGGAGGGGGTGGGCAGAGATCTAGCTGATGGGAGAGAGAATACCACTTAATGTTGCTGATTGCAGGTTGTAGATTGCTGCTAGTTGATTCAGTGTCGATGGTATGACATGACGAAACAAGGGACAAGGACTGTGAGAACTAGTGCATCTCCCTTTTCATTAAACTGGTTTTTTGCTTGTTTGATTGCCTGGTTTACACTGTCTCACTGGTTTTAGTTTGTAAACAGTCTTTTTTTTATTTTATCATTGTTTGTTTTGATTCGTTTTTAAGTTTTAATGCCCTTATGTGAGGGGTAGATCACTAACAAAAAATCATTGACCTAATGGGTTTTTACTTGGTCTTGCTACTATAAGTTTCTTGCACTGATGCATGTCTGCGCCTCTATAATGCTTTGTTTGCTCCCCGAGTTGTGGATTTACTGGTCCAGGGTGTGAATGCTCAAATCCTTCTCTCTAGTTGATTAAGGACACAGGGAATTCAATTAGCTGAACTGAAAATTGACTTATGTTCTGCTTGCATGTGTGGTATCGTTTCACATGTTGAACTTGCAGCTTCTTTTACTACGTTTTTTTTCTTTTTTTGACTGTTTTCAATAATGATTCTGTGGTAGAACTTGTTACTTTGAGCATTTTTCGTGTTAAATGATGACTCTGGTGTGTCTTCAAGACGGCCTTGTGAGAGATTTCCTGCACTTATCCTGAGGCATTTTGTGGCATAGAGATTCTGGTTTCTTTCCCTTGCTGGCTTTAAGCATTCGCTTGTTTGATTCGTCCCATATGTTAAATAAAGGATTGAATCATGTATATTATTACCAGGCAAATCAGAGTTCAATGACTGAAGCCCATACGGATCGTGTTGAGTTTATTGCATTGTTGTGCGGCTGATAGGGACCAAGTTTGTGTCTTTGCAGAGCACGAACATAACGCTTCTTATGGCATAAATAGGTTCTTGGGATGTCCCTTTGCATCTAAGGCCCATACATTTAATAGCCCCATATTAGATTGATGGATACCATAATCCGATTTGACCCTATAGATGAATATATATATATATATATATATATATATATATATATATATATATATATATATAGAAACAAATAGAAAACTTTCTTAGATTCGAGACCAATTAACATGTGTGTGATGAATCTGGATAGTTATTCTCCTAATCTTAGCCATTTCTCAACCCGATTAAGGGGGCCTAATCGGGTTCGATAGGTACAAAAATCCGACCCGGTATGAGCCAACGTGGAGCGAGATTCTAATTATGAGTAACGTTTTTGGTGTTCCAACGCTTTCCCAACCGAAGAGTTTGTGCGCTCAATAGCAAATCTCCTCGTGGGTCCCACAGAAAGGAAGGTAAGGTTCGTGGGAGAAAGTTGGGGACGCGTTCTCCAACTCCTTCCAAGTTTAGCCGCAGTCTATCGCCCTTTTCGTCGAGATCCAAATATCTTCTATTCCCTCTCTCTCTCTCTGCGCCTCCGTCATTTCGGCGTGGATCGAAGCGGAATGGCCGCCCTCCTTAGCTCAAATCTCGTGGTTTCTTTTTGACCTTCTGTTTGCTTTCATTGTGCGATCCGTGATTCGTGATTCAGGTGGAGTAGAATCTCTTGTTCCCCTGATTGTCTGTTCTGTGAACTCCTCTTAAAGATTCTGTTTTGTAGTTCTGAAGCAGTCGCGCGAGCTGTCTTCGTCATTTGTGGTATTGATTCGGGGAAGCAATAAACCAAATCTTGTACCTTTATTTGACAATGACAGTTCGCCCTTTTAGAAGTTTGATTTTTGGCGACGCGTTGCTTTGTTGGGGTGTTTAGGAGCAAGGACAAGAATCTAGATATAAGATTTCTGGTTCGATATTTGAACAACCATGAGCAGTGTTGTTGCTCATGGCTGTAATGTTTGATGTCTTGAAACTTCCTTCCTATTTTTGAAATTTGTTTCCTTCCTACCTAACCTAATCCAGCAGTTATTTAACAGCCGGCTTGCGAGGTCAAAATTTTCTTCCTGATGATCTGGTTTGTGATCTGGTGGAGGATCCGGAATCCAGGCTATGCTGCTTTTGCGTCCTTTTTCTTTTCAGGTGCAATGAATCAACACAGCGCACTCGGTTGATGTTCATGCACTTAAGTCCTTTTTTGTTAGTTTCTTGACCCGTTGATAACAGGCTTATTTCTTCTCCCTCGGTTGTTTTTTTTTTTTTTGGATTTCGAATAAGGAAAGAATTTAAAGGTATTTCATTCTCTTTATCCTAGATTTTTGAGTTCTTGGATTTGTTGGAGGAAGGAGATTAAAGGAAAGCTCTAAAAGGTGGATTTGAGGCATCAAGGAGTGATTGTGTCGTTAAGAATCAATGCTGAATGTTGAAGGTGGCGGAATGGGGCAGAATCGGCACGAAGATTGTTCTCAACCGTGTTCAAACCTGTGCCCTAATCATAGTTCACAGTGTGATTCTTCCTCTCAAAGTGGTGAGGAAAAGGGTGGAGGGCCAGGTCAGACTTCACAGGCAATTCACACGGGTGGGGCGGTGCATTCTCCTGATCTCATCGTTGTGATCACTCAGCCAGAGGAGGTTCCACTCCCCGGCATGAGCATCTCCCAGAGTAAAGCTTCAGAAGGCGACGAGAAAATCGGTATGATGGCTGCTACATCTGCGGTTACTTCCCTGAAGGTTTTCTTGCCGAGGAGTGAGAGTTACAAGGACCAGTGCAGGTAGCATGCAACTTTACCATCTAATTTTGTTTTATCGGTTCACATTGTATCTCTTGTTTCGGATTAGACTGATGGATGCAGTTTATTATTACTTTTATGCAAATTTCAGTATAAGAAGCAACTTATGCCTTTATTCTTTTCTCTTCACACTCATGATTTCTTCTGTTGTTAGAAGGTCACTGAATGTAAATAATCATTATACCATAAACAAAATATTTTCTTAAATAAGGAATCCTTGGCACATTTTTTCATTTGCACATCACAAGGTGAAGATATGTCCATCTGGATGAGAATATGATCGGCTTAATAATGCATAATACCTCTCATTTAATTCTCTAGCATCAGCATGCTTTTTTTCCCCTCTTGTCCAAGTCGTATATGCATTCAATCTTTTGAGAGTTTTTTTTTTCTTTTTCAGGTGCGTTAGACAAATTTAGAAAATTTTGATCACTGGCTGTACCTTGAAACAGGAACGATTATAACACCAACAATCAGCAGATCTTATAGTATAAATGAAACAGTGATTTGCTGTTTTAGAATATCATTTTTTAAGCCACAGGAATATCTAATTTGACTGACAAATTATAATTTATTTATGTGCATGCTGATGCTTGTATGACTTTAGTGCAAACACACATCTAATATTAAGTATGAATTATATTGCTGATATTTTGGATTGTCATTCAAAGCCATGAATTACTTTGTTTTTTCAAAGTCTAGCTTAACTTAATGCGCCAGATTTACTCAAAAATGTTCAGGTTACCTTGTATGTTTCTGATGACTGACCAGTTCCTCATGTCGGTATGGTTTGCTTTTCTGCTCATGCTCTTTATTTGGATGCTTCAGCTTCTCCATAGTGCCATTATAATTCTGATTCGTGATTTATGATGTTCTTTATTTGAACAGAGTTTGTCAGCAGCAAACAGAAGAACCACTGATTGATCTTGGGTGCAGATGTCGAGGTGAGCTTGCAAAAGTGCACAGCTCTTGCATACAAATTTGGTTCCGTACTAAAGGTTCAAATCAATGCGAGATATGCCAGTATGTCATCCACATGCAAATGCATCCTTGTCTTTTAATTCTTGATAGGATTAGTATCTCAAATTAGAAACTTTTTCTGCAGGCAGGTGGCTGCAAATGTGCCATTTCCAGAGCCCCAGTCAAGTGTAAGTGCACCTTATATAAATTTTAGCATCTGATGGACTGGTTGGTGTTGTTTGGCACCTTATGTAGGTTGCTGCTTGTGTCTCAATATAATATATACCTGATTTGTTGTGGCAATTAAGATTCACTGCATGCATAAATTTTCATGGAGCAGAGTTACTGGATTTGGAGGGTAAATTCAGGTCACAACAGGGGGCAGCAAGAAAATGGAGGAGTATGTATGACATTATGTTTCAAGTTGAACTGCATGTTCTTAATTTTGCAACTGTACCTTCCCGCTTCGATCCAGAATGCTAATTGCATGAACCGTTGTTTTCATTATATTCACCACCACCACGCCTATAGTTATCATTCTGGTAGTTTCTGCCTATGTCATTCTATTGCTTGGATGCTTATTTTCTTTTTCTGTCAACAGGGATGGCTGAACCCACTTTGGGTTGCATTTGCCATTATAATTGGAGGACTTATGTTGGATGTACTAATATCAGTTTCTCTTGGAATTTCTTCACGTCCGGTGAACATCGTAACTGGTATACTCTTTATCCTTTCAGAACAATATTTATCTAATGTCATTAATCATCATAAAAGTACCTGCTTGGTTTCATATGGCATTTGAGAGAACATAAACTTCATAGCATGATTCACATGACATGGGCTTCTTTCTGAGAAGGTTCCAAATTGAGATGGGTTTCCTTTTGAAGTCCTTTTGAAGAGGAGGTCACAGAACAGATGCATCCAAATTGTCCTATATCTAGTGTCTATAGAACTATTTGAATCCTTCTGCATTGGGATCTTTTGTTCTCTTGTTCTTAAGGTTTGGAGAAGCTGGACTGGACTTAATCTTCAGGACTTCTAATAAAAGAAAAGGAGGGGGATGGAAGAGAGTTTTGTACACTCATGCAAGCAAAAACATTTTCCTCCAGAGCAAAATTATTGTCTCTTGCTAGTAAATATGCGCACATATATCCAGCTAAATTATGGTTTAACTGGTACAATGCTATAGGTGTTCTCATCATGCTGGGAATGGCTGCTGCTCTGCGGCTTTCGCTGGAATGCTGTCGAGAGTTGGGTCAAACAAGAAATACTCCGGCACAAGTGACTTTTAATCCTGGGTATCATCCTGCAATATAGCTCTTGTCGTGAATAACACAGAGAGTAGAGCTTTTGCCTTTTGAGTTTTTCTGGTGTCATATAAACTGCTGACTTCACGGGTGATTGGGTCAATGTCAATTATCTGCTTCTTAAATATGCTACATAGTGTTTACTTGTCATTTGAAGTTTCTTGAGATTTATCTGCTATTTATGATTACATTCTGCTCTTGTATGTAATTGTATATATATATATATATATATATATATATATATATGTATATGTATATGTATATGTATGTATGTATGTATACATATGTATGTATATATATATGTATATATATATATACATGTATATTTACATGTATATATATATATATATATATATATATATATATGTATATATATAAGAGCATTGGCTGCAAATTTTGTTTTAAAAAAAACTTTTTATAAATTTGACCTAAGCAACAGTAATTGATTTCTCACTATACAGATTGATGAAGCAAATAAACAAAAACTGAATATTAGTCTCATTCACTTGTACTAAAAAATAAAAAAAATTATTTTTGAATTTATAGTAAGATAGTAATTAAATAATCATAGGTTTATCATTAATCTGTGATAAAATAATACATTACATTCGATTAATAATATAATAATGATAAGTAATCATTTGATTTTACTGTGCAAACCTAGTTCGTTAGTGACTTTATCACTTCTTACCTCCTCTTCTCCTAAATTCAATACAAGATTAAATAGGCTTATCATTGGGCTTCTACCTAATCATGCCATTTGATAATATTCATCGGCGTGAACATGGGAGCTCTCTGCCACCATGGTACTTCATTAATATGTGTTTTGGGCTTCATGCATCCATCCAGAATAGAAAAATCATATGAAGCATCTAATACACTTCAAAGTATTCAATTTACGTGCGATGCGCTCGTTTAGGATAGAAAAATATTCGAAGCGCATGATGCACCTGCAAAGCATTTAATTTGAACGAGATGCACTCGGCATCCGAAGCCCCTGACATATCCTAAAAAGATGCATTTGATTGAAAATATTTGACGCACCCAAAGCGTTTGATTTGTACAAGATGCATTTGCCTCGGACGAATGACCTTTCAAGCGTCCGACGTACCTACGGCTTCCCCTTTACTCATTACACTTCTGTCGAGAACCAAAAAAGTAACCAAAACATAACGTAGTCACTTTTTAGCGTAGATGACAATAGTCGAGGTTCCGAAATAGATATTGTACTCTGAGACCAATAAGCTCTTTCACAAGCAAAATTAGGTAAATAATATGATCATTATTTTCAACCAATCGAGACTTTGAATCTAATTAGTGCATACTACACTTGCAATGTTAGCTATCAAAGATAACAAGAGCTTATTGGGCATCCCATATCAACAAAACATCTTAAATGAATATTTTATTATTAAATTAATTGTTACAAAAATGATGTTATATAAACTGGTCTTATTGAATGTATGATTAGTCGAAACATACTAAACGAACGATTATGAACTCTAGATGCTGGTGAACACGTAGCATCATAAGGGTTTTTGCTAGACAAATCCTAACATAGTCTTTTACAGGAAGTAAGGTACAAATATTTCACCCTAAGTTGAAGTGGGATAAGAGGACATAGGATATAAATTTTTTTCAATTTAAAAAAAAAATCTTCTCTCAGATAAAAATACTTAACAACTCCTCTCTCTTGGACACAATAATATTCGAAATATTAATCAGATGAATGTGATCTTTTGCAAAAAGTGGGACACGATCATCATTTCCCTCGAACTTAAGTGAGATACGGAACACAAGGTATAAATATTTTTTACTTTTGAAAAAAAAATCTTTCACCGTCTAAGACTTAAATAATCCCTCTCATCCCAACACTAGTAATTGGAATACCGATCAAGTCAAATCAATTTCATCAAGGTAAAATCGATTTTGACCTTATCCAATAATTTATTTAAATCCATGCTTTAAAATATAATAATCATATGTTTAAATATAATAAATACATATTACCTATCAATGAGCTCTAACACTCACCGAATAGCTCGCGATGCAGCAACCTCCGTGCACAGCTACAACAATGCGAGTTGACCATATCATATTAGTCTTCGATGCAACAATCCACGCAAGTCAACAAAGAAGTTTGCAAGCTCAATTCAACAAACAACACAAACATAAAGTCATATTGTCGATTCGATCTGTATAAAGAAAATTCAGCACACTATTTTGAAGCCGTGCACATAAGATGCATTAAACATTGCAGGATTTGAGCTTGTAAAACCACTCCACATGGCCTAAGGTTAAAATGCCAAGCATCGGAACGACTACTACAATCAATCTACTGAACAACGAGAACAACCCATGAATTACAAAATGGAAGATCATCCCTAGAACAAATTACTAGGTGATGATTGTTGTCAAAGAGAACAAACCATGGTTTTCTTATTACATTAATTCTACATCTAACTGAGAGAGTTTGCGATATCGATCACGAAGCGATACTTCACATCCCTTTTGATGAGCCTCTCAAGAGCCTCATTTATGTACTGAATATTAATAACTTCGACCTCAGGGTATACTTGATTTGTTGCACAAAAGTTCAACATCTCCTGTGTCTCTTTGGTGCCGCCTGTCATGCTCCCAGATATGCTTTTTGCACCTGAAAGGATTGACCATGTTGCTGAACCGGTGAGACATGTGAATTAACACCGTGATAACTACCTGCAGCAATATAGATACTCGGACAACATGATTGAACTTGGTAATCGACATGAAGAATCATACCCATGTTGAGGCTTATAGGGAGTAGTCGGACTTCACTTGGGAAGCCTACCAGGACCAGAACCCCACCAACTTTCAAGAGAGACATGTATGGATCAAAAGGGTGATCTCCGGAAGCAGTGTCGATGATGTAATCCAATGACTTCCTCAAGGACTGGCAAAAAAAGAAAGAAAATGACAAACATATCAGAGAACAGTAGAAAAACCAGTTTCATGTTTGTAGTACGACATCCATAATTCGCACAAAGAATAGGAAAAGTGTGCTACAGTTTTCTGATACTAGGGACAAAATTCAAATATATGACAAAGTAGACATCTGACAAAATCGATATAGACTGTACCATCATCTGCTGCTCGTCTGATGAGATCACAAAGTTGTCAGCTCTGAGGAGATTCAGGGCTTCCTCTTTCTTGGATTCACTAGTACTGAAAACAGTAACTTTCAAACCAAAAGCTTTGCCAAACTTTACAGCCATATGTCCGAGGCCACCGAGCCCTATCACGCCGAGTGATTTACCAGGCTGGTTCATCTTATGACGCATCATGGGACTGTATACTGTGATACCTGCACATAGCAAAGGTGCAGCCTTATCCAAAGGATAGCCATCAGGTATCTTATAGCAGTACCTGTTGAAGGACAACACGCGGATTGATATCATCCACAGCGTATCTGTTCTTATACTTGTCGCAAAGAAGTACATAAGCATTTTGGTTTAATAGCAAGATCAAATGAATGCTGACTAAATTACATGAAATTTCCAGCAATGATTATATTCTTTTCGCTACCAAAATAGCATGGATAATTATTAGAAGAATTTCAAATTAGTTGCATCAGTCAGTCTAAATAACAGGAATTGCTCTGAAACTCCAACATCATTTAGAAACCAGATAAAAGAAGAAAACAGCATAAAAAGTCCCATTTTGCACTGCACAGGTCCATGAGCTTGTCTTCACAGAGACAAGCTTAATAACAAGGTGAAGAGAATAATATCATCTGTACCAATAGGCACACAAATTGCCAATTCTGAACAAGATTGTGGACATTATTCCCAGTCTCACCCCCATCAGTGTTATACCCTACCAGATTGAATTGGGATATGAGGGTAATTTGATAATTAAGCATTTAGACCACAGATTTGATTGATGAGATTGCCAGGTTTTGTTTGGACAGTTACAGTAGATTGGATGTTATATTTGTTAGGATCGTAAAGGCACTAAGAAAGGAGAGGGGGGGGTGAATTAGTGGTTTCAAATAAAGTTTCGATTTGAAAATTTCAACCGATAAAACCCGTATCGGAAATGCATTTAACTTAAAAAGTAAAGGTAGTGAGCAAGTAAATCAGTTAGTAACAGCAATGAAAAGTATAAAGAGAAATGCAAACCAGATTTACAGTGGTTCGATCGTCCCGACCTATGTCCACTTCCGATTTCTCTTCCCTCAAGGCCACCGGCTTTCACTACCGATATTCGTTTCTCTTCCCTTGTTACAACTCCTCCTTTTCACAAGCTTAGGAGAGAACCTTCGCACCTCTCTTTTACAAGAAAACCATACACCTCCTTAGTATGACCTCTAAACTCAAGGAGGAAGAGACTCAACACTTTTCAAGAGAGTTTACACATTTCAAATCACAAGTTTTCGTGCTTACACCAAGCAAGCATGAGTGGGGCATTCATAGCTCCCAAATGACTTCAAAAATAAAGCCAACAATTCCAATCCCCAAGTTTTCGGGGTACTGACGGTACTACCATTGGCGCCGGGTGATACTATTGCCTAACAGAGCTCGGGGAATTTGAGCTCTAGCGGTACCACCATCAGCCTGAGCGATACTACCGTCGCTGGGTGGTACCACCGTCGACATTGGGCAATGCTACTGTTGGGGTTCCCCAAAAAGCACAACCCGTGCTTTTCGACTTTCAGGCAATACCACAGCTTAAGCCTGGCAGTGCCACCGCCCAACCCAACCCCAGGTCACTAAATTGCCTTCCAACAAGCTCAATTCGACCCTGGTTCAGGCCCAATGGGCTTCTAATCAAGTTGGCATGGTTACGCCCCAAAACCAACTCAATTAGACGCTAAATGACTTCGATCAAGACTTAACAACTCTAGTTACAATCATGAAGCCTTCAGCACGTTGTCTGACATGTCATCTGTTCATCCGGCACTTCGTCCGAACCTCCGACGCATCGTCCTTTCCTTTGACGTATTGCCCGATCCCTCGACATGTTGATCTCCCACAACATCCGATCTTCTTGGCGCAATACCCGATCCTTCCGGCCCGATGCCCGAACTCATGGCACGAAGTCCATCCTTTGGCACGTCAACCAATTCTTCGACCCAACGTCCAATCTTGACATGATGCTCTCCAGCCCAACATCTGATTCTCTTGTTTCAACGATTTGCCTTTCGATGGCTCAAGTACATGGTCGAAGTTTCTCCTACATCACTTATCTCAAACACTTAATAGTCCATAAACTCATCAATTGATTTTATCATCAAAATCCGGAATTCAATAATATTTTTCCAGCCAAACATTATATTGTTTCCTTCTACCTTTCCCTTCCTTGCGAATGTCTGTTAGCCACACAAATCCATGACCAATAATAGCTGGGCTTCTGTGGATGGGCAAAGCAACAAGGAGAGAGAAAAAAATCTCTCTAATCAAATTTTCAAACCAAATCCTTTCTCACTCATCAAGTTACAATGCAGGACACCACCAACATGATTAAATAATAAAAAAGTAATGGGTAAAGTCCATCCAGACAAAGGATCTAATATGGTAAAAATTAGCATGATACCGAAAGGAGGTACAATGACAAACAACAAAATAAAAAAGATCCCTACATGAATTGGAAAAGACAACAAAAACCTAATGAACAAGATAGAAGGAAATTATTAGAAAGGATTTCAACTAAACACATCCTCATCCTTCTCTTTGATCACTAACAAGGAAGCCTCAATCTTCTAACCAAAACAAAATATCGCAAGAAAGGGAAAGGCGGAAGGAAATGACGTAATGTTTGGTTGAAAAAAGATAACATCTAATCTATCGTAACTCTCCAAACAACACCTACCAATCTCATCAATAAAATCTGATACATAAATGCTTAATTACCAAATTACCCTTATATCCCAATTCAATCTGGTCGGGAATAGCAATCAGTCTATCATAAAAAAAAAAAAAATGTAAGGTTTGACTTAGGAATTTGGTGTAGCTTAACTGCATGTCTAAAATCTGATACATAATAATGGAGATACTGAGCTCACGGAAGACTTGCCTTTCATGAACAACAATGAAGCTGGAATATCCCCCTTTTGTGACTGTCCCATCTGAATCAATTCCATTGAAAGTAAAGGTTCCCCCCTTGGAACAAAAGACCTCTAGAAAATCATCACAGTACTCGCAGTTTCTGCATGAATTTACATATGTCCCCACCCCAACATGGTCACCAACCTTGAAGCCTTTAACATTGGAACCAGTTGCTGTGACAACTCCAACAATCTCATGCCTGTAACATTTAAATGTTGAAGCCAAACTTTAGCATAAAAATATACAGTTGATTTTTTTCTAGTAGAAATGAACAAGTAACATGTATTGCTATGTGGTGCAACTCATTACAGTTAGTAATTCTCGAATTATCTCTAGTCCACTTTTTCTGCATATTTGAAAATTTTAATCCTATTCTCATAAGAAACATGTTTGCACTTATAGATTTACTTAAGTAGATGGTAGTCTTTTAAATAGAAACAACTTTACTGGTCTGCCAATGCTGACAGAACAGAATAAATATATGCATATGGCCTTTATATCAAAACTTTCTTGTAGATTCCTTTTGTCTAATAATTTCAGCTCATTTAGATCAGCTGATGCTTGTGATTAGCTTTAACTTACAAATTGTCAAAAGTACTAATAATAGAACAATAAAAGATACTAAGAATTTTTTATAGTGATATGTTAACGTATATTAAAAAAATTTTACCTCGACACAAGCATATATTGGTTTTCTTAGCACTTGAGTATGTGATTTATACAACACATTTTCACAATTAGACTATAAACGAGCAACACCATAATGAACTAAAACAAACATACCCAGGCACCAATGGGTACATCGAATCACCATGTTTATTTCTTGTCCAAACAACATCAGCAAAACAAACTCCACAATACTTTATCTTTAAAGAAATGTCATCTGCTCCAACAGATCTGCAAAAAAAATTTTAAAAAAAATAATTGTGATTCATTGGAAATTGTTGTTCAATGAGAATTAGAAAATATTGCACAATATAATGAATGCATTAGACATAACCACAAAACTAAACTTGATGTGAGGTAAGTCCTTGTATAACTTCAGTGTCTGCATGTCCTTGCTAGTTACCAGATTTGGAATATTTTCATTGACAGCATGAATTCAGAAATGTGTTGATCTCAGTTCTGATGTTCTCTGTGCCAAATGTTCATCTGAACTTAATAATCTTTTTGTGCTTGTGAGTCCAAAGAGGACAGTATCACTGAGAAAAAGATTAGCTTATTTTCAATCTTCAACGTGTAACAGACCTGCGGTCAAATCTATAGGGTGAAAGGGTTCCAGTCTCATTTCTTGCTGCCCATGCAAGACAATTCCCATGACCAAGTTCGGCTGCCATTGTTGAATTAGCTGCTCACATTCCAAAAGATCAGACTGTTAAATGATGCACTCATATACATGTTTAATAAAACAAGCCAAAGATGAATTAGATCTATGACACTAGTTGCTAGAAGCATGTTGGATATATGGCACGAATGTAGACAAAATTTGAAGATTTTTGCAACCGAGAGCCATATAAGAGACATTACGCCATAGATACTCTTTGCAATCCCTTTTTTTCTTGTGTTCCTATGAGGGTTGTCAGGCATAGGAAATCTACTGAGCAGAATTTATGGAACTTGTGCCTTTGGCAAACCTATGTATATTGGCATTCACTGTTATGTGAACAGCATAAGTGCGCATGAACAAGCCATTTAAGCTTGTAAATAGATCAACAGCCTATTTTCAGAAGAAACTACCACATACAGTCTCATGGTATGGTTTTTCTCATAAAATTAGTGTTGCTAGAAATCATAATATAAAAAAATATAAGAAAATTTTTAAAACGCCTAGTATAGGTGTATGACTTTGCATAAGCAATGATGCAATCTGCTACTATTAGCTTTTATAGCCATTTAAATGTACTATAAGAACACAAAATTCTGGAAAAGAATAGCCAACTGACAGCGAAAGCTCAATTCTTTAACTTGTTTAGAAATCCAATACTCTCCGAGAACACAGAATCAGACTGCAATCTTGACAAACAAGAGACTTACTGACGTGGAAATCATAAAGAGGAAAATGCAGTACGATGTCTATGCATACAACAACAAGAAACTGGCTTGAAACAACAATAAAAAAAAAATCAAACACAGTTTTACTTTCAGTAACATAATCGATCTGATTTCTTATCAGATTCAATATCAACTCCGGGATGCCACCATTTTCCCTTCAAAAAATAGCCAGGATGCATCTTGTAACATGATTATGCTGTGTTCTTCCTTATACGACCGTAATTACAGGAGATTAAAGTTTCTCTGTCTCAATTTCTCCATATAGAATCCATGTTCTCGATCACTTAGCTGATCAAAGAAGAACAAAGGGAAGAAGAGGAGGACGAGGAGGGAGCAACATGCTTTCTTGCGCAGCAGATCGTACGCAAACAAGAACCAGAATAGCTTCTGAAGGAATACGAGGAGAAATCAAGAGAACAAGTGAGGGCGATGAATGCGATTACCTGGCTTCGGGGGATTCGCCGATGTTCCTGAGGAACCCTATCAGAGTCAACTGCTCTCTAGTATGTACTGTGAGGCTTGAAAGCATCATCTAAATCATTAGTACAAGATGTTGTTTGTTCCATCTGATCCGACACCAACCGTTGGATTTCTACGACGAAGTGTGACGCCCCAATTACTCGACGGGATCGCGGATTTCGGAACATTACCGCATCGATGACGTCACGGCCACAGAAAGAAAATGACTAATAAAAGAACTTTAATCTGAGCCAACATGTGAGAACTTTAACACTAATAAAAGAAAATGACCATACACAAATAATAATAATAATAATAAAAGGAAAAGGAAAAGAAAAAGCGTCTCCCGATTTTTTCCAGCTGTACTTGAACGACAACCCACCTTCTTCCTCCCCAGCAACAATCCTCTCCTCTCAACATAGCCAAAAACACGACAGCAAGTTTCTCCTCTCCCTCCTCCTCCCAACTTCTAACTTACCCTCATCTTGTTAGACTATATTTCCTCTCCCCCTCCTCCTACGTTCTAATCTCATCCTTTAAATATCTTGTTACAATCATATTTAATTAAATAATATATATATATATTATAAATTTTAGTTTTTAATTGTGATTATGATTAAAATAACTTTGATAAGATTATACATGATTCACGATCTATTATAAATTTCTCCTAAGTAACTATTTCATTATTTATAGTCTTTCTGTAAAGGATAAAAAGAGAGAAAAAAAATCTAATTCTAAGTCTAGTTCTCATTGATTTGTACATCAGAAAAAAAATGTATTCAAATAGTATCGAAATATATATAATCTTATATTTAATTTGTTATTATTTTAATTTCATAATTTTATATTAATTTTTTTACATAATAATAATATGATTATAATTTTTATGATTATAGTTGATATCAAAACTTATTTTGAGGTTAAATACCATAGATAATAAATATTTTAGATATGTTTATGCTATCGCTCCTTGATTACGAACTGTGATTCGAAATATTTTATTTATTTCATTCTTCTTAATCGTTTATTTGAAAAATATTTTTCCTCACAAGAATGAAACCATGAATGAAAGAATATTGTCATATCTTAATCGATTAGTTAAGTCGATAACTTGCTACCGACATTGGCACTGTCAAATTTTACGGTCTACTTTGGTCGCTAGCTCTATTTAAGGTCGGTGCGGAGTCACGATGATGCACGCATACCTTCATCATCGGCCCTACCGCAGGCAAGGGCTGACGGCAAGAGAAGGATTATCATGCTTATCGCGGCATGGAAGGTCCTAGCAACAGTGTCGATGTTTCATCATTAGCCGTGTGCTGGTCACAATTGGATTTAAAGGAATTGCTCGATGTTGATTTGGGTGGTTCGCAGGGGTGAAGGTGCCATAGCGGTGGTGCATAGTGGTGTAGGTTTTCCGCAAACGACGGAGACAGGAGTAAAGTGGTGTCGGAGGAGAAGAGGCCATTGACAGCTTGCTTTAGCATTTAGAGACACCATCCATAGCTAGCAGATATTATTGTAGCAACATTGCTACAACTGCCATCAATAGCGATGCTGCGTAATCATTATAATAGCCATAAGTAGTGGTGCTACTACAACCACCATATTGTCACGAACGATCGTCGCACTCTCACAGCAACTTCACTCAACGAACCATTCGTCGCTTGTTCATACTTGTACATATTCTTGGCAGCCTGTTTTGCCATAGTTTTGGTATGTTTTCCTTGGAAAAATATAAGAAACGACAACTTGCAGCACTGTAGAACTATCGCTCGTTGCATCGGGCAAAACTATCCCAAAATAGCTCCATTTTTGCATGTCGCGGCCTATTTTTTGCAGCCCGCGGTTGTCCCCAAAACGTCAGCCATCTCAGAATCCTAGAACCCCTCGGGTGGCACAGGGCTAGATGGGGCTTTGCACGTCAACTTGACGAAAACTTGCCTTCGCGCCTGGCACTCGGGGAGTAGTTGTTTGTGGACTTGCAACTGCTCATTTACCCTTCTAAAGTCCTTATTTTCCTGCTCTCTTTCTCTACTTTCCTACACTCCAAGTGCTCGCTCAATTGCTTGTAAAGCTTCCCTCTTCGCGAGATGTCGGGACTTGTCCGTCGCTTGTTTCAAAAACTAATCAACTTTTATTTTATAGGTCCTACGAGACCTATATGAGGTTGCCGCTTGGCTGACTCTTTGTGGACAAGTATGTCTTAAGGGCACCTCAAGGCTCAGGCAATCCCAGCTAAGTCTGATCGAAGTGGGAGCAAGGATGCTTCTCGACTTAGGCAACTCCAGCTAAGTCCGTGCTTGCCGCAAGGGTGCCTCACCACTTAGACAATTCCAGCTAAGTGCGTGACATTGTGGTATCAGAGCAGGCAAGCAGCGAAGAAACTTCGCAATCTCGTCATGACGAAACATCGTGGTGAATCGAGCAAAACGGGGCAAGCTGGAATGTTACCCTAAGCAACGCATGGGGGCTGCATGTGCAAATTCGCTCTCTCACTGCTGGAATCGCTCAAGAGGAGCTAGGCAGTGAGCATGATGAGCGAGAAGTTGGCTGCTCATCGTGAGTGGAGGAGACGCAATCTAAAGTATCAACGGGAAAAAAGAGCTATAAAGAGAGATTCACAACGGCAAAGACCCGCTTGGATGTTCTTGAAGCGAGCTTGGAGGAACTCTACCAAGGCCAACATAGGCTTCTTAGTATAGAGAGCTTGCAAGAAGAAGCTGAATCCCAGATTAATAAGGTTGAAGCCCTAGTCGATCGACTAATAGATGACACCAAGGACTCCATGCAATGTTTGCAAGAGATTGTGGCGGAACTCACTTCCAGAGTGACGGTGCTCACAAGGGCGCTAAATGCGAGAGGGAGCAACACCCGCATTGCATCGACACAAAGCTTCAAAGCACCCAATCCACATTGTTATAGGAGTGCTAGAGATGCTAAGGAGCTCAAGAATTTCCTGTTTGATATTGAGCAATACTTCTGAGCCATAAGGCCGGACTCTAAGGATACCAAAGTTTCGATAGCAACCATGTATCTGAACGGAGATGCAAAACTTTAGTGGAGAACCCGTTGGGAGGAGATTCAACAAGGTCGGTGCTGAGTGGATATATGGAAAGACTTGAAGCGAGAGTTGAGAACTCAATTCCTACCCGAGAACACTGAGTTCGTCGCAAGGAGGAAGTTGAGACAACTCCACCAAACGACTTCCATTCGGGACTATGTGAAGTAATTTTCTGCACTAATGCTAGACATTCAAGACATGTCCGAAAAAGATAAATTGTTCAGCTTTCTTGACGGCCTGAAGCCATGGGCTTAACAAGAACTTTATCGACGGAATGTTACCGATGTGATCGGAGCAATTGTAGCCATAGAAAGGCTCATCAACTTTATTTCTTCAGAGGATTCTAGGAAGAAGAAACAGTCTTTAGGAAATCACCATCCAAAACATCCTCTTGGGAAGGAACCTTGGGACGAGCAAAGGAAGAAGAGTTTCTAAAATGGGCCGAACTCGAAAGGCAAGACCCCAAGATTCGACGGATGCTCTTGGTGCGGAGGACCACATAGGGTGTGGGAGTGCCCACAGAAGTAGGCACTCAATGCCTTGTCGGCTTCTATCCATCCCCCCAAGCTAAACAAGGGTAAGGCAATTGCTCTTAGTTCAAGTAGCTCAGAATCTGGTAGTGACGACGAAGAGTCGCAAGGATCCCGGATGGGAGCGATGTGTTTGTTGAATACATTGCGGGGTCAAGTGGGGGAGAACACAAAGTCGAAGTAAAAAAAAGCAGGAAGCAGTTAGCTAATGTATGTGGACATCAGGCTCAATGGCCAAACCACCTAGGCAATGGTGGACACGAGTGCTACCCACAACTTTATTATCGATCGAGAAGCAAGACAACTTGGGCTGACCTTGGAGAAGAATCCAAGTCGAATCAAGACGATGAATTCAGAGGCCAAACGGATCTCCGAGCTAATAAAGAGAGTCCTTATCAAGATCGGATCCTTGAGCGGGAGCACAAACATAATGGTAGTGCCATTGGACACTTCCAAATGATTCTCAGAATTAAGTTCATACACGTCGCGAAGTTGGTGCCAATGTTGTTCCTAAACTCTTTATGTCTGATGGGAGGTGACAACCTCTACATGATTCCCATCTCTCGGGGAGGAAATAAGGACCCCCAACAACTATCGGTATTGCAACTGAAGAAGGGGGTATGCAAAGGAGAGGTAACCTTCGTGACGATTGTGAAGCTAGAACCACTTGACGGGAGGCCATTCAGGAACCTACTGCAGTGGTGAATGTTCTGAATGAGTTCACAGATGTTATGCCATCTGAGTTACCGAAAACTCTGTTACCACATAGAGGCGTGGATCATCATATTAAGCTGGAGTCAAGAGTGAAGCCTCCAGCGAGACCACCATACCGCATGTCCCCTCCCGAGTTGGCAGAGCTTAGAAATCAGTTAGATGAACTGCTAAGCGGTGGTCTCATCCGTAGTTCCAAAGCACCATTTGAAGTTTGAGTTCTCTTCTAGAAGAAACAAGACGAGAGTCTCCGACTATGCATCGACTATCGTGCCCTCAATAAGGTGATAGTGAAAAATAAGTACCCTATCCCACTCATTACGGACTTGTTCGACTAGCTGGGCAAAGCAAATTATTTCTCCAAACTCAACCTTCGGTTGGGATATTGGTAGGTGCGCATTGCTGAAGGCGATAAAGTGAAGGCTACCTGTGTGACTAGGTATGGTTTGAGTTCTTGGTGATGCCTTTTAGTTTGACCAACGCTCCAACCATATTTTATACTCTCATAAACCAATTATTCAAGGAGTATTTGGATAAGTTTGTGGTCATCTACTTGGACGATATCATCGTCTACAGCCAAACACTTGAGAAGTATATTGAGCACCTTCGAATAATTTTTAAAGTTCTCAGGGAGAATACCTTATCGTGAAAAGACGGAAGTGCTACTTTGCTCATAAGGAGATCTTATTCTTGGGGCATCGAATTGGCAAAGGTTCTATTCAAATAGACAAATCAAAGGTGCAAGCAATGGTGGAATGGAGAACTCCAAGGAAGGTGCCAGAACTAAGATCCTTCCTTGGTTTTATGAACTATTATCGGCGCTTCATAGTGGGGTATTCGAAGCACGCAGCTCTACTGACGGAGTTGCTAAAAAAGAAGCAGTCTTGGAGATGGTCTGACAAATGTGAAGCGACATTCCAAGACCTAAAGGCTATCATTTTGAAAGAACCGGTGCTAGAATTGCTAGACTATGGGAAGCCCTTCGAAATCCATATAGATGCTTCAGACTTTGCTATTAGGGGAGTACTCATGCAGGAGGATCACCCAGTGGCCTATGAAAGCCGCAAGCTCAATAAGACCGAGTGACAATATCCAATGCACGAGAATGAGATAACAACGATAATCCACTATTTACGAGTGTGGCGACACTACCTTCTCAGATCGCGATTTGTGCTAAGGACAGACAATATCGCTTTAAGTTACTTTCAGACTCAAAAGAAGCTCTCTCCAATGCAAGCACGATGGCAGGACTTCCTGGCAGAATTTGATATAGTAATGGAGTACAAGCCCAGAAAAGAAAATGTCATAGCCGATGCGTTGAGTCGGAAAGTGGTGCGAGTGAATGCTATGCAACTGGATGGCAGAGGCCAAGTAAGTCAATTGCACTCTAACTTCCTTTCTCGGATCAAGGATGAACTGTACAGTGATCTCCAGGCAGTATAACCTTGATGCAATTGATCCAATAAGGCAAAGCACGATGATTTTGGGTCCAGGATGAACTCGTTAACACCAAAGGGAATAGAGTTTATATCCCTCAAGTGGATAATTTGAGGCGTGAACTCTTGAAGGACTGTCACGATTCCCTTTAGGCGGGATATCTGGGCATTCATCGAACATTGGCTCTCATGGAGAGGGCCTTCTACTGGCTGAAGATAGGGACGGATGTAGAAGAATATGTTCGAATGTGCCTAACTTGTCAACAAGACAAGATGGAGTAGCGAAAGTCGGTGAGATTTTTAGAGCCGTTGCCCATACCAGAAAGGCCGTGGGAGAGCATTTCTCTAGACTTCATATCAAACTTACCGGTAGTAGGGGGACTCAGATCAATACTTGTGATAGTCGATCGAATTTTGAAATATGCAACCTTCATGGTTGCACCCCTACACTATTCAGTAGAAGAAGCGGCTAAGCTAATGATGAAGAATGTGGTGAAGTATTGAGGAGTCCCGCATAATATCATAAGTGATCGAGATGCTCGGATTCTGGGACGATTCTAGACCAAGCTATTTAAATTATTGGGGTCGAAGCTATACTTCTCCACAAGCCTCCACCCTTAGACGGATGACCAAACTGAAAGAATAAACTCACTCCTAGAGCAATATCTTCGGTACTACGTGAGTGCCAACCAACGAGATTGGGTGAAGCTGTTGGACATAGCCCAATTCTCCTACAACCTGCAGCAGAGCTTTGTGTCCAACAAGAGCCCCTTTGAGATCATCACAAGATAACAGTCGTCGACTCCTCACACTTTGTCTATTGGATATACAGGGAATAGCCCGTCTGCATATCATGTGGCAAAATAATGACATCGAAATGCAAATATTGTGCCGGCTTACTTAGAGAAGGCGGCCAAAAAGATGAAAAAGTATGCAGACTTGGGAAGGCGACCACAGGAATTCAAAGTCGGTGATTTGGTGTTGGTGAAGCTCCAACCAGCATCACTCCAATTCTTTAGGAACAAGGTGCACAAAAGATTGGTGCGCAAGTATGATGAACATTTTCTAATTATTAGTAGGGTGGGCAATGTCTCCTATAAGTTATAACTGTCGGCGTGGCTCAAAATTCATAATGTCTTCCATGCCAGCAACTTGAAAGCCTACCACTCCAATCTGCAAGATGCTTCTCGAGGCATTTCAACTCGATAACCCCCCACTAGAGCCTTCTACGAGAAGCGAGTTGAGACCATTTTAGCGGATCGCAAGACAAAGCTATCCAACGGAGCTAAGCAGATTGAGTACTTGGTGAAGTGGTGGAAGCTTCCCAGAACCGAAGCCAGTTAAGAGCCAGAAGATGCCCTTCGACATGAAGAAACAACCATCAAAGCCTACCAACAAGCATCGACGAGAGCGTCGATAGTCTAAGTGGGGGAGAATGCCACGAACGATCATCGCACTCTCGCAGTAACTTCGCTCAACGAACCATTCGTCACTTGTTCATGCTTATACATATCCTTGGCAGCCTGTTTTGTTATAGTTTTAGTATATTTTCCTTAGAAAAATGTAAAAAATGATAGCTTGTAGTGCTACAGAACAATCGCTCATTGCACCAGGCAAAACTACCCTAAAATGGTTTTGTTTTCGCGTGTCGTGGCCTATTTTTTGCAGCCCACGACTGTCCCCAAAACGTCAGCCATCTCAGCACCCTGGAACCCCCCAGGTGGCACAGGGCTAGATGGGGCTTTGGGGTAGTGTAAGGCATTAAACACTTTCACAAGTTTGCACATCAACTTGACGGAATCTTGCCTTCGCACCCAGCACCCGGGGAGTAGTTGTTTGTGGACTTGTAGTTGCTCGTTCACCCTTCTAAAGTCATTGTTTTCCTCCTCTCTTTCTCTACTTTCTTGCACTCC